>NNCF01127602.1:75740-89668 GCA_002313205.1 Laupala kohalensis | reverse complement strand
AAAAGTTTCCTTCACCATTCATTTTATAACATTTATTCTTAGTTTAGATATTTTTAACTTCTCTTAATTGATTAAGTACTGCTTTTCTTGTGGTGCAATTTAAACTTTGTAAGTTTAGTACATTTTAATTTCAATTTATTCTTGGAGTAATACTCCCTTCAAGTCTGTGACCACTTTTGTGACAGTAATTACACATTTGCACTATACATTACAACTTATCCTACATTATACCCATATCTTATTCTAAATTATACACATATCTTACATATATACAGTTTTCTTAAAGCAATACTGCTCTTTGGTGCAGTAGGACAAAGAGTCTGTCTCGACAATTGATACTAAAATTCCTTCTCTTGGGAAGTTGTTTGTTGTTACATTTAATTGTTGTAGTGTTCAACTTAGTAGGCGCTTCACTAACTCTCAAAGTTATTCATGTTTGTAACAAAAGTGATTGGAATGGGAGTTATCATCGTAAAATATACCTTGCATTATTTTGTACATAACTTCTGTTTTGAATAACTCCTGAGTGTATATTTAGTATCATTAAAGTATAAGTGTTCGTTCATAGACATTGCAAAATTATCAAATGAGATAAACCTGTTTTGTAGCATATACAGAAAACAATTTTTTGTCTCTAAATGGCTGTGTTAATTTCTGAAATATCTATACTTTGTTACAGGTTCCCCTGAAGGTAGTGCATCAAATGAGTCTTGCTTACAAGTGAAATCAGAGGATGAGCAAACCACAGATCACAAGGGAAATTCCTCCTCAGTCAGTGCAGCCATACTGAAAGGAAAACGTCATTCCAAGAATGTGGATTCCAGCAAAAGTATTCATTTATGTGAGCTGTGTGGTTTAATTTTTGAGACTTCCAAACTTCTTAATGTTCACCTGCGAGTTCACAATGGAGAGAAAGTTATACAGATGAAGAGAAGTGCATACAAAAAGACCTATTTATGTCATTTGTGTTCAGCAATATATCGCTCTGCTTGCAGCTTCCAGATTCACCTTCGAAGACATGAAGGGGAAAAGCCGTTCTCCTGTCATTTTTGTGAATCTGCTTTCATATCAAAAAAGTATTTGAAAGTGCATCTTTTCAAACACACTAAAGATTATCCGTTTATATGTTCAGTGTGTGGTTCTGGTTTTGCTTTGAAAAGCTATTTGAAAAAACACCAAAAGGTTCATTCAAATGAGAAACCTTTTTCGTGTACATTGTGTGCCAAATCTTTCAAATGTAAAACGTCTTGTGAGATACATATTTTGAATCATTCGGGAGAGGTTTTGCCTAAAAAGAGCAATAACTTCTCCTGTGACTTGTGTGAATATACATGTCAACATTTGAGCACTTTAAAGATACACCAGCGAAAACACACAGGGGAAAAGCCATATTTGTGTCATTATTGTGAAGCATCTTTCACTTCTAAAGGTGGTCTTGAATATCATATTCGAATTCACACTGGTGAGAAGCCGCATTCATGTGACAAATGTGATGCAACCTTTTCTCAGAAGGGTAATCTTTTGAGACACCTTAAAACTCATACAGGGGAAAAAGGAAAGTTTGTGTGTGATGTATGTCAAAAAATGTTTCGAGATAAAACTTGTTTGAAAGCACATCTTATTTCTCATTCTGGTGAACAGCAGTTCTCTTGTCATATATGTCAGGGAAAGTTCAAACACAAGTCTACTTTAAGGAGTCATATGCGAACCCACACAGGCGAGAGGCCTTACATGTGTAAATTTTGCGGAGAATCGTTCAATCACTCAAGTGTCCTCTGGAGACATCTCCGTATCCACAAGTAGACAATATTCACTGTGGTTTAATTCTCAGGAACAATGGCTTAAAAATTACTTAAATGTGAATCTTTACATGAGAAGGACATTCAACTATGTTGTTGTCCATAATAATATGATCCCTCTGTGGTAATTTACTACTTCTTCTAAAATAATATTTTTATTACAACCGTTCTCGTTATTGTATCTTCGTGTTTAGACATAGTTTGAGACTCTTTTATGCGCCTCAAACAAATAGTGAAGTCTATGATTTTAAATATTTGAAAGTGAAAATTTGTTGTATAGAAATTGCGCATTGAAATGAACATTATAATAGATGAAGGTATGAAGGAAGGACTTATAAATAAATTAATCACAGATGTAAATATGTTAGTCATTTATATGAGAAAATATTTTACTTCCTGTGGTTTGGTATTAAACTAAGTGTAACTACTGTTTTAAGGTGAACCTGATTACTCTGAAAATAAAAAGAAATACTTAACTGAGGACAGTTTTTTTCTTGGTCTTGAACCTAGTTAAATCCACACTTGAACACAATCCTCTTCCATTTTCTTTCATTTTCACCTATGTTACACAGTTTGAATCAAGTTTCCTCCTGTGTGGTGTTGGTAATGTGTATTGTGGCTGCCCAAAGTTATTTTTGCTTTCTCTTCATCTCCGTATTTTGGTCTGTTAGATATTTTGTGATGTTACCTTCCCATATCCACTTTAGGATGTATTAATTCTACTATTCACATTCTTGTATAATCAAGATAAATACATAAAATATATTGTGGTCGTCCAGTACTAGGTCATAAGTGATATTTCATTTAAAAACTTTCAGCATGTATTGAGAGATAACTGGGATGGAAAGATCGAGATATATAAAATATCTGAGAAAAGGAGGTTTATGGGATACAAGAAACAAGACTAACTTTATTGAGTACTACGGACTTTATGATAAGTTGAAACAGAGATTGGCATATTAAGAGATTAGAGGTGTAACTATTCAAGTCGGTCAAAATGTGACTTGGTGGCCCTTAGTGGCCATAGTTTTAGTGTTTTATTTACGGTTAAATTTAGAAAAATATTTTATGATTTTTTTGTAAAATATACAACATATCTTAATAATAATTTAATTTAATAATATTTACATACCTTATATTTTTAATGTGGTTATTATACAAGCAATCAATGATACATTTATAAATTCATATGACGGACTTTTGTTTCAGTAAATGTTTTAACAAACATCTAATCTGCTTTTAAATCATTTGTATCCCCATATTTGATGGATACAACACTTAAACCACTCAATTTATCTTGATTCAAGGAATTTTTCGTAGCTAGGTAACTTTTGACGAGCTTCAATTTCGGAAATGACCATTCTGCAGTTGCAACTATACCTGGCAGAGTTAAAATCGCATGACAACTGTAGATTTGTCCGGAAAACTGACTAATATCATACAATAATCAATTAGTAAAAATTAAGCACATGCAAAAAGTTCATCAATTAATTATTACGTAAAAGATAAAAGACTAGATTACCTAAAAATAATATTTATGTACTAATCAAAATTCTTTTGTTTGAACTATAATTGTTTTCCTTCACAAACGATTAAAAACCACAAATTTAGCCCCCTGTTACTTCCAGAGGTTGAGGGCCCAGGCAATGTCCGGGTGTACAGGGTGCTAGTTATGCCTCTGCAAGAGACATTCTAAAATGAGAGACATAAAGAATAGCGACATGATCACTGACATGGGACAAAACACTAATAAACTATGACTGCACTTAATTACCGGTTTTACACGTACCTACGTTTCTTAACACATACGTGTAAAACTGGTAATTAAATGCACACTGAAAAATTTGTCTCCTGGTTCACTTACCTCCTGTCTGGGGATGTGTCTCAGGTTATCTGGGGTTTAGGTCTTGGTGGAAATGATGTATAGTTGTGGAAGACAAATGAGTGGTGTAATGGTTAACACCCCTGTGATTAAACAGAAGTCCCAGGTGCAATTCCAGGTTTGTCACCATTTTCACCTGACCATACGTTTGCCATTTTGTTCAGATGATTGATGTTTTGTTGGATGTTGATGGTTATTATTTAATCTTAGAGGATTAAATGGTTTTGTTAAAGCTGGCTGTATTGAGCATTTGTGTGTAGTGTTCTTTGTGTTTTGGTTGTACTTGTCAAACTTGATGTTGTGTTCTAGATACTGTAATGTACAGTTTGAATAGGTCAGTTTACAATGGATGGGTCTGGATGTAACAAAACTGAGCAATTAAAATTTTGAAAAATGAATATCAACAAGTTGCTTTTATTTTATGTGACAAACTGTATTATACAGAAACTAGCTTCTGAAGAATGATATACGGTTCAGTTTATTTGTAATGCCTTGGGTCTGTTGAAAATGATGATACTGGGACTTTGAGAAATTTTTAGTATGTCACCCAAAAATTTCCTCAAACAGCTTTTACTGACAGTCAAAAGTTGTGCATTGATCAAAACTTGTGTTATCGGAATGAAGTTATGCCAAATTTATAAATTACATAACATACTTATTGAAGATTGTTTGAAATGACACAAAAGGGCAACTTTAACAAATATTTAAGAGGATGCTATTTAAAAAGTAGTGAAAATATATGTTTTGGCCTTCAAAAAAAAGGGACTTTTATGCCCCTTTGCACTTAGTGGCGTGGGGAGGGGCAGTTTTTTGCAGAACCTAAATGTCTATTCAATGTTTTCGAGCACATTGATACGTGAAAATGCTGTTTCTTCCATGACATTCAATAAAAATCAATTGAGAATTTGACTTGCGGATTCTTCTTTGCAGTATCTGTTGAGATTAGCACAGGGTCAATCCGAGGCCCTTGCAACAGATGCGGTGGCATGAGGTGCGGGATCAAGGGGACACCAAGTTCCGTTACTTACTCTTCAAAATAAAACTTACAGGGTTAAAGTATGCATGGGCCATTATAAGAAGTATTTTGATGATTGCAGATGGCATTCTGTGAATATAATGTTCAAAATTTGTGTATTGTTGTGGAAAGCGAACGGGTGATATAGTGGTGTGATCGCGTGGATAACCCCTGCGATCAATGCACAAGTCTCGGGTCACCATTTCATTTGACCAAAAGTGTCACACATCTTCTCCACATTAAGGTACATGGAAGAAATATATACCTGACTAACCTTGACACATAGGTAGGTTTTAAACCGGTACTTCATGCTCTCACACCATAGTGTGTCACTTATTGCCAGTATAGGTTTGCGCCTTAGGTCTGGATGAAAATGGTGTAAAGTTGTGGACGGAACAGATGGTGTAGCGGTTAACTCTTCTGATATCAATGCAGAACTCCTGGGTTTGATTCCTCGCTCGTCGCCATTTTTTCTGATCGAAAGTTGTCCTCCGTAGGGGGCTCATTTTCGACTGAGTATGGGATTGGCGAACCCACGGTCCCGAGCTGGGGACTGGGGTTGCGCCACCAATCCTCAGACACCGTAAGCTTTGGGCACGCTTCAGCGACCACTATTGGTACGATGGTGGAAAGTTGCGAGTTGCAAACGGCGGAGATCTTGCCTTAATCGGCCGGGTTGCGAGAAAGAATTAAACCTCTATAAAAAAAACCCTCTACCTCAATGTGTGTTACGCGCCGATGAGGTGAATGGGTGTTGAGGATAAACACTCGCTAGCGGACAACCTCTGGGGTAACTGCCGCACCTCAGTTAAATAAGGCTTAGTGCCGAGATGCGGGGGCTCCACGTCACTAGACATATTTTCCTTCGAACTCGTGGGAGAAAATGACAGATGCTTCGTTTTTCCCGCCTTTCTGAGTGGTCATAATAAGACAAGATCTAATATGTTAGAATTTATTGTCAATATTTTCTGTTTTTGTGTCTTTTTTGGGGAATGTTAATGGGGAAGAAGAAAGAAGAAAGCATGGTAGTTTTAGATATCGTGTATTCCTAGTAAATAAACAATTTAGTCATTTTATTTTCAAATTGCGATTTTCTTACGGAACTCTTGAGTGTGTTTTTCACCTTCTAAATAATACAAATCCCAAACTCATTTCAATGAGAACCCTGAAGTCTCATGTGTATATTTTTTGAGGTCCCTAATTCCCCTAGAAATTCCTCAATTAATTGTCCCACTTTTCAGGACAATTTGGCGCCCAACTTTCAAGACCAGCATCATTTAAACCCATGGTCTTCGCTAATAAGCTTTTTTAAAACCCCACCCCCATCACAATACATATTTCTTTCCATAAGGGTAATTTACAAAGATGAAATTCTCCCCTACAAATATATATCACAGTTATAATTTATGGCATCAAAATAAGTGAAAATTTAAAAAAATATGAAGAGATTAAATTCTAAATTGCACAAGTTTAATGAACTAATACTTTCACAAGAAAGTTTTTAAAATGTTCTTTCACAAATCCTAATTAAAACTAGGTGATTCCTTTCCCCATTTATTCAGTAAAATTTCATGTGCTATATAAAACAACAAAGAAAATGATGTTTTCCTTCATGAAAACAAGCAGGTCATTATTTTTTTCTTTGAATATTTTACCGGTTAGAAATATGTTTGTTTATAAAGTACTATAGACCTTCTATCAGAAAAGTGGTCATTCAAAGACTGATAATATATATAAGATGGAATAGTGAAATGCAAATGCTTTGTCTGTGCTTAGACCCATGATGACCCATTTTACAAAGACAAATAGTTTTTTATCCCCTAAAATGCTTAATACCTTCCACAAGATATAAAAAGTCTGAGAGCTTCCTTTTCTTTTAATAAAAAGTTAAGGAAGTGGTTATTGTCCATTAATGATGTAGACACTACACTAATAAATATTGTTTAAAGTAGTGAATAACTTGATCTTAAATATAATAAATACATTAGGAGAGTATAATATAGTGGGTGCAAATATAATACATATATGTATAATATTACATTAGTACATTTATGTGTGTGTATATTTGTAATTAATTTTTTTATGTATATAAATTCTTAGCTTAAGGTTTAGTTAAGAATATTCAGGAATTGAAAACAAATGTAAATAATTGACAGAGGTTAGGTAATCTTTTATGAAAACTTATTTTTGTTGGCTACTGACACTACAAAACTTTTATTTCTTTTTTTTCCTTTAATAAAGTTAACATTACTTTTTATTTCAAGTTTCCACTCAAATATATTTTGTTATGTATGTGAGAGACATAAAATTAATATATCTTATCCATTGAAGTCTGTATTTTTCTGCTGTGATGAGTTCAGTAAAAACTGAACATACTATCCTCCAAACAGGCTTAGCCCGGGAGGTTATTGTTTTCTCTTCATACTGTCTTTTTATATGACAACATGTATTTTGTTTTGTGTGTGAATGAGATAATAAAATTTCTATTCTAGAAAAAAAGGTATGTACATAGATAAAGTTCAGATGTTATTGTACCAGTCAAAAAGCTTTAAATAGTTTCTTATAANAAGGTATGTACATAGATAAAGTTCAGATGTTATTGTACCAGTCAAAAAGCTTTAAATAGTTTCTTATAAGTTGTATTTATTGATTTCATATACCAAAAAAAGAAGAAGAATGGATGTCAGTTTGTGAAGAGTTTGAAAGAGACTGGAACTTTCCAAACTGCATTGGTGCTATCGATGGAAAGCATGTAGAAATAAAAAAACCTGCCAAAGTTGTTGTTGTTATTTTAACTACAAAAAGAATTTCAGCATAGTTCTTCTTGGTTTAGTAAATGCAAATTATTAACTTTTAGTGGTTGGAGGTGGTGGAAATGGTAATGTCTCAGGTGGTGGAATGTTGTCCAACACCACGTTTTTTGTTTTGCCATTGGCTCACCCACGCACGTTGGTGCGTTCTCAGTTCTACGACAAATTCAAGAAAAAATAACTCTATATTCCTGAGTACAATGCCACTAAACATTTTGAACAAATACCACTATTAGTTGGTGATGATGCCTTTCCCCTGCAAACGAACCTTATGAAACCCTTTAATGGTAATAATATTTCGAAGGAGGAAATTATATTCAATTATAGACTGTCAAGAGCTAGGCGAATAGTGGAAAATGCTTTTGGCATACTTTCATCAAGATTTCATCTTCTCTTGAACATTATCAATTTGGGTCCTGGAAAGGTGGCCTTATTTACACTGACCACCTGTTGTTTGCATAAATTTTTGAGGAGAAATAATTCGTCTGTTTACTTAAGAGGAAGTGTCAATATCGAGAATATTACCTCTTATGAATTCTAGGTTGCAACTTGGAGAACGATATCCAGCAATTGTGTGGACTTGAACCAACCCTAACAAGAAATCCTACTTAATAATGCAAAAGGGACAAGGCAAAAATTTACTACTTATTTGAATGGGGTAGGAGCAGTGCCGTGGCAAAATCAGTTAATAAAAAAGTCATAATTTTCTAGTTATATTTAAAGAATTGAAGATACATTTTTACATGTAATGTACACAATATATATTAAATAAAACAAATAAAATGGAGCGAACCAATTTTTCATACTGATACAAAAACATGTTTAAGAATAAGTTCTGCTTTAAAACAGCTGTTGAACACTAGAATGTATAGTATTATCTGCAATAAAATTTGGGGAGGCAATGTTTTCATTTTATATAGGAGATGAAGCAGAATGGGGAGCAGTACATGGATGACTTGAAGGGTTATTTATAGAGTGGAGGGACAGGAGATTTAACTGACCCGAAAGTAAAATGTCTTATATTGCCTTTTTTGCATCAATTTACTGTGTTGGGCTCAGCTTCCTGAAAGAAGTGACCCAACTTGCATCATCATCTTTATCAGGTTCTTTTCGGTTAAGTTGCCCCAGCGCTTCTTTTAATATGATGTTTCTTTCCTTCATATGTTGCCCCAAGGATTTCTCTCTCTTATTTGAGGAGTTTATGGCAATACTGGACCATTTTCAATAGCTTCCTAGAACAATAACAAGTAGACACTTGTATTGTTTTTTACATAAGGCAGGATAGGGAAAAAAGAAATTGGTAATAATGCATCTTTTTGTAATTTTATGTAAAATTCCACAAATATGAAAAATTAATTGAAGAGACTGTTTTCTACATTATATACAATTTTTACAGATAGAAACTAAAACTTCAGTTACAAAATAATTGTCTCAAATCTGATATATTGTGTGATGACACTGCAGTAATTATGATTTCAAGAACATGTACTGGTACTACCACTTGTATTAACCAAAGTTATAATGGTTGAAAATTATCTGTATATAATAAACAGAGTTTTTTGCATTATGCAGATAAGATTCATAGAGAAATTAATGTTTTATTAACATTTTTAATTTTAGAACAGTAGAAAGTATTAAGTATTTAGACGTAATTATAGACTATAATATGAATTGGGATCATCAAACGAACTAAATGTTTACTACATGTTTTATCTAAATTGAAATTTATATTACCTGGAAAAATTTAATATTGCCTTTCAGAGTGTAGCTACATATGAACTTATTGCCTGGAATGATCACATCCCAATAATTTTGATGAACTTAAAAATACCCAAAGTAGGCCTTCAAATTAGTGTTTGATGCTGGTAAGAAACATAACAAGTCGCTACCTCCAATAAAATTCACTTACCACTAAGAATGCCTAGTTTACCATTTTGGTTCTTTACAAGCAATTTATAGTAAAATTAATATAATACATAGGTATAATATGATTGCAATACTAAATAAAATGTTGTTTTGGAAGTAGGCAAGACAAATTATGAATAGAGAGCCATAAAAATGTGCAATAATTTACCCTTTCACATTAAAATTGAAGCAAGTGATACAAAAGAAAAAAAATACTACTACTTAAGTAAGAATGATATATTTAAAATTTATTGTCCTGAGAACAGAAGAGAAGTCACCAATGAACAACAACACACAGTATTTATCCAAGACAATAACAAAATAGTTGACCCCATATAAGTTGCTAATACACTCAACCAGCATTTCACAGGCACAGCCAACCAACTACAAAATAAGCGAAACACAACCACACTACAAGTGCTACCAAATGATATTCATATAAGATACCCAAGGTATCTTCCCACAAATTTTTAAAACTGCTATCATAAAACCTCTTCACAAAAAAGGAGACAAACAATGGACGAACTATAGGCCAATATCACTTCTCACAGGTTTCTCAAAAATACTAGAAAAACTATTTAATAACAGATTAAAAAGCTTCTTAACATGTAACAAAATTATTACAGACTCCCAATGTGGATATAGAGAAAAAAGATCTACTGAAACTGCTCTATTTGCTTTTCTCAATGAAATTTTGATTGCACTAGAGCAGAAAGAAATCCCTGTTGGATTATTCTTAGATCTCACAAAAGCTTTTGATATAATTAATCATGAAATTTTCCTCAGTAAACTAGAAAATTATGGAATTCGGGGAATAGGATACTACTGGCTAAAGTCATATTTATCTGAAAGACGGCAAATAGTACAAGTATCTTACCAACATGAAAATCAAATAAAACATCACTGGTCTCAGCCTATGCATGTCACTCACGGAATTCCTCAGGTCTCCACCCTGGGACCCACACTATTTCTTCTATATATTAATGACATCCCATCCATCATCAAAAACCACAAAATTGTACTTTTTGCTGATGACACATACATCTTATTCCATGCCAAAACTGCTGAAAACTTACTTAACACTACCAAATCCACTATCGCCACCCTAATCCAATGGTTCCAACAATATAAACTCATAATAAACACTGACAAAACTTGCATAGTTTCCTTCCATAATCCTCATTCATCTAAACAGCACACACCTAACATCGAATTTAATGGTAAACACCTCAACTTTAAACAAACAACACAGTTTCTGGGACTTACTATACAAGATAACATGAAATGGAACTGTCACCTAGAAACACTGAATATGAAACTCAGCACAATAAACTATGCCATCAGAGTTCTAACAGCAAATTGCACAACAGATACCCTTCGAACAGTATACTATGCAAATGTCCATTCCATTCTAAAATATGGTATAATATTTTGGGAACAAGCACCAGAAACAAAACAAACTTTTAGTTTACAGAAGAGAATAATATAAACAATTACCAACACTAATAAACTTTCTACATGTATACCATTATTTGAAAAGTTGAAAATATTTCCATTGCCATGCATGTGCATTTTTGAAACTTTGAACTTTGTAAAAAAAGGATCTACTAGACAAAGGAACACTCTATAGATTAGATTTCACTGTTCATGTTCACAACACTAGACAGGTCACAAATATCCATCTACCACAGATAACATCCACTCTTAGCCAAAAATGAACTCATAACGCAGGTCTACAGCTNACAAGCACCAGAAACAAAACAAACTTTTAGTTTACAGAAGAGAATAATATAAACAATTACCAACACTAATAAACTTTCTACATGTATACCATTATTTGAAAAGTTGAAAATACTTCCATTGCCATGCATGTACATTTTTGAAACTTTGAACTTTGTAAAAAAGGATCTACTAGACAAAGGAACACTCTATAGATTAGATTTCACTGTTCATGTTCACAACACTAGACAGGTCACAAATATCCATCTACCACAGATAACATCCACTCTTAGCCAAAAATGAACTCATAACGCAGGTCTACAGCTATATAATGCATTACCACTAAACCTTAAAAACTTCAATACACTAAACCTATTCAAAACACAACTCAATTCTTACAACAGAAACTCTACTACAGTGTACAAGAATTCCTCAATGGCAATAACTAATGTATGACATACAATCTATTGCAGATAATCATTAGAACAAAAGTGCAGAAGGTGACCCATGAGGCTAAAAATGATCTAACAACATTAAATTACACTGTTTTAGCATCAATATAGACCTTGACATAAATTAATAAAATAAAAGTATAATAACAGAATTCCTACCATAGATTTCTAATAACCCTAGCCTAAATAAATATTAATATTCTGTAAGAGTAGAAAATAATTGTATTTTATGTTAATTTCTACGTAGCCTAAGTTAAAATGAATAGGGTTAAATGTATGAAAATTATTATAATGTTATTCTTATATGTAAATATTATTGTTATTGTTGTTAGTACTATGACTTTTCATACATCATTGTTATGATCTATGTGGTTCAATAAATTATTATATTATCATCATCATCACCATCACCATCATCATCATCATCAACCCGAGAAAATAACATATGTTTGTAATCTGGGGGTCATGGATATGATAGAAAATTATAATCAAGAAAACTCTTTTTATTTACCAGAAATAATGTTAGACGAAACTCAGGCTCTAATTTTAAACATGAAGAGCAATAAAGCAACAGGTTTAGATAAGATTTCAATGAGAAATATAAAGGAAAATATGAATGTATTGGTGCCAGTGATTCAGATGATAATAAACAATGGAATAAAAGATGCAAATTTCCCTGAAGGCTTGAAAGAATCGATGATTATACCAATATATAAAGGTGAAAATGCAAAAAGCTATGAAAATTATAAACCTATTTCCATTATGAATTCTATAGGTAAATTATTTGAAAAATATCTGGCACAAAAGTTAACAAATTACTTGGAGAAATTTAAAATTTTAGGTGTAAAACAATATGCATATCAAAAAAATAAAGGAACAGAGGATTTATTAGATGATTTGATGGAAGTGATGAACGAGCAATTACATAAAGGAAATCATGTATTAGCTTTAAGTATTGACCTTTCTAAAGCGTATGATGTGGTGAATCATTACAAATTATTTGATGCATTAGAGAAAATAGGTATAAGGGGTCATAGTTTGAAAGTATTTCAAAGTTACCTAGAAGGAAGATTTTTTAGAGTAAAAATAAATAACAAAGTAAGTGTAAGGGAATTTTTAAACATGGGCATTCCACAGGGTAGTTATCTAGAACCACTTTTGTATTTGATTTATGTGAACGATCTAAAAATGTGTTTCAAAAATTGTTATCATTTCATTTATGCAGATGATAAAATGATAGTTTCAGTGAATAAAGATCAAAAGATAGCAGAACAAAATTTAAGAAATGATTTTGGTACATTTCAGAAGTGGTGTCATGATAAAGGACTAATAATTAATGAAAAGAAAACCAAAAGTATACACATCACAACATCGTATACACCAAGGGAGCCAATTAACATAATTTTTCATGATAGATGTATCCATGAAAGAATTTTAAACTGTAAGTGTAAAAGTAAAATTAAAGAGGTTAATAGGTTAAAATATTTGGGCATAGTAATAGACAAGAATCTGAATTGGAGGGAGCATATTTTAGAAGTATGTAAAAAAATTAGAATATGTACATGGAAACTGATGAATGTAAAAAAATTGTAAATTATGAAATGTTTAGAATGGTGTATTTTGCATTAATAGAATCGATTATAAGATATGGAATAGGAGTTTGGGGGGTAGCTGCAAAAACACATTTAGATTTGGTACAAAATATACAAACTAAAAGTATCAGATGTCTTGCTGAAAAATTGAATCTGTTGGATTGTGAAAAGGATATTTGGTTTAGAGAAACCAAAATTATGACTGTAAGAAATTTATATGAATTTCAAATCATTTATAAAAACTTTTTTGAAAAAAGATTTAGGGAAGAAAGTGAACACAATTATAGAATGAGGAAGAAATATAATTTTTTGATACCAAATACTTTCAATAGGTATGGTGAAAGAATGAAAAGATTTATAGTGCCTAAATTATTGAATGAGATGCCTGATAATTTAATTGAAATTCAATCAAAATTTATACTAAAAAGAAAATTGAAAGAGTGGTTAGTTGAAAGGGAAAAGGTTATTTAAAATATGAGATAATTTGGATGTGTATAGATGGTGATTAAATTGTAAAGAAAATGTAAATAGGAGACTGTTTAAATAAAATAGCAAAGGTGTAGTAGTAGTAGAAGTAGTAAGAGATAAATATATGAGGTAATTTTTTATTCTCTCTGACAAGTTCAAAAGAACTTAGAGAGAAGTAAGAGTACATAAAGGAAAGAAGAAGTATTGAAAGGAGTTTTGAAAATTGTATTAGCATGAATAGTGGGTAATGGTATATTAGAAGATTTGCTTTAAACCATAATATTGT
>NNCF01127602.1:28040-60122 GCA_002313205.1 Laupala kohalensis | reverse complement strand
TGTCTGTTGTTGATCTGTTAGCTCTGAATCCTGCTTGGGATTCATCTAGTTGATCTTCAACAATACCAGTAAGTCTTTTATTTAACAGGATTGCAAAAATCTTATAAGCTACATTTAATAGGGAAATTTGTCTATAATTAGCACATTCATGCCTATCTCCTTTTTTGAACACTGGGCAGATTATTCCCTCCCTCCAGTTTGTCGGTATCTCTTCNAGTTGGTCGGTATCTCTTCTTGTTCCCATGTTTTTAAGATTAACCAATGTAACCTTTGGTATAATGTTCTACCACCGCCTTTAATAAGTTCTGGAGAAACATTATCAGGACCAGGAGCTTTACCTGATTTTAAATTCCTTATTACATAACATACTTCATTGTATGAAGGGGGATCTAGTTCGTGTTCATTATTAGAACTGGTTTCTGCATATTGAGGGAAAACAGCTAGTGTACTTGCAGCAGTATTTAGATCCATTTTGAAATAGTTCATCCACCTATTTAAAATTTCAGGTTCTTGTAATAACAGGTTTCCTTCTTCATCTTTACATAATAGAGGGACATTTATATGCTTTGGCTGAAGCCCTCTAACTTCCTTATAAAATTTTCTCGTTTCTCTTGCTTTGTGACTTTCTATTATGCAATTAAGTTTATTATTCATCCACCTTTTCTTTTTCAATTTACAGATCTTATTAGCCTGCAATCTTTTTAATTTATAATTATCATAACTAGCTCTTGTTTTAGATCGTAAATATCTTCTTCTAGCTTCATTTTTTTCTTGAATAGTTTGTTTACAGTCATTGTCCCACCATTCATTCCTTATAGGCTTTTGCTTTCCTATAATGCTGTCCGCTACCTCTATCATGGCATTTTATACATTCTTCCATTCTTCATTTACATCATCACTCTTTGGGAGATCTTTAAGCCTCCTGAATAACTCTAAACGATATTCCTTCATTTTGCTAATATTACACATATTTACTCTATTCCATCCGACAGTCCGTGATATTTTCTTTGTATATATCTTTGGTAATTTTAGATGCAATACTGTTCTAACCATAAAATGATCACTGTCTATGTTCGGTCCCCTCAATGTTCTTACATCATTTATAAGGTCCTTTTTGGTGCGGTTAATAATCACATGATCAATTTGATTTACTAACATTTGTCCTGGTGCATTCCAGGTTCCTAAATGTATTTTCTTATGTTGGAATTGCGTACTCATAACAATTAGATCATTTATTACTACAAATTCACATAATATCTCTCCATTACTATTAGTCTCCTCGTGTAAAGTATCATGCCTGTTACTGTGCTGTAGCATTCTTCTTTCCCAAGTTGAGCATTGTAATCTCCCAATATCACAATGGTATCACTTTTGGGGGAACTGTCGAATACGTACTGTAGTTCTTCATAAAATTTCTCCTTCTCTTCCATCTCCTTGTCTTCAGTAGGAGCATATAAATTAATCAATGAGATATTATTGTATTTTCCCTTTATGCGCAACTTACTAATTCTTTCGCTATGAGCCACAAAGCTGATTACATGCTTTTGTATCTGGTTCTTTACAAAGAAACCGGTCCCTGCCTGACCTGATATATTTTTTGCACCACTATAATATAGAGTAAATTCCTTCTTGCTTATAATTCCACTATCTTTCCATCTTATTTCTAGGAGAGCAATGACATACATCTTAAGATCTCTGACTTCATCAGCTAGTTCGTTCATGTTACCAGGCTGCAATAAGGTGCGAACATTCCATGTACCAATATTCATAGCCATTTGTCTTTGCTTGTGTCGTCGTCCATCCTTTACCTTTTTCCGAGGCTGATTACTGAGATTTTTAGCAGTGGTCGTTTTTATGGGGAACAGGTCGCTAGCCTGACGCCCCAACTCTCCTCCTTTATCCGGGCTTGGAACCAGCAACAGCACTGTGAGGCTACTCAATCCACCCCACAGTTACTGCAGGCAGAGTTTTATTACCATGCAAATATTTCATGTATATTTAGAAAAGTTACTTGTAAAGCAAAATATTGTCTCTTGGTGGCAAAATCTTAACCCAGAATGTTGTTAAGGTTGAATTAGGTCTTCTAACAATGGGTTTTGGAGAATGTGATGTAAACTGATGTTACATATTTGAATTGTGTGATACGCTAACAACTGTGAGCAAAAATTTTTGAAGGTCTAAATCGCCTAGATGCTAAAGGCATTTTTCCTGGCAAACCTGAAGATAATTTCCTGCATATCTCGCCATTCATGTTACAATTGACTTTTGCTTATGCAAAAACTATTATTTCTAGATAAGAAAACTTTAAAAATGTTATGTTATGAAGGCCATTTGAACTTGTCTTTCCGAGACAAACCGCGTCTTAGTAGATACAACTACCAATGTTTCGGCCATCATGCTGTGGCCTTCTTCAGGGCCATGTCAGAGTTATATAGACATAAGTCTCTGACAGTGCCCTGAAGAAGGCCACAGCATGATGGCTGAAATCTCTTAATGCTCTGAAGTACGAGTAGATACTCGTGAGATATGCTCCGTCCGGTGACATAGAAAATAATCTAAATTATTTTGGGACATTTGTGTATTAGTGAAAATGATGATGATATACTTGAAAAACCCTTATCAAGAACGGCAAAACACAAGAACTTGACACGTAGGTCATCACATGTGGGTGTTTCTTACAATTTATGCCTCCAACATAATACAATTCTTATTTTCATTATTAATGATTGTAGTAGTAATATGTACAAAGGAACTGTACTGAAATATACTAATTTGATACAGAAGTTTTAAAAGCAACTTATAAAACACAAGTGTGAGTCAAGAAAAATAATATATATTAAGGTTCATTACGTTCGTTCTATTCCAATGTGTGATTTATTCGTCAAATGGGTTTCCAATAACTAACAATTGTCAAGATGCGAAAACTCAAGGGAAATAAGTTTGTTCATCTTTATTTCCTACCAACAATATTTATCTTTTTCTGTTGATTTGTAACGTATAGTTGAATTTACTGATTTTTGAATTAATTAATTAATTAGTGAGCAAAAGTCTTCACCGAATTATATTGAATTCAGAAAAGTCATGAAAATGAGTTCAGAGGAAAATAATTTTTGTAAGTTTTTGTAGTATTGAAACCTCCGATGCTGAACTGACAATGATATATTTTAAAATATTTTAGATTATATTAGAATGAATAAAACAAGAAAAAATAAATGTGATTGGAAATTTATGATTTCTTATAAATATTTAAACCAACTCTCAAGAAAAATGAGAAATAAAAAGGAACACCGTAAACTCCTGTTTCATTTCGAATGATTGATAATTTCGTACACATCTGCAAATATGCACAATTATGTTGCACTATTAGTTGCGATAATGCTTCTCATTTTATATTCTATCCCTAGCTCATTGTACATTTTTGAAAAATATATGATAAACAGTAGTACTCTCCATATACATAGATTAGTTAGACAGTGCTGATACAGATTTTCACGCAAATATTATAGTTCCTTTTGAGCGTCACAGGACTGAGTAAAACAGACAAATGAAGTATCTTACACAGGAGCATTAAAAGATGTGTTGACGAAGCCCTATTGTTTCATCTTTGTTTGTCTTTCCGAGAAAAAATCATTTAAAATTTACGAAAAGAAAAGATGCTACTGTACTCATTTCTTTGAAAAGGATGTCACTCGACATCTTGAGTTCTGACTAAAGACAGCTCTGATGCGTCTGATTAAGCAACATTTGTAAAGATTGTGGGTGTGATGCTCAAGTAGTATACTAACAAAGTGAAAGTAAAATTAAATAACATGAAGTTTCAGAAAGCCAAAAGAAGCCACAATACATCAAGTAGTAAATAAACAAAGTGGAATTTTTTTTTTTTTCTGAATGCAAGTTTATATTAAAACAAAGAAGTTGGCTCAATGAAAAATGTAATTCTTCTACATACTACTTAAACATTTATCATAAATCAAATTCATCACGTACAATAATGTTAAATAAGACCCAACATCAATTTCTCTCTAGTTATTTGTACCTAACTGCCTAAGGTATAATTACAAATAAACGTTACACACAAAAACAGAATCTTACATTTTGACTAGGTATTTCTTTAAATTTTTGTTTGAAGATGAAAATTTAATAGCATTTGTGTTTAGTTAATGAACTTCTTCGTATGTAACCTTATCTACTCAAACTTTGTTACTATCCAGGTGTACAATTAAGTTTGTTTATTTACCCAAGAAGAGACTAGCGAAAATCAAAATCATCACATCATCTGGAAAACACTACAAGAATACAATATTATCTGACAACATACATACTGTGAAAATCAGTTCAAATAAAGTAACTTAATTCACCAATGTTCGTTAAAATTCATTGATCACAAAAATACAATTCAGGTAATTTAACCTACCGTCTAAGTCTTTGGGAGAAAAATGCACAGAACACACTCATGAATGAAAAATAAGCCGCACTATCGGACCAATAAATCTAATTCACCTATTGTCACCTAAAAGAGAATGCAATTTTTATTAGTATACAACATTATACATAGCCAATGCGGCCAAGCTTATCAACTTCCAACTTCAGACCCTTTCGCCCTATCCTGTTTCCTTAGCCTGCTCCTATCGCTCCATGTAGATAAGCTTCAATAGCACGCTACATTTCCTATTAACAAATGCAACAATATAATCAGAGAAACAGTGACCGCTGTCGTTTAATATTTGTGGCTGCAATATATCAGTGTTGATAGTAAGGTGAGGTGTATGTGGTGTGTAGCTAGTTTTTTTTTGTGGGGCTTTAGGGCTCTTCATCGTCAAGGTCATTAGCGCACCGAATTACCACAGATTATATTAGGTATAGATGGATCACTCGTAGCAGCGCTCCAGTAGCAAGGTGCGGAACCACAGACTATATACCTCGCCGAACTAACTAGCCCCCACCACCCGTTCAACTGGTTGCTGGCGTAGAGTGTGTTGACGATGGAGGCAAGCACATGGTCTTCATATGGCGAATGCGACTAATTGAAGCTACTCGAGCTCTGCTTGGTGTTGATTTGTGTGTGTTTTAGTTTAAATCACGCCTTTAGAATTGCTGGTTCTGAGTTTCCACAGCCGATTAATAGTTTGTAGGTTGCTGCAGAATAAGGCAGCGGGTACTCGATTAAAATTATGTGATGTAATACGAGGAAAAGGGAGGGGTGTTGAGCGCAATTTTGACGATAGTTCTGGTCTTGTCCCGTGGCACGCTGGGGTGCATCTAAAGACTCCACACCAGGCTCAGGAAACAGGATAGGGTGAAAAGATCTGAAATTGGAAGCTTGTAGAAGTGTGCATAGAACATGGACCAGACAGCGACACCAGCTATATATTTACTGTTGCTTTCAATAGATGGCTGCATGATCGTGTTGACCAATCTCCTATTGACTGCTAGTGTTCGCCTTTGTCCGTTACATTCTGCTTGCGCTGCTGTGCGTTGTACTTTGTTTGCCGAAGTTCACGTAGAAGTGCAAAGTAAACGTCTTGTTTCGTATTTTTGTATGTTGTGTCCCGGGGTGTTTCAAAAAAGTAGACGGCAACCCGGACATTACTTTCCTAGGCTTCCCTAACCCACCAGAAAGGCAAGTAATTCTTGTTGCCTTAACGTCATTGCCCACGTGGGCAGACGTACTTAGTATAGTCGTTTTGCTGCGATTATTGTTGCTTATTTATTTATAAATATATTTGTTACATCCTCTTGTAGACGACAACAATGGTTCAGTACTCTTGGCCTCACGGGTGTGCTCCGCACATTTTACTCCGGATGACTTCCATGGTTTGTTAAATGAAAATGAATGTTACATGAAGTATTGTATAAAAATTTATTACCTATAATATCTAAGTAATATATTGATGAATGAAGTCTGTGTATGAAATGATGAACATAAATATTGTTGCACCACATATCCAAATACGTATCATTATGTGAATACCGACTGATAATGCTGTTTTCTTGTGATATTTTCCAAATGTCGTGATGATGACCCAAAGAATGATCTCATGACATCACTTCCAACAACAAACGTGATGCTGAGTCTGAGTCTAATCAATTGTCAACTGTTGGGAACAATTATGTGGATTTTTCTTTGGCTAATGCAAGTGTCATGTGTTCTGGGTGTGCAAGGTAGCTAACAGGAAATTAAAACTTGTTTATATGTATACGAGTATATTTATAATCACTGGACTTATCACAGGAAGGGGTAAGCTTTTTATGTATATGTTTATTTAGTATATTTTGTATTTGTATATACATTTTTTTGTCTTTGTGTTGTGCTAACTGAAGTTTATGGCCATTCCTTTCAATGGGTAATTAGTGATACTTCGCTTCGGAGTCCCTACACGTCTTCATATACAGTATAACCTCGATTATCCGTGATAATGGAGGGGAGGGGACTTACGGATAAATTAAAACCACGGTTAATCGAAACACTTTATTTAATGAATTTTGTACATAAATGTGCGTACATGAGTGTGTAGAATGTCACGTTATCGGAGGTTGAAATATGATGTTATTAGTCTTCGTTTCTTGTGGTTTGAAATTATTTTTCTTACTTCATTTCTAAAATTTCTCAAATTCATTACGTTCTGGAAGTCAAAATTTTATTGGTACCTGAGGGTCTCTGTCCCTAAGTTTTAAGGAACCTACGTTCAACTGTGGAAATACTATGAAGTAGTTGGATTTATATATTATGATACATTTATTGTCAAAAAAAGCAGTACAAACTTTGTATGACTACGTGTAGGACAATCAAATTATTTACTCTGTAGTAGAAATTGTAGATGAAATTTTTTTTTTTGACGGAAGAATGAGCACCATGGTTAATCGAAGTTCTACTGTATCATATTTTGTGTATACATGCAGACATATGTAGTCTGTGTTTAAAGGAACATATGAGTACAAATCAGTGGGCCTATCACATCATGGATGGCATTTACTATGAATAATTAGTATTGTGGTTAAAGGTGGTATGGCATACTAGTCTTCTAATTCTGGTGAAAATGGTTCAAATCCTGTCTGATACAAGATTATGAAGGCAGGATCCCTCTCATTCCACAATAATTTTCATAATTTGCCCTCATGTCATTCATGTACCACTTAAGGGCGCTAATAACCTAGATGTTGGCAAGCCATAAAGGTCTATAATAATGATTACGATAATAATGATCATAATAATAATCATAGTAATAAAATAATAATAATAATAAATAGTAATAATAAAATAATAAAAAATAAATAAAATTAAAAAAATAAAATTTAAAAAATAATAAAAAATAAATAAAATTAAAAAATAATAATAAATAAATAAAATTAAAATTAAAAAAATAATATTAAATAAATAAAATGTAAAAATGAAAAATAATAATAAAAATAATAAATATAAAAATAAATAAATAAATAAAAATAATTGGATGATTATCTTTATTTCTTTTTCATTTTATTGTTACCTTTTCATGAGACCTACTGAATGTCTTCAAGGCTTATTCTGCTCTCATTTGATTAACGATTTTCTCATTTGTTAAACAGAATGATATTCAACTTGTATAAATGAAAATCGTATGATTTCTTTATAGATTATTATAACTAGTTCATCCTATGCTTTTGGAGACATGGTACTGGTGGATTGTCTTCATTTCTTTTTCAATTATTTCTTTTTTTTTTGGGGGGGGGGCTATAGGGCTCGTCAACATCGAGGTCATTAGAGCCCATACAAGTAGGGAAAAATGCAGTTTCGCACCATAGAGAAGAGCCGTAATGACTCTTCCCCGTGTGTGGGACTCGCCGAATATCTCGACCATACCCACTAAAAAACCCTCCTGAAATCAACAAATATCTAAATAGAAAGATAAAAGAAAAGAAAACAGAATACCAATACATTATTTCACAAAAAAGGAAAACAATTTTTAAATATTATATTTTCTAATTACAGAAACAAACCATGAAAAGAAAGAAGACAGTAAAAGATGAAAAGGGAATGAAAATTTTAAACCCTCCCGAGAAGTTGTGGGAGGAGCCCCGATCTACTCATAAAATTCAATAGTTTATAACATCAACCGTTTCATTTCCGAGAATTGATGGTAAAACTGCAGCCAGACCAATTCGTCTCCGTATACTTGAGTATCTTCTGCAATCAGTTAGTAGGTGACGCACTGTCAGAGAACAGCTACACTCCTCACAAACGGGTTAATCATCAAGTAGTAAGAGATACCTATGAATGAGAGGTCAATGTTCTATGCGTAGGCGGGTCAGCAAGACCTCGTCGCGCCGGGCTGGCCTACAGGAACTGCTCCATGACTTAACAGAAGATTTGATAAGTCGGAGCTTATTCCTTTCAACAGCTAACCACTCATTGATCCATTCACTCAGAATCCTCAACTTGATGGAATTTATGAGATCTCGTTTTGGAATCGTTGAGAAATCCATGCGAGTCTGAAGGCCGTCTTTGCGGAATCGTCTGCTTCCTCATTTCCTCTGATACCCACGTGTCCGGGAACCCAGCAAAACATTATGTTCTTTCCATCACTTTGCAGTGAGAAAAGTACATCCTGGATACTCTGGATCAGCTTATCAGCTGGATACATGTTCTGGATTGCTTGAAGGGCACTTACAGAATCAGAACAAATCAAGAAATGTGATCCGCGCGAGTACTTTGTTGATCGCAGTGCTTTCAATATGGAGTAGCACTCAGCGGTGTAAACGCTGCACAGGTCGCCAAGACGGTAGCCACAGGTCTTACGGGGAAACAACACGGAGCAGCTGACACCATCAGCCTGCTTCGACCCGTCGGTAAACAGGGATATGGACCCGGTGTTTGTAGAGGATTAGGTGAAAGCATACCCTCAACATCGGAGCTGGAGTGTTCTTCTTGTCATGATGCAGAAGATCGAAAATAATCTTCGGCTTGTACAAAGTCCAAGGGGGAGACTTACTAAAACATTAGGTGTGCGTATATTTAAGGTTTCCAAAATTTGTTTGGAGCGATATCCAAAAGGTTTGGTTGCTCTCAGTTTGTTGTTGTAGAAACGGATGGAAGAAGAGGATGGATGAAAAACCGCGTTGTGCACCAGATTGTCGGGTAAAGTTTGCACGTGGCAAAAGTGTCGTAGCATGAGGATTTGACGCCGGAGGGAAAGAGATGGTTCGCCACTCTCGACATACAAACTCGTAATGGGAATAGTACGGTATGCTCCCGTAACTAGTCGAATTTCTGCATAGTGGACACTATCCAACATCTTTAAATAGCTTGCACGAGCAGAGCTATATACAACGCAGCCATAATCGATCCGAGATCTTATGAATGCTCGATAAATNATAAAACTGGTGCAGGGAGTAGCGATCAGCGCCCCATTCCCCGCTACTGAGGCACTTCAATAAATTCAGAGACTTTAATGTTCTTGCTCTTAGGTCTGTTAGATGTTCAATCCAATTCAGTATACCTTCTGGATATCTTTAATCTTTCTTTGTCCGAGGGAGTATTTCCTAATTCCTGGAAGAGAGCAATGCTTATCCCTTTATTAAAACCAGGTAAGGACAAAACGAACATTAGTAGTTATCGAAGCATTGCCTTGACGAGTTGTGTTGGTAAAACTCTGGAGAGAATTATCAACCGACGTCTCGTCTGGTATCTTGAACGGCATGACTTGCTGAGTCGATCTCAGTGCGGTTTCAGAAAGTTCCATTCCACCTTGGACAACTTACTTCTCCTGGAATCAGCAATTCAAGATGCTTTCGTCCGAAGACAACATCTCATTGGAATATTCTTTGACATCGAGAAGGCTTACGATACTACTTGGCGTCATGGCATTTTACAACAACTCTATGCCTGGGGATTTAGAGGACGTCTTCCTCTGATGCTCATGTCCTTTTTGGATCAGCGTTTCTTCCGCTATAGAATTGGAAGAGACACCTCGGATCTCCTTCTTCAAGAGAACGGTGTTCCTCAGGGCTCAGTCTTGAGTGTGACCTTATTTGCAGTGGCCATAAACAGCATAACGTCTGCTGTAAAGATTCCTGTTCTACACTCTCTTTTTGTCGATGACTTTGCTATCTTTTGTTCAACACAGAGTGTCACAGGTGCGAAGCGACAAATCCAACTCGTCCTTAATAGATTATACATCTGGTCGAAAACGACAGGTTTTCGTTTCTCTGCTGAGAAAACACGCTGTGTTCTTTGCAGTAGGAGACCAAGCCTTCTGGCAGAACCTCACCTCGCCCTGGGGAACAACGTTCTCAAATTCTATCCTTTTGTGAAATTCTTAGGTCTAATCTTTGATCAGAGACTCAATTATTTCTACTTCACCTTCATAAGATTTGTGGCATGTAATTCTCTCATGCAATGAGCAGAGGTATTTATACACCACTGTGGCTTAAATCAATACCAACATACCATTGACTGCTTTCTATACAGCTAGTGGAGGAGGTACGAATTTATTCACATTTCCCCATGAGTTTGATAAAATTGTATCACTTTTATGGATTTACCTGCATTTTTTTCTCATGTGACTTGTTTACCCGTCTCATTTTTTGATTTATTATTGATCCGAATAATTGGATATACATAAATGAGTATCTTATTGCAAGTATACCCCATTTTTGTATACAAGATTGTGTATTGCCATTCATATGAGAAGGTCCTGTAATCTTATTATGAATAAATAGAATTAAGAGCAAGTATGTATTTTCATTGTATAAATTTTCTGTCAATTGTGTCCTTTTTTCATTTTCTGTTTCATATGTGTAGTAAAATATTTCAGTAATACATCGTGTTAACTATTCACAATTGTTAATTTTTGTAGGGAAAGTATTTTCAGCTAAATTATTGTGAAATGGTGAAGCATGAGAGCATGAGAGCATGAGAGCATGAGAACATGAGAGGGGTGGGGTATAGTACTTAGAAAGACGTTTGAGGGGAAGGGAATTGGGAACTGCCACACGCCCTAGTGGCCGCTTTTAGAACTAGGCTCGGAGAGTAGTTTACTTAGAACAATGTTAGGAGCGCTGAAAGATGTGAACCGTTAGTATGCGAGAGGGCGGTCTGTTTATAGTCTGTGCTCCACACATTCGCTATTCGGCGTACATGATTAAATTCAGTGAAGTATCGAAAATAACTCGATTAAACTTAAAGATATTGTGCAACAGACTTTAAACACCTATGTATTTGTTTAAAGTCAGTGTTGAATACAAGAACTAACAGCAGAAATCCAACTAATTGGTGCCTAACTGTATAAGTGTTCCAAACATTCACCGAACAGTGAGTAAAACATTGAGTTGAGAGTCTCATAGAAGTTGTTTGACTTTGTTAAAGGCAACTTGACCTTCGGTCATTTCTCAGTAACTTTCAGACAAATTACGATGTTTATAATTTCTAATATTTAATGTTATTTGACAGTTTCATGGTTTATTCTTTACAAACATACCAGATTAATTATCTTGACTTGTTTTTAATTTCATCCAATGTTCCAGTGTAGTCATATTTTTAAGATTTGATTCTTCTATGTTTTGGTTTTGCTTTGCTACAGGAAATTTCATTCTTTATTGTTTATTGTCTTACATTTCATTTTTGTGTGTATCCTTGTCAACAGTGTTTTCTTGTCAACATACATTTGTTAATTTTCTTTATCTAAGCACTCAACTGTTCACTTCCTTAATAATCAATTTGTGGAGTGCTAACAAATATTCCATTGTATAAATACCATTTGACAATCAATGCAAAAAACAATTTCTTGTTATTTTACAAATTGGAATTCAATGGTGTTTTTATTTATATTTATTCAATTTAATTGGTGTTTCATTTTGAACGTCAATGTTGATCTATTTTATTGTTTATTTTTGGATGGGTTTTATTTAACGTTATTTAGAACACGTTCCCATAGTTCGTAACTATTACCTTCTGATTTCAAAATTCTTAAATTATTTCATCAATTAATATTAATTTTGTTCCCAGCCGGAATAATACAAAGTAATAAGTGTATTTAGAAGTGATAAAATAGATAAATTTGAAGTAATATAATAGTGATGGAGAAACTTAATTTATTATCTCCAACGTGTTCATACGTAGTTTGCAACTGCTTTTTGACTTTAAAGTTTATTTGATGAGATATTTAGACCGCTAATATTTTTGTTCACTTTATTTTACTTTTATTAAGCGTCCTAATGTTTCACATTATCTAACGTGTATTGACTTAATTCGCTTTATCCATTGTTGTAGTAGTATTGGCATATATTTCCTTTACACGAAATGTTCAGGATAGAAAAAAATGTGAAAATAAAAAATACTATGATAATAAACAATAAAAATATAACACTTAAATGTAATGAAAGATATTTGAATAAATAGAGTGGAATGTTGTGGATAGTTATATAATATTGATTCTTTCTGAGTGGATAAAAATTATACTGATTATAAGAATCTTAAATTCGAGATTTCCGATTACCATAGCTAAATCCATATGGAATAAAAATTTATTTCATTAATTGAATTAAGATTAGATAAGACCCATTTACTTTACTTAACATTTCACAAGGTACAACTACAAACGCAGCAGAGTATGTGATTACTTCAGATTCATTCTCTAATCATTATCCCTAATATTCGTCGTTCCCAGAGCGAGCACGCGCTCGGCAAATTGCTCATGTCTGGATCACTATTCTCAACAACAGGCGGATATTCAAGAAGTACCCGCAGCGATTCGCTGTTGCTCGGGATTCGATGTTTGGTTGCTCTGAGTTCGCCGAATGCGCAAGTGTGGAGCCGCCTTAAGATAACCATTGGGCTTATGTGAGTGAAATATCTGTACCTTCTATAATCTGAGGAAAGTACTGTCGATCTTCACAACACACACTCCAGCTCACAAATGATGTTGAGATTCTTTGTCTTCAACTTTCGACAGACGCTACAACACGGTCTCTGACACAAGGTTCCACCCACCAATGGTTTTGATCTCCCTTCAACAGTTCGTTCAACATGAAACTTGAACCGCCAACCGGCCCACGGACGAGAAACATTCTCTTTAACTTGGCAAGTTGGCAACCTGGTTGACGACCAATATGATCGTGTGTGGGCCGCTTTGCGATAGTTTCTTCTAGAAGTATGGCAATACTGCTCGTACAACACTTAAGTGTGAACAAAATGGCGGTGGTTACATAGCGATGGAATGATTATGGTTTGAGGAATTGACAGTATTTGCTGGGTTAAGAGTCAAAGTTATCAAAGAATTCTCGGACTGCTGTAAGTTGTGGTGTATAAAATTTGTTTTTTGGTTTTCATAACGACATAAATTATAGTGTTCTCTATTATTTCTTGTGGTATAGTGAGAATTGTTGTTGACGAGCCCTAAAGCCCCACACAAAAAAGAAAGAATTGTTGGAGATATTTCTCGTAATTAAATGTATAATAAAAAACATAGTATGTTATCAAATTAAGAAAAATAGCATTTTAGAATAGCCCACTGTATATTATACTGAGGTGTTTTATATCATTCCTTTTATTTACACAATTATTATTCTTGATTATTTCTAACATTTCCCCAATCAGTCTCCTTTCATAGTTACCTTCTGTTTTTAGAACTCTTACCTTATCCTAATCAATTAAATGGTCAAATTTTATAATATGTTTTGTTAGTTCTGTGTAAGATATAGGGTTTAGTTTAATGTTATTTCTGATGTTATAATTCGTTCTGACTAAATATCTTTATACTTGCCCTGTCTACCTACTATTGCAATTTTTATTTGGTATCTCATAAACTACAACTGATTTCTTACCTATGTCATCTTTGTCTCTATGTGAACTAAAAATACCAAACATATGATTGTTGTTGTAATTGGCATATTTGAAGCTGAACTTATCGAAAATGTGGTTTGGTCGATTGCTCAAACCTTTAATGAATAGAAGAGAAATTTATCCCTTGTATTCTCTTGTGTTGTCTTTTTTAATATGAGGATTATTATTTGTGCTATTAGGAATTCTCATATGCACATCTTTTTCAATAAACTTATTTGGATAATTATTAGCCAGTAGGGTCCTTTTAACTATATCAACATTTATTTTATGATAAGTTCCATATCAAGTCTCAAAATTTATTATTTTTCCTCATGGTCATTGTATTTTACTTTACATTGTGATATCTTTGTATTGTCATTTGCTTCAATCTGTTAATTATTTTGTAGGTAGTGAAATGGAAAGTATTTGTTGGGAAGCTCACACCAGTGACCTTACAAGTTCTGTAGCCAAATTATACCACAATGTTGAATTCATGGATTGTGTGTTAGATACTGATGGAGGATTGGTAAATGCACACAGAGTGATTTTGGCAGCGTGTAGCCCATATTTTAAGGTAAGATTTTACATTTTATTTCAGTTTCTTAGATTATTTTATGATGTAATTACATGTGAAGTTTTTTTTGATTTGTTAGGTAGTTCTATTCTTGGATGATTTTTGCAATCTCACCGGTTCGGTTATGAATTAATGAATTTTAAAATTTCCAAATCAAGCAGACAATTATTTTAAGGCAACATGTGAAGTACTTGTGAATTAATTTACTAGAAACTAGCATTGCTTTTATTTCAATGTTTCTAAAATTTCTGCCAAGAAATTGGTGTCGTGTCTGCAGTACTCATAATTAAGTAGTCACTTGTCCTTCTGTATTATTTACTGCTGAATACCTGCTTCAAGAAGATGCAAAAGAAGCATGATTCTTGTATTTTTAATCTGGATTTGGTTTTTCTAGAATGTTAATACATAGGTTCTGTATTAATGATTTTATAAAGTGATAGATCTCATTAAAATTTTTGCTATATTAAAAGAAGTTGTTAAAAGAAATAAAATAAATTAACATTTTGAGAGGTCTCCATGTACTGTAGTTTTAATTTATGTATTCAGGTACTCTTATTTTGTTCATCATGTAAACCTCCTCATGATAAAATTATCATGTTTTTTTGTATGTTTTATATGTGAGTGATGTTAAAATTAATCTTTCCTTTAATTTTTTCCAATAAAAGCTTTTTGGATATAATAGTTTGTTACATTTACTCTCTCTCTCTCTCAGGTAAGAGGTTTGTTTAGGGACATCTACAGGGGGTTTGTTAAAGAGGGTATTTGTGGAGGGGGAGGCTATAATGTGATACATAATAATAATACATTGTTTTAAATTTTTCAATTCCAGGGAAAATCTTGGACACAATGCAGGGTAATGAAGAGGAGGAGATAAAGTGTCTTTATAAAAATAGTTTGTGTTGGTTTATATTTTGATAACAAGGGACTAAGGGGTTGAATGAGGTCATTTAATTTGTTTAGATACTGATTAAGATCTAAAAGTTTATTACATATTCCTGTGCTCAGATATATACACTATCTTTAACATGCACAAAGTGGCAACTGTTAAAATAAGGGGTTGTTAATTTTTTTCTTTGTACTTTTTTCTTTAGGTTCTGACTTTGAGGAAATTAATTTTATATTCTAGGAGAAAGCTATTGAGTGCAGTTAATATAATTCATTGACTAAATTTTGATGACTTCATGACCACGCGTTGAAAAATTTACAATAATATTAATGGCGTTAATGGCTGAGATACATCAGTTTGTCTTGAAAGAAAATAATTTTTATGAGCCCCATCAATAAACTTTTTACACCTTATATTTTTAATTTATT
Organism: Laupala kohalensis; assembly: GCA_002313205.1. Lineage (NCBI taxonomy): Eukaryota > Metazoa > Arthropoda > Insecta > Orthoptera > Trigonidiidae > Laupala > Laupala kohalensis. Next base: position 44,439 of record NNCF01127602.1, on the reverse strand, counting down.
CAATAAAATACTTTTATAATTCTTGTACTTGACTGTATTAAAGGCAAGAAAAGAACAATTTGGCTCCTTTTTAATGTCAGTTTAATGCACAGGCATTTCATCAATGTGATATTGAAATAATAGTGATTTTGTTAAGAGTGATTTAATGATCAAGATGAAGAGTAATGAGATATCATTAGAAATCTTATATTCATTTTTCACTGTCAATTAATTGTTACCAAAGATTTAACTCAAATTTTATTTGTTCATTGCATGAAAAAGGAACAATACGATCAATTTCTCAATTAAATTGTTTGTGAAGCTTCCTTGATAACTTACATTATACATTTGTTTGAAATGTTGAAGGCTCTACTTTATTAAGATTAAACATTATCATATTTAGTGTTTTGTTTTATCTTTTATGAATATCTGCATTTAGGAAGGAGGAAACAAATGGCATATTTGGATATCAGGTTGCAAGCAATAGAATGGTACACTTTAATTATGTGCATGAATACTAATTTTAAGAACTTAATGTAAAAACATTTTAGCCTTAAATGGAATAATATCTGGCTTGGTTTATCTTTTTTATGAAGAAATAATTTTATTAAGATTAGACTCAATGTTTTTTTTTCCAAAATAGAACCTGCTTGTGGACTACGATTCAATGGTACCGATTCCTCTGAAGGAAATTAAATACAGTGATATGAAACGCTTATTGGACTTCATATATAATGGAGAAGTAAATGTACGCATTGTTGATGTGTCTTCTTTCATGAGAACTGTGAAATTTTTTCAAGTTGCTTCATTGACAAGATTTTATTCAAAAGTAAGTTTGCTTTTGTGTGAATTATTATCTCCTTGCAGTCCTTAGCATACATTTTATTTCATATAGTTTTCAGATAAAGTTTCCTGCAATAATGGTAGTGAGATACAAATGAGCTGTAGTAGTTCTCTGAGTGGTGTAAATCATTTGAACCATGAAGTAGAGGATTTTACTGGAAAAAGATCTCCAGAAGTATCTGAGGAAGTAGATGGACTGAGTGCAAATACTGAAAGCACTGAATTAAAAAGTATTTGTATTGCTGTATCAGAATCAGTTGATGTTTCAAAACTATCAGAAGTAAGGAATACCAGTGATCTTGATGCTAGCAGTTTTAAATCTCGTAAGATCAAAAAGGAGATTTTTGATGAAGATGGAGAGAATTTTCAGGATCACTTAAATCCTATATCTTTTGTTGCTGTTTCTCCATTTTCAGAATACGTTGAAGGACATGATGACAAAAGTTTCATATGTTCTGATACAGAATTAAAAAATCCCCTTGAGGAATATTCTTTTGACTGTAATCTAACTAAGGAAAGGATTGTTAAAAGGGAAAATGGATTGAAAATTGAACCGACAATGCAGATGTGTTATGAAGAAGAGATGAATGTTTGTGAGGTACCCTTTCCAAACAGGGACGTCATGTCAATCTATCACTCCCAGAAAAATAACTCTGACAATATCCCATTTGATGGAAATGTTAAGGTTTTGTGTGATGCGTTGTCAGCTAATATAGATGGAAAATCTTTAGTTGCCTGTGAACCAACTAGTGACATACAGATTAATCAAAATGTATCATTAGTCAAAAACGTCAGTGAAGATTGTTCTAAGGATGATTTTGTTGAAAGATCATCTAACTTGGAAGTAAAATTTGAAGCCATCTGTGATATTTCTAAGTATGATGTTAAAGAAGAGAAGTCGTGTGATAGTCTGACCTCTTATCATACCCTAGAAAGTAATAATGAACCTCTTATTGTGCTAGAGCAAAGAGAAAAACAATTTCCAGATGATTCTACTATTGTTGATGTTAGCAAAGAGATGTCAGATATTATTGCATCACTTACTCCCACTACAATGAAACTATCAGTAGAGAGAATTGTATCTCAAACTATCAACTCTACACAAGTACAAGGTAGAGTGCAAAATGAGTTCTTTTTTTTTTGGTTAATAATTTTGTCATAAAGTATTCAGTCTTTTTGACTACAGAATGGTATCTGTGTATTCTAGTGTTTGTGTAATGTGTCCAAATAATTACAAAATTTGGATATATAAAGTATATTTTTATTATTGTTAGTGTGTAAAATAGCACCTTGTTTTTTAACTTAATTATTAAGTCATCTATTTTGTTTTCACAGATTATTATGCTAATCTGAAAAAATCTGTTTGGCACCTTATGCCTTCGATTCTTCTGTTTTTATGGTACCATAGTTTACCAATAGTTAGACACTGTTGGTTGAAATAAATTCAGGACTAAGAACTATTTTTTTTTAATAGTTGCAATTAATTTAAGGACTAATAATTTTTAATTACTTGCAATTTTAATTTTTACTTCTGCACTATTAACTAACATTTCTAATAATTTAGTTTATTAAAATAATTCAACTTACACTAGTAGTTCCAGAAGATTTATTGAATAATTTGGAAGTAACTACTAAAAATTTAAAGTTCTGGTCTTTCAGTATTGTGCAAAATTTGTTAGTTAATCAAAATTCGCCACGAAGAACAAATAAATAATTTTCAGTGGTAATGAATTGTCAAATATTATTGTTTAGTGAAAGATTGCAAACATTTTTTTNNNAGCTTTGCACTTATCTCTCGACTGACAATAGGATATTTATTGATGATTCAAACTTAAATTTCCATAACTTGCATGACAAGTCTGTGATATAGTAATGTTGCAAATATGTATGTTTTAATACAATGCAAAAAACTAAAGTATAACTTAACCCTATTTTTTATCAAACACTATATTTTTATTGTTTAGTACTACTATCAATGTTTCTACTGGAGATTGGAGTAGTGTTCATAAATAAGCAAATTGTATGCAGATAATGTAAGATGACTAGAGAACAATTCAATGTGACATTGAACATACTTATTGATTGAAAATATGTTAATTAAAAAGAAAGGAATTCCACAAAAAAATTATAAATTTCTATAGTAAATATTTCATAGTTTTTCTGTTAGTGCATAAATTCAAACTTCCATTTGTGTTCTTCATAAGTATAATTTTTGAAATGCTACGACTTTGACCTACATACCTAGCATCACAATCTTTGGATCTTTTTTTTTTTTTACCATATTATTGACATAATGATGATGGTGATATAGATGAATTTTCTCAAAAATTACACATCTGATATATTGTGACACCATTAGAGCATACCCAATCTCTTACTGTGTTAATCTTTTAATGCACATGATTCTACACTTCTCCAAATAGACTGATTTGTGCTGTTTAGTCAATATTTCTTCTGGGACTGATGCCTGTATATTTCTGTGTACTCTGTTGCAAGAGGTATATATTTAGATAGTTTTTTTGATTTATCTTAATTGATATTGTGGTCTACTGGGTAGGAGACAGCAACAAGGAATGCAGATTTGTTTTGTAAGTAATGTAGGAATGTCAGGTTTGTTGACTGTGATTGTTTTGTTGGTTTGGATTAGGATATCTAAATAGAAACTGAATCTATCATTCTCCATTTTAAGAGGTGGTCTATAGTCATAATAGTAACATTTCTTTTTTCTGGTGACAGTCCTGTGTTTATTGCAAGAAACACATTTTGTTTGTAGCTAGGGTGTATTAGATGGAAATATTAAGTATGAGCTTCATTTGTGCAGCCAGGTATAATGTGATATTTTGCTTCTGAGGCTAGTTGACACATTCTACGTTCATCCTTGATATCATGTTTTTCAATATACCTTTTGTAGTTATTTGTGGCAACAACCTGATTGAATAGAAATGATTGTAATAGAATTGTGAGGTCTTGGTTAATAACTTGTTTAATATTGGGTATTTATTTGAAACCTTGTTCAGGACTAATAGCATAAACAGAAGACTATTACTATAAAAAAATGAATTTACTTAAACAGAAAATCATACATAATAATACAAACATAATATTCTAGCATACCTCGTTAGTCTATTATAGACTAATCATTGGAGATCTGCTAAGAAACGCCATCTCTTTCTGTGGTATTCCTTCCACGACAATACACGTGTACCATCATGAATTTACAATGAGAGTAAAAAACGGATTCTGTCTACTTATATACTTAAAGATAATGGCAACTTATAAGTTATAAAATTGTATACATTTGTTCAGACATTTGTCTATACTGTCATTAGAAAAGTGACATATCTTAAGAGTTAAATATCTGTGAACAACTACGTCTCATATATTGATTATTCTGGCACCACGAGGCTGCGCTTCCCGCCAGAACTTGCGTACCATTTGCCATCGATCGACTCTGTCAACTGGCAACTATGTTACCGTGAAAGACCGAAATTGGAGAATGTCGACTTTCACAGGTTAATGTGAACATTCACAAAGTCACTTGGTGTATGTCCGAAATATTTGCCAAGTAATTTTATTTCTGATTTACACTGGTAAATGTCGACATTCACCATGCACTAATGGTTAATGTTAAACATGTCGGAGATTTATATTTTCTTACTAAGAATTTAAAACACACAGTACATTTTATATGGAAAAAGAAAATAATCGCGACATAAAAAATTATGAATATTCTAAATGGGAAAAGTAAACAGTACATTCTAAATGGGAAAAGAAAATAATAGTAATAAAAAAAATTATTTAATTATGTGATTCAATTCTTATTTATTGCAACAACTTAAACTATTATGACATTTTGAATTACCCAAGAGTCCCTTGCTTTTACAGCTGCATTTATTTGTGGAACACTTCTTTTTGCAATGACAGCGTGTATAGCCTTGTNACAGCGTGTATAACCTTGGCCCCCACTTCTCGAATTAGCTGCAGCTGCTTCTCTCAGCGACATTTCTAGAAAAGAAATCTCATCTATGGAAAGTAACTTTTCTTTACAAATTACGAACTGGTTACATGTGTAAAGTTGCTTGATGGTACCATTTTTATTTGCCAGTTTATAGAAGTCAGAATCTTCTATTCTAACAACCGCTAACACATTTCGGCTATCTGTACGACCACGGTCGACATCAGGGACTTGTATTCGTACAGTATCACCAATTTGAGCAGGAGGAAATTGTTTAGAATTCTTTATCCTTACTTTACCGTGTCAAAAGTTTTTCGAAATCAACATAAGCGCAATATGGTTTTTCTCTTTTAACGGCTGTTGCCCGTTTCGCGAGAGAGGTAAGAATGAAAATGTTGTGTATTGTGCTCTTATTTGTTCTGAATCCTGCTTGTAAAATTGGTAGTTTTTCTTCATTATCAACCCATCTTTTCAGCCTACTACACAGTATTTTACAAAAAAACTTTTACTGCAACACTGATGAGTGAAATTCCTCTATAGTTAGTGGTGTCATTTACATTGCCTTTGTTTATGTATATTAGAAAACTAATTTAGTGTTTCAGATAAGAGGGTATACGCCCGTTGTATATATTGTGACTTTACTACGTCACCTTCCACTATTTATTTATTTATTATTAACTAACAGGGATCTGAGTACTCATTTCTCTTGGAGCCACTCACAAGGACAACACAACAATCTGGTGTTCGAGCACATGACAAAACATTTATTACAACTTTAAAACCCAATTTACATTCTCCCACACGACACAACTAAACATTACTACTCTTACCCCACACAGGACTTCCCCCAAAAGACACAACACCAATAGAGATTAAACATTCCTTCCAAAAATATAAACACACTAAATTATACGTTCCCACCAAAAATACACAAATGGAAATCACTGACTTGACATTTAATCATTAGCAATATTTGCTGCTTTTATCCTCACTAAAATCATTAACTGTTTATTTGTTTCTTTTAACTTCAATTTATTCTAATCCACAATTAACCATACTTTTCTTATACACAAAGCAAAACACTGATTTTAATAGTAGTTCTCTGATTAACAGTTTAATTGTGCCTCTTCGTACTGCTGTAATTCACTGAATTTAAATTGCATTTTTTATACGAGCGACAAAGTTCATTCAAGACACTACTACCGTTCAAAGTTCTTGCTCTCTATGTAAATAATGCCCAATGTTTAATAATGCGCCAGCGCAGTGCAATGTTGGCTTACAATCGCCACTCATCGCCCCATACCTCACTAGATGTCAGACGACTACAGGTCGTACAGCAGCGCCCTCTTAATAGTCACCCGGCTCCAGTCCTCGGGCACCTGCGCACGGCGTCGAGCGACAACCCCAAAGGTCGTCTTCCTCGTCTCTTGGTGTTTTCGGCTCCCCCGAAAACACAACGTCAGTAGCTGCACGGCTCGTTCAACTAACCACTCGAAAGATTTTACGCGTGGTGTGATCTTCTCAATGTAAAAAAAGTCTGGTATCTGAGCTCAACACCGCCGAAAAATGTAATATCTGAGCTACTCATCTGAGTACGAAAAAATCAGGTATCTGAGCATCTCAGCTAAACACCGCCGAAAAATCTATGCGTCTCAGCTAAACATCTGAGCTGCCGAAAAATCTTATACGAGACATCTGGTATCTGAGTATCTCATCTGAGATAAACACTTCTGCTAAAAATCTGGTATGAGTCTTAGCTACGACGAAAAAAAATCTTTACGTCTGAAAACACATCCGAGCTACAATGAAATCTTATATGAGAAATCTCTTAGCTGCCAAAAAAAATCTTTTATGAGCNAAAATCTTTTATGAGAAAAATCTGCTATCTGAGCTAATCACCGCCGAAAAGTCTATGTGAGATAAACATTTCGTAGCCGAAAAAAAATCTTATGTGAGATAACACATCTGATAACTGCCGAAAAATCTAATCTGAGTATCTGATCTGAGCATCTGATCTGAGCATCTGATCTGAGCATCTCAGCTAAACACCGCCGAAAAAATCTATGTGAGAACGAAAATTTCCTGCGTCTCTGTTAAATACGCTTTCTCCCTTCTCTTCTCCCAAAATTTCCAAATTTTGAAAGTCACGTGTTCCGAAATCTCCCAATCCAAAATACTTTCCCCCTCCTACGCCTGGGTTCTCATTGGACCCTTTAAAGATGCTTCTAGAACCTTCTCGAACATTCTGGAACATTCTGCCCCAAAAAATGTTTAAAGTTCCAACGTTTTCGCGACAAGTCTGAACCTGTGCGCGCCCTGGCGACCAGATGTTGCTCCTAAGGGTGGTCTGACCTCCTCCCTCGCCTTGATTTTTAAAGGGCCGTAAATCCTACTTGACGCCAAAGAAACTACCGCCGACGACCGCACCCCTGGTTACTTTTCCAACCGTCCTCCGTTCAAAATTTTCAACCTTTCGAGTAATAAGATTCCGCAAAAGAATGATTAGATTGGTTAATTATTCAAAACTCACAATATGTAGTTAAAGATATCACAAAGTACCGGAACAATTTCGTGGTTTAATTCTTTAAAAATTTCGGGTGGGAGGCGCCTTGCTGTTTTTTAGTTCCTGAATCGCGAACATTACTTCATCTATCGCTATATTCTTATCTAATTCAGCTACTTGAAGTTCCATTTCAATTGTTGTAGTAACTACTGTATTTTGAGTATTGAGGAGATCGTAGATGTGGAATTCCCAACTTAACCCGTCTATATGGTTAATATTGTACGATTTCCGAGTTAATTTCCGTATAGCAGTCCATATATCGCTGGTATTGTTTGTATTAATTATATTTTGTGTTAAAATTAATTGTGCCTCTTGTCATGCTAATTTGGTCTGTAATACTGTCTTTTTATACTGTTCCCATAACTTGATGTGTTTTTGACGCAAGATTTCTCCCCATGCCAAACAGAATCTTAATGCGTTTTCAGCTTTAATTTTAGCTTTTTCGCAATTAGCGTTGTACCAACTTGTCTAGTCCTGCTTGTTTCCAATATTCTCATGTTTCTACCTTCTTTATAAAGACCGTTTTGTAGTACTTCAGCTGCTACATTATAATTTCCTATGGCTAGGTGTGAGCGAACAACTGAGTAGGAACCTTTGAAGCTGCTTCAAAAATACTCGATGTGTTCATCTTTCTTACATTCAGTCCATTGAAAACGCTTAGGTTTTCTATGTGTGATATAATTTGGAACTTTTTTCCGGGATATTTTATTTTAATCTAAAGCATATTGGCATATGATGTGATTCTACTCTACTTTCAATCCAGAAATCGTCTAGCCAGTGCAATGTTTTCTCGCACGCTAAGGCATAATCGATCTCACTACTTTCATTTGTACTAATATACGTGAAGTTACCTATAAGGTTTTGCCCATGATTTCCGTTAAGGATTTCTAAACGATGCTTCAGCATTAATTTAAGAGATTATTTCCATCTATGTTAAATTCTCTATCCTTACTTTGCCTACCTTTTACATTTGCATCAATGTCATGATCATAATAATCAATTATTTCAGGGGCAGATGTTTCTTCTCCGATTCTTGAGTTGAAATTCCCTGATATTAACAGTCCTGTAAACGGATGCTTGGCGAACCCTTCCACATTCCAAAAGCAAATGTTTATAACCCTATGCCTTTCTTCCTTGCGGTTTGAGGACTTACTCTTGTTTGACTGTCTTTCTCTCCCAACGGCACCTTGCACCCATTGCTCTGGCCAAAGGTCGCCCGCATTCCGCCTCGCCACTCGTCGGTCGAGGTTGGGGGTGCTGTGTTGAGAGTTGCTGGTGGCTAAAGCCGGGAGACGCATGCGCCGCTGTCACGTCCGTTTGCGTCCTTTAATGCGGGGCAGTTTTCTAAGCTTGTGGAAAAAAAGGGAGAAAGAAATGAAGGAGATTATAATGGTTGGGTAAAATGCAGTATGATTGTGCCTGCTTTTTTTATTTCTGTTACTGGTTACAAAACTTCTTCTTACGTACGGGAGAAGAAATACTGTTTCGTAATTACTTTTTCTTATATACTCTTGTTTGTAAATACTAATTTTGTAATAATTCTTGTAGACTCTTGTCTTATGTAAATGTCTTTTGTAAATATCTTTTCCATGTGCAGTGTTTGTGTCCTGGCCGTTTATTTTCCGTGGTTCCTAATAGTGCTCACTACACCTTATCCACCTTAACATTTTGGTTCTTCGAGTCAAACCCTCATCCCCTGTGTGAATATATTTACTAGAAAATTGCCTGTACAATTCATATATTATAATGCAATCTTAGTGCTAACAATAAGCATGCCCCGGTGACCCCTAGGCAGCGGCATTAGAATAATTCTATTCTGTCATATATGCTTGAGTGTTTCTTTGCTTTGGTTACATCAGTGACATGAATCTGTAAACCTGGTTGCAATAAGGATTATTTTCCTATAGTTTCTGGTTGGTGTGACTTGATACTGAGAAGCTATCTGTTTCTGGGAACAATTTGCTGTTTATTAACCACTTAACTTATTTTATTTATTCTGTTGTTCAGTAGGTTGGGGTAGTTACCATGTATCTTGCAGGTTGCCATTCTATTTCCTTGAGTTGGTTGGAGTAGAGATTCATTCAGGTGACATGGTATATTGTTTGTAGTGTTAGTTGTAATTGCTTGGTGTAATGATGAGATATACGCTTTGCTCCGGAGAAACGTATTGAGGATGTACTTTTGTCTTTCATGGAGATTTTTGTTTGGTATGATGCCTCGTCTGGTGGATAAATATTCTTTCTAATGCTGATTTAGAAGAGTGTTTCTCGTTGTTTGTCATTGTTCCGACTTTCGTCTGTTTTTCCATATAGTATTATTATTGTATTTATATTTATTATTATTATATAGTTATTATATATTTATATTATATTTATTGTTATTATGATGATTATTGTTATTTTCATAATTTCCTGGTACTTTTACACCATATCTTGTACAGGTTTTTACAATCAAAAATACAACATAATTTACAATCCCACTCGATCATCATCTAAAAATCTCCTAGCTATACCCAATGTCACAATAACTGCTTTGTGCGTTAATTTATAAATAGGTCAGGTGTTATGTTCAGCTTTTTGATCCCTTTTTCATGTCCCAATAATGATACCACTTTGTGCATTCTCCAACTCACTTAATTTCTGATATCAGTAGAAGTGGTGTGTATCTGTGTTTATTTCTATAAATATTATTTTTATTTTCATTACTATTTGTATTATTATTCACATGATGTTTCCTTTCTTTCCCTTTCGTTATTGAAGTATTCTGATTTTTGAAAGTTGATTTATTCGACATAGTAGAATTCACATTTTTGTGTTTGTATGTATGGCATTTTACATTGTTCAATTTGAATAATAATTATTTATTTATGCTTTTATTGTTTTGTCAATTCATAATTACTTGAAAAATGAGCAGTGGTTTGATTCTGACCTTCAAAATTTAAATCTTCATTATAAAACTACATGTTGTATCTAATAAAAACCATTTTCTAGTTGTAACATTTTTAATGTATATTTTATAATATTTGTTTATTTTTAGCTAACAAGGCAAATTAGTTAACTGTGCTTTGTGTTAAATTCACAATGAATATGAGATGTAACTGTGTGTTTTGTTTCAGCTATTGATGAATCACGTGGATCAGCAATCACACAAATTAAACTTTGCGAGGAGAGAGAGGAGTTGAAGGACACAACTAAGGTAGAGAGAACTGGAAGTAACTCGTCAGATAGTGCTAGTTTCAACACTCTGAAACAGTGCAATAATCAACATTCAGTACAAGGGGATTCATTTCACTTGAACCTGTCAGAATTAAGTGGTGCACGGGGATTGTTTTGGAAGGAGCACACCTATTCTACAAAAGGAAGGAATTATAATAATACTCGAAAATCATTTAATCAAGTATCTCATTTCAGGGTACACATGCAAACACATGCCGGGGAAAAACTGTTGCAATGTAAAATTTGTGCAAAATCGTTTCGGGAAAAATTTTATTTGATAAGTCACATGCAAATGCACCATGGCAGGAAATTGTTCCATTGTGAAATTAATAAATACTCATCTTTTAAGAAAAATTATCTTATAAAGCACAAGCGACCACACATTGGGGTGAAACTGTTCCAATGTGAAATTTGTGCAAAATCATTTAGTGAAGGTGGTACTCTCAAGCGACACGTGTTAACACACACTGGGGTAAAACTATTCCCATGTGAAATTTGTGAAAAATCATTTTCTAAAGAATTTCATCTATCACTTCACATGCGAATACACGTTGGGGTGAAAGTGTTTCAATGCGGAATTTGTAAGAAGTCATTTTCTAAAAAAAGAAATCTTTCATGTCACATACGAACACACACTGGGGAGAAACAGTACCAATGTGATATTTGTAAAAAGTCATTTACTCAAAAAAGGTATATCAGAATGCACATGCGAACACACACTGGGGATAAATCATTTGCCTGTGAATTTTGTGAAAAATTATTTAGTCGTAGTGATAATTTCAAGAAACACATGCTAACACACTCTGGGGTGAAACTGTTCCAATGTGAAATTTGTAAAAAATCATTTAGTCTAGGTTGTACCCTCAAGAAGCACATGCGAACACACATTGGGGTGAAACTGTACCAATGTGAAATTTGTGGAAAATCATTTAGTCGTGGTGATAGTCTCAAGGAGCACATGGGAACACACACTGGGGAGAAACAGTACCAATGTGAAATTTGTAAGAAGTCATTTTCTCAAAAAAAGAATCTTACAAAACACAATAAAATACACACTGGCCTGAAACCGTACCAATGTGAAATTTGTAAAAAATCATTTACTCTAGGTTGTGCTCTCAAGACTCACATGCTAACACACACTGGGGTGAAACTGTTTCAATGCGAAATTTGTCAGAAGTCATTTTCTGGAAAAAGTCATTTTACATTTCACATGCGAACACACACTGGCCTGAAACCGTACCAATGTGAAATTTGTGAAAAATCATTTAGTCTAGGTTGTACTCTCAAGACTCACATGTTAACACACACTGGTGTGAAAATGTTCCAATGTGAAATTTGTGGAAAATCATTTAGTCAAGGTGGTAATCTCAAACAGCACATGCAAATACACACCGGGGAGAAACAATACCAATGTGAAATTTGTGAAAAATCATTTTCTAAAAAATTTCATCTAACACGTCACATGCGAATACACACTGGGGTGAAAGTGTTCCAATGTGGAATTTGTACGAAGTCATTTTCTCAAAAAAGTCATCTTACAGTTCACATTGGAACACACACTGAGGTGAAACAGTTCCAATGTGAAATTTGTAAGAAGTCATTTTCTCGAAAAAGTTATCGTACAGTTCACATTGGAACACATACTGGGGTGAAACAGTTCCAATGTGAAATTTGTGGAAAATCATTTAGTCGTGGTGACAGTCTCAAGAAGCACATGGGAACACACACTGTGGGAAACAGAACCAATGTGAAAATTGTAAGAAGTCATTTTCTCAAAAAGGTTATCTAACACGTCACATGCGAATACACTTTGGCCTAAAACTGTTCGTTGTAAAATTTGAAAAGATCATTTCGTGTAGGTTGTATTTTGAAGAAGCAAGTGGGAACACACATTGGGATGAATCTGTTCCAATGTGAAATTTGTAAATCTTCATTAAGTAAAGATAGTACTCTCAAAAAGCACATGTGAACACACTGATGCGAAACTGTTGCGAAGTGAAATTTGTAAAAAATCCTGTTATCTCATGCGTACTCAATGTTGCAAGAAACTGTACTAATGGGAAGTTTTGTGAATACAAATCTGTGGAAAGAAATAATATGAAGTACATTTAGTCACACTCCATATTTTACACTTACATAACTTTATGGATATGAGCCTGCTGTTATTGATGTGAACTTTACCTTAAGAATACTCACAAAAGTTTGAAGCTTATTTGTTTTTTTGTTACGTGATTAAACATCTTTAAATTATAGTCATCTACATTCTTATTGCTGTTTACCTGTTCTAGGGCTTCTAAATAGTTCCTTTGAAGGGACTAGTCCCTTGTTTATCATTTAGTTTCCTTTTTTCTTTATAAGTTCCTTTTTTTGCCTAAATTCCCCAAAGCCTCTTCTGGGCAAAAATCTAAGATCTTCCAATACATTACATTGTTGATGTTTTACAATGTAGACAACATGGTTGTCGATTCCTTACGTAGTCAGTATTTAAAATTAGTTAAGCCATCAATCCGTCAATAGTAGGGATGCTTACAGGGGGTGGTGATAAGGTGCAAAATTATTTTTGTGGGGGTTCACGGAAGAAAATTTGGTAGGGGGTTAAAATATCAAATAGTTAGAAAATATAGATATAGTATATAACTTTAGAATAATGACTCATTAAGAGAGACTGACAGAAATATATACGAGATAAATAATTTTAATTAAAAAATTGAATGAATCGTAAAAAATCTTATCCTGCAAAACCATAAAGATCGGTGAAGGAGCATGCCGTCGCTGTGCTTCACAAATATTAAATATCTTACCAGCATTTAATTTTGATTGTGTTCTTTCCTGTTACTCTTTTAATGTTAATATAGTACTTGACCTGTGTAAAAGTCGTCGTCATTTGGTGCTTTGTCTATTTAGCTTTTTGTGTAAATTGTATATTTCTCTTCTATCTGGATTTTAAAATAATTCGTAGTTACGAACATTTTGGCATACAATACTGTAAACTGTGTGACAGGTTTTCATCGTGCTGTTAATTTTTGATATTAACAACCATGAAAATGTATTCTCACTTTTATTTGTTAGTACCCTAGAGGGTAGGATCTATGGGAACAATTCCCCGCCTTCCATCAACACACATACATGATTTTAGAAAAAGGGCTAAAAATATCACAAAAGGAGGAGAATATGCCGGTTTTAGTACGAATAAGGGATAAGATAAAGCATCATAGGATGCAATCTCCCAGCAAAGGATGCAATTCCCAAGCACAGGAGGCAATCCACCTGCGATGACAGCCTGAGACATACTGCGTTTTGTTTCTGATACCGTTTTTGTGAGATGTTTCACTCTCACATAAAAAGGTGTGTTTTCATCATAATTTTATGTAGTCTCGTCTTCCATTCTGAATGAAAAAGGGGAACGCAGACATTTATACTTTTAACCACAAAAAGATGAAAAAAATTACTTTAGTTTAAACAAAAATTACTTAGCTTGCTGTGACCCAGAAGGTAACATCTTTTGTTGTTTGGTTTGAGGTTCATGTGAGAGAGCAGAAACAGCAACCCTCTTTTTAGAAATTTCACCTTTCGAGTCAATTTCCATTCTGTTCTTTCAATATTCTCGAAATGTATGTACAATAAAAGTTACGATAATTTTTTGAGTTTATATAAATAATGATAAATAAAATGTTTCTTGTAATTCATCTCAAGTTATTCATATAAAAATTACTTTAAACACAATTAAATATTAACAGTAGTAGTAGTAGTTTCGTAAGAAAAGACCTAGGAAACTTTTTAAAACTTTATATAAATATAAAGCACTTTTTTATATAAGAATAATAAACGGTTTTTTATCATTCATCTCAAGTTATTAATTTGAAACTACCTCAAACGCAATAAATTATTAACAGTAATAGTACTAGTTTCGTGATAAAAGACCTAGCAAACATACGTGATAAATTTAGCGGAAACACACCTTAATGTAGACATAAAATCATTATTCTTGAGTTGAATTCGCTTCATCTCCTCTCCTAAAGAGTTTACCTCTTATTCATCATCGCTTGAACTGATGACAATGACTTCTGTTTACTCACTGTAAAACGAAGTAGTATTTCATGATATAATCATTTTTTTCTTTATATTTAGAGTTAATTTATTTTTCATTCTGGTCTAACTATTGTGTTGATGAAAATATCATTATTACTGTTGTCTTAATGACTCTTGGCATTGTGCTTCCTAAGATTGTGTAGACGTAAACACCGTGTGTTTAAAACACTGGAAAGCATTGGACATATCAAGTAATTAGAGCTCGCTTCGCAGACGAATGCTCCGGGGAGTCTCCGCTTCATTATGCCAAGTGGCTTCGCAGACCTGGGTCAGCATATCATTAACAATAATTTGTTTGTATGTTTCAGCGCTTGTTCGAATGTTTCGTATTGAAGAAACAATGAAGGAATAAATGACTTTTATACTTACGTCGATAGAAATTGTTTCTTTCTCCATAGCTACGACGATTCTCTTGAAACACTATCTTTTCACCGTGAGTGTAGAAGCTGGACTGAACGATGCTATGTTCTCCTGCTCAGGTTTATATATATGTTTCTTGCGGTATATGAAAGCACAGGCACTTGACGCGACCATTGACGCACATGTCAGCTTTTCAGCAAAGGCGTTCATGTCAAAAGACATCATTACAGTAAGGTTAAAATGTCATAGCCGCAAAAGAGAGAATAGAACACACGTCGGTCTTCTTCGGAAAAAAGAGCTCATTAAAATATCAATGACGCTCCATCATTGTCGCTAGTGTCGGTATTCTGAAAAAAACATCATTACATTCACCCCACAAAAAACTGACATCACCATTATCATCGAGAAAAGGATATTAAAGACGCTGCAGACAGTCTCAGAGCGCCTTTTTTGTAGCACGAAGACTGCAACACCAACACTATGGGCGGATGGTCGTTGTATGTTAACATCATCGGTGGTTATGCGTGGAGATTGTGGAAGGTGAGTTTTCTTTTCAACTCCATCTTCCTCTACGTGCATGCTACAAAGGCATGTTTCACTCTACTTTTGCTTTTAGAATTTCTTTGGGGAGGAGCAGGACCAGGAACAGTTTGAACAACAATCACCTGCTCAAGAGATTCATGCGACGGTGCACCGTCTGTATGAATATATTACACATTTTTTAAAATGTTGCTCTACATATATTTTTCGTCTGTTCTATATCAGGTTTTTTGTTTTTCAGAAACATGACTTAAATTCGTAGCCTAATCGTGCTTAAATAATTATAGGAGGGGTAAAAAAATTAATATTCATTTCTTCGTTATGATTATTTTAGAGTTTTATCATTCAATTTATTTATTTTTCTTTTAGATAACGATCAGATGGAAAAATTGGACGAGATCCCGACACGTTTTCATCATGTCAGTTGCTTTATTCGCATCTAGATTTTATGTATGGTATTCTGTATACTATATATATATATATATATACTAATGCACCCTTTTATGGTAGTCTTGCGAACAACAACGTGCATTAAGGTAGTTATAAAATTTAAAAAATGAGGATTCGGTACTTCTGATGTGATTACCACAATTTATTCTGAAAATTACTTGGCATAAAAATATACAGAACATGTACAAGAACACACAACTCTGCTACCCACACAATACAATATAAAAAGAAAAATCCCTTGCAATTGATTGCGCAATATTACATTTGGCTCATTCTATGGGTCCGTGCATTTACATTTATCACTTATACAATAAATTATGGTCAAGAAAAATATCAAAACAGGCACGAAATGAGCAATATTTTATTCCTTTTTTCCAGAAATTAATTTAATAGTTCTTTTAACAC
>NNCF01127602.1:0-22331 GCA_002313205.1 Laupala kohalensis | reverse complement strand
TCAAAAAACTGTCAAAATTTTGAAGTTGTAATATTTATTATTTTTATTAATAGTTTTTAAGGTTATTTTTTAGGTGTAACCAGCCTATGTATAGATGGCTTTGCCTATCTCTTTAGGAATATTATGTATATGTAATTCAACCATTGAATAAATTTATTTTTTTAATTTATATCAAAAGAATTTGGTATTCCAAGAATTTTTATACTTTTGGAATTAAGTACAAAGATACAGGACCCCAAAATTTATTGTATCCTTTACATAGATTTGTAGACATATTGTTTTACTAATAATTCAATTTATTTTATTGTTTGAAATGTTATCATATAAAGGATAAAATCCTAGGAATTTTTTTAAAGTAATGCATTATTCTGTGACAGGGGTGATAGTGAACCAATTTCACTGATTTAGCTACAGACTACTATTTAGTGGCTTACAATTTATGTAAAACCTTATTTTTCACCATTCTATTATAATAAGAAGTTGGTGCTCTGGCATGTATAATTCATGTATAACTCTGGCAAGTAGAAAATTGTTTGTTCACTAATTCCCCTGAGGTTTGCGACAAAGATTTGCAAAAGATTTTAGTTGTTTTTGAGAATTTCCAGCCATCTTGTAACTAAATTATTATTAATATTAGAGTATGAAATGAGTGCATTTTATTAAGAATTAATTATTATAATAAGAATCTTTCTGCTAACTTCTACTACAACTACAATTAAACTTAAATTAGAATTGGTCAATTAAATATGATGTTCCTATATTATTGTTATCTTTATAAGTTACTTTTATAATTTTTTATATTAAGACTTACTATTCAATACTTACATGGCTCAGTACATTCTTAATACATTATTGTT
The DNA here is from genome assembly GCA_002313205.1 of Laupala kohalensis. Lineage (NCBI taxonomy): Eukaryota > Metazoa > Arthropoda > Insecta > Orthoptera > Trigonidiidae > Laupala > Laupala kohalensis. The sequence goes on along the minus strand of NNCF01127602.1, from coordinate 21,474 downwards.
TCTTTAATTTTAAATTGAAACTTGTTTGTGATATGTAGGCACTCGCCTTATAGATTAATAATCTTAAACTCCAATATATCTACAAAGTTGGTAAATTCTTTCATGGTATTTTAAGTAAGGTCACTGGAAAAGACGCTAGTGATGTGAAAAAAAGCATAAGAGTTCAAAGAAGTCATTGATGGTATACATATTCCTGATAATTAGAGTAACACTACAATCAAAACACTACACCTTTGACAAAAAATTTCAGGAAACTGAGTAACTCTTCTGTCTATAAAAAATGAAAAACATATTTTCTTCACAAGTTAAAAGTTATAAAGGCAAGTGTTTACCAAAGTATCAAAGTTCTTGCTGTTTTATTTGCTTTAAAACTTGAGATAAAGAGTTATTATTTTGAATGTATCATATTTTAATTTTTAACTTTATGTATCTTATTTTGAAAACAATGTTAATTGCATCTCCGTGTATTGTATTGAAACCAACCATTCATTTTCCTATTTAAAAACTGTATGATGCATCTCGGTTTGAATGTTGTTGTTTCTCCCTTGTACACAGGCCACTGCATCTTGTAAAATCCGCTGGAACCGCAAAAATAGGAATTTCAAACATTATTTCCCCACACGACATTCTGCAACATATTTCAGAGACATGTCAATATATTAAAATAAAGTCATAAACGTCAATATTATCAAGAAAAATGTTATAAATTTCACTTACTTGTGAAATCAACACCACCAAAACGTAATGTGCACTATAGATTCTAACGAACAAGAATGGTCTTAACATGCTGCTTTGAGAGGTGGTTACCTGCGTCCAATCTACTCTGCCAGGCAAGTAACCTGCCTGCTGAAATTACAGGAAGCTCGCCCAATTTTCGAGGCAGGTTCCGCTTGCAAGAGGCAGGTTACCTGCCAGGTAGCATGTCCCGTCTAACCGAGCCTTGAGTTATAGGCGTAAAGATGAATGCTTATGTAATAAATTTCAGGTAAAATTAAATGCATTTCACCTGATAGTAAAACCACAAAACGCAAATAATCTCAACGGCGCAACAAATGTAAAAATACAATTAAGAAACGAATGATTGATTAAAATAGTAAATTATTCACTAATATTGATTAAAAACCTCAGCATACTTTCCATTAACAAAAAAAAAAAAGTCACTTCTGAATAAACAATGTTTACAAAATACATTTTAGAAATACTCTGTTCATTTCTGCCAACATCTTCATTTCCTGCTATATTACGCAAGCAATGCTCCGAGGTTGGTACAGAGATCCTCGAAACGATAGGAGGAAAATTTCTCTAGCTACGGAATCACATGTTTGTTAGAGACAGGTTAGAGAGGTCTTGTTCCATGTCAACACACTCGTTAGCTGGGTTAATAGCGACAAAAGTTGAAAATAGAATAACGATTTACTGAATACGGATGCGTTACATAATAATCAATAGCCTTTTACGTTAGTTCCTTCTGAAAGAATGGCAAACTGCTCCTACCGCACTTAATTGTGAACAAAATGGCGGCGGTTACAAGCCTGTGGAATGATTCTCGAGTGAGGAATTGATTGGTTTTGCTGGTTTCAGAGCCAAATATATCCAAGAATTCTAAACATGCTGCTGTAAAACATAGTATGTCATCAAATTATGAAAAATAGTTAAGTGAAGTGTGTTACTTATCTATTGTAATAAAATACTCTGATGAATTAGCATAAAGATTGGAAGACATGCATTCCCTATGTACTGATTTTGATAATAGTGTGAATCATAGTGTACTGAAACTGAGGAGGTTGGAGCAAATATATTTCGTAAAAAGAAAAACTAATGTAGAATATACTTCCAATATATATAGTATTAAGGTATTCTACATTATTCCTATCATTTACTCAATTATTATTTTTACAATTTCTGCAGTCAGCCTCTTCTTTTAGTTAACTTCTCTTTTGAGGATTCTTACCTTCTCATAATTGATTACGTCGTCGGATTTCATAGTATGTTTTGTTAGTAGTGTGTGGGGGGATACAAGGTTTAATTTAATGTTATTTGTAAAGTTATAAATGGTTGTGTAAATATCATTTTGTTTGCACTGTGAATCTACTATCACAATTTTTACATGGGATCTCATAAACTACACCTTATTTCTTGCCTATGTTATCTTTATCTGTATGTGAATTAAAAATACCAATCATACGATCATTATTATAATTTGCAAATTTAAAGCTGAACTTATTAAAATTGTGTTTTTTGTGAATTTCTCAAACCTTCAATGAATGGAAGAGAAATGCAGCCCTTGTATTCTTTTGTGTTGTTTTATTTTTAAAATGAGGATTATTATGTGTGCTATTGGGAATTCTCATATGCAAATATATTTCAGAAAATTTCTTCTGATACTTATTATCTATTAGGGTTATTTTAACTATATCAACATTTATTTTATGATAAGTTCCATAACATTGGTCTCAAAATTTATAATTTTTCCTCATGGTCACTTTACTTTACATTGTAATATCTTTGTATTGTCATTTGCTAGAATCTGTGAATCGCTTTGTAGGTAGTGAAATGGAAACTATTTGTTGGGAAGCTCACACCAGTGACCTTACAAGTTCTGTAGCTAAATTATACCACAATGTTGAATTCATGGATTGTGTGTTAGATACTGATGGAGGATTGGTAAGTGCACATCGAGTGATTTTGGCTGCGTGTAGCCCATATTTTAAGGTAAGATTTTACATTTTATTTCAGTTTCTTAGATTATTTTATGATGTAATTACATGTGAAGTTTTTTGTTGTTGTAAGGTAGTTCTATTCTTGGATAATTTTTGCAATCTCACCGGTTCGGTTGTGAATTAATGAATTTTAAAATTTCCAAATCAAGCAGACAATTATTTTAATGCAACATGTGAGGTTGTTGAGATTTAATTTACTAGAAACTAGCTGAAGAACTGGCACTTTTCGGGGAAGTACATAGTTGACAGTGTAATGGAATATGCTCAACAATGTCTTTATTTCTACTACTATTAAAGTCCATTATTTATTTAATGTTTTTAATCTCCTGTTGGTATGCATTGAAAATAAATTATCAAAACTTCAAAATAAGAAATATGAAGAGGAATAGTGAAAGCAATTGCTTTTATTTTCAATGTTTCTAAAATTTCTGCTAAGAATTTCTTGTTATGTCTGCAGTACTCATTATTAAGTAGTCACTGTATTATTTACTTCTGAATACCTGCTTCAAGAAGATGGAAAAGAAGCATGAAATTTGTATTTTTAAGCTGGATTTGGTTTTTCTAGAATGTTAAGACAAAGGTTCTCGGTCAATATGATTTTATGAAGAGATAGTTCTCATTAAATTTTTTGCTATATAGGAAGAAGGTGTTAGAAGAAATAAAATAATTATACTTTGTTTTGAGAGGTCTTCATGTACTGTATTTTTTATTTATGTATTCAGGTTGTCTATTTTGTTTACCTTGTAAACCTCTTCATGGTACAATTTTCCTGTTCTTTTTGTAAACTGCTATAAGGGTCAGCGATTATTTTGTTATGTAAGTGTTAAAAACAGATGTTTTACTGATGTTCCGAATCGTAATATTTTAATTTCTTTAAAGCGAATAGAGAGGTTAACACATAAAGTTTAATACATATATTTTTTTCTAAACAATTGCACTGTGCATGGATTGTTTACTTAAAATTTAAATGGGTGATATTAGCGTATTCTTATATGGGAAATTCAACGGGGTAAACATCAACTTTTATTTTCGCCTATGTAAAAGCACTGCACTTCCAGCCTGCTGATTAAACTGAGTCCGACTCCGTCTTAAGCTGAATTATAACTTGCCAAGTGTCAACCAGTTTTAAATTTTGGTGTTTATAGATTAAGAAATGAATTACATTTTTGAATATTTTAGTCGTAGGTCAATGTTACATTTAAAGCAATTTATACACTTTTATTTCTAGTCTATAACATCCATTATATAATTGAAATAAATAATTTAAGATTTTGACCTTATTATGGAAGAAGAACATAAGCAGAAAAATTGAAAAGCAAACCCCCCTCCTCCTAGTATGAATAACTTACTATTTTTCACTATTGCTACTAACACGTCCATGGGGGTCAGGTTGTTGGTAAACCCAGCTATGGCCACCTACTGACAGTTGCTCTACCACCCAACTCCTACCTCCTATTGCCCCTAGTAGATAAGCTTCCATAGCACAATACATTTCCTATTTGACAAATACTACAATAAAAGAAACTTATTTGTCCAATGGGTTATCCAGGTGATGTCGCCCAACACCTCAGATTTTTATGAAATTTGTTCGCTTTATAGACCTAGGATACCACTTCAAATTTTAGTTTTTATCTCTTACCGTTTTCGTTTTACGTAGTTTGAAAGTTTCGAAAATTCCGGGTATTGAAAAATGCAACTTGCTAATTTTTTGGGGAAAAATAGTATGTCCTATATTTTTCATCAATTAATTGTGAAACTTTGTAAATATTCTCTAGAGTGTTTTTTTTCTTATGTTCCTTAATACTTGGCCTATCATATGATGAAAGAAAGAAAGAGTTAGATTTTTCCTTTGTTTTCTTTTCTTCTGTTAAAAGTTTGACTTACATATGAAGGTTTCTGAGGAATGTTTTATTGTTAAAATGGTTTTAAAATAATTTTTTACTCTAAAATACAAGTTTCTGATTGATATAATGATAATTGTTTTACTTCAAACTTTATAAATTAAATTATTGTGTACAAAAACATAAATAGATTTGTTCAATAATTTGTTTATTAAGTCAAGTGATCAAATATTTTTGACATTATGTAAAGTTCATAAGGAAGCCATATTATAGTCTTCTCACAAATATCTGCAACAAAGTCACCGTTCACTGTGAGTTTGAAGAAACAGGTTTGGAGCAAGTCTGAAATGTATCTCTGCAATAAGTTGCTATCTTTGCTTCCTTCTAGTCAGTCAAGTCTAGATAACTTTGATGAAACATTGTTGTGGACTATTACAGTATTAATTTCTATGAGTCTATTACTTTCCTTCTATTTCTATTATCTTGCTTAGTAACAACCCTATCTGTTGTCCAAATATTCTTCACGGAAAACCTCTGTATTGCCTCTCGGAGATTCTCAAGACTTTGGTGAGTTAAGTCTTTGGTAGTTCTACTGCCTTTTAGCTGCTCTTTTGCTGAGAACAATTCAATTCAAAAAATAGTGGAATACCATTATTGAACAATACAGTGCATCAGTACACTGTTATTTCTGACCAATGTTTATTACATGCTTTTGAAGTTTGAGATGAGCTCGTGAGTAATTTTTGGTGTTGTAGATAATGATTCACATATCCTTTCCTGTAGGATGTGTGGGAAGATGATGATCTTGAAAGCCATGTCATGTTGCTATTTACAAAGATGAAGCGGAGAGTGATTCATTGGCTTTAACTCTTATGAAGTGGTGCTCACAAACATGCATTTGCTTTTTTCTTCACCAAAAAGAGTGATAGTTCCAGAATAGAAAGATGGCTCGAGCAAGGTCCTGTTCGAAGCGTAGTAGTCTGAGAGTTCGTAGGTACCTCTCAACCTGTGGAAGTCATACATTTCATTAAAGCACACTTATCGTATTTACCCAAGAATCTCTCAATGTTGAAAAAAGCTGGGAAGAGCAATGTCAGTTAGAATTTGATTAAAGAATGTTCTGTTGAAATTAGTTCAGTTGCTGGATCAAATATTACAAGAAAAACAGAAGGATCTTTGAAGAAAAATACGTGCCTCAAAATATTGTGGAATTCGAACAAAAATGTTAAAAAATACTTATATTGAACTTGTTGAACTTGTCCGCGGTTTGAAAACTATGTTCGCAGGTTGAAAAAATTGCAATAATATTAATGGCCGAGATACATCAGTTTGTCTTGAAAGAAAATAATTTTTAGGCGCCCCATCAATAAACATTTTACACCTTATATAATTAAATTATTTAATAAATTTCTTTTATATTTCATGTACTTGACTGTTTTAAATGAGTAAAAAGAACAATTTGACTTTTTTTTAAATGTCATTTTAATGGTCAGGCCTTTCATTAATATGATATTAAAATAATAGTGATTTTGTTAAAAGTGATTTAATTATCAAGATGAAAAGTGATGAGATGTCATAAGAAATATACTAATTTAACTCAAATTCTTTTTGTTCATTGTATGAAATAGGTACAATGGGTTTAATTTCTTAATTAACTTGTTTGAGAAGCATCCAAGATAATTTACATAATACATTTGTTTGAAATGTTTTAGGCTGTATTTTATTAAGCTTAAACATAATCATATTGATTGCTTTCCTCTCTTTTATGAATATGTGCAATTAGTAATGAGGGAAAAAATGTCATATTTGGATATCAAGTTTGCAAGCAACAGAATGGTACACATTAATTATGTGCCTGAATACTAATTTTAAGTACTTAATGTAGAATAATTTTAGCCTTACATGGAATAATATCTGGCTTGGTTTATCTTTTTAATGAAGAAATAATTTATTAAGATTTGACTCAATGTTTCTTTTTCCAAAATAGAACCTGCTTGTTGATTATGATTCAATGGTACCGATTCCCCTGAAGGAAATTAAATACAGTGATATGAAACGCTTATTGGACTTCATATATAATGGAGAAGTAAATGTACGCATTGTTGATGTGTCTTCTTTCGTGAGAACTGTGAAAGTTCTTCAAGTTGCTTCATTGACAAGATTTTATTCAAATGTAAGTTTGCTTTTGTGTGAATTATTATCTCCTTGCAGTCCTTAGCATACATTTTATTTCTTATAGTTTACAGATAATGTTTTCTGCAATAATGGTAGTGAGATACAATTGAGCTGTAGTAGTACTCTGAGTGGTGTAAATCATTTGAACCATGAAGGAGAGGATTTTACTGAAAAAAGATCTCCAGGAGTATCTGAAGAAGTAAATGGATTGATTGCAAGTACCGAAAGCACTGAATTTCAAAGTATTTGTATTGCTGTATCAGAATCAGTTGATGTTTCAANAGTTGATGTTTCAAAACAACTATCAGAAGTAAGGAATAACAGTGACCTTGGTGCTAGCAGTTTTAAATCTCAAATTATCAAAAAGGAGATTGTAGATGAAGATGGAGAGAATTTACAGGATCACTTAAATTCCATATCTTTTGTTGCTGTTTCTCCATTTTCAGAAGATGTTGAAGGACATGATGACAAAAGTGTTATATGTTCTGATACAGAATTGAAAAATCCCCTTGAGGAATATTCTTTTGACTGTGATCTAACGAAGGAAAGGATTGTTAAAAGGGAAAATGATTTAAAAACTGAACCGACAATGCAGATGTGTTATGAAGAAGAGATGAATGTTTGCGAGGTACCCTTTCGAAACACGGACGTCATGGCAATCTATCAAACCCTGAAAAATAACACTGACAATATCCCATTTGATGGAAATGTTAAGGTTTTGTGTGATGCGTTGTCAGCTAATATAGAAGGAAAATCTTTAGTTGCCTGTGAACCAACTATTGACATACAGATTATTAAAAATGTATCATTAGTCAAAAAGGTCTGCAAAGATTATTCCAAGGACGGGTTTGTTGAAAGATCATCTAACTTGGAAGTAAAATTCGAGGCCATCTGTGATATTTCTGAGCATGACATTAAAGAAGAGAAGTTGTGTGAGAGTCTGACCTCTAATCATGCCCAAGAAAGTAATAATGACCCTTTTATTGTGCTAGAGCAAAGAAAAAGACAATTTCCAGATGATTCTACTATTGTTGATGTTCGCAAAGAGATGACCGATGTTGTTGCATCACTTACTGAAACTAGAATGAAACTATCAGAAGAGAGAATTGTGACTCAAAGTATCAACTCTACACAAGTACAAGGTTGCAATGAGAATTCAGGTGAGTTCTTTTTATTTTTTGTTTTGGTAACAATTTTGTCATTAAATATTCCAACTTTTTGACTTCAGAATGGTATCTCTGTGTATTCTAGAGTTTGTGTGGTGTGTCCGAATGATTACAAAATTTGGATATATAAGTATATTTTTATTATTGTTAGTGAGTAAAATAGCACCTTGTTAAGTTACTTAATTGTAAAGTCATCTATTTTGTTTTCACAGTTTATTATGCTAATCTGAAAATATCTGTTTGGCACCTTATGCATTCTATTCTTCTGTTTTTATGGTACCATAGTTTACCAATAGTTAGACACTGTTGGTTGAAATAAATTCAGAACTAAGAACATTTTTTTATAGTTGCTATTAATTTAAGGACTAATAATTTTTGATTACTTTCATGGGCTCTAATGACCTTTGATGTTGACGAGCCCTAAAGCCCTCAAAAAAAAAAAAAAAAAAGATTACTTGCAATTTTTATTTTTACTTCAGCACTATTAACTAACATTTCTAATAATTTTGTTTATTAAAATAATTCTACTTACACTAGTAGTTCCAGAAGACTTATTGAATAATTTGGAAGTAACTACTAAAAATTTAAAGTTCTGGTCTTTCAGTATTGTGCAAAATTTGTTAGTTAATCAAAATTCGCCACGTAGAACAAATAAATAATTTTCAGTGGTAATGAATTGTCAAATATTATTGTTTAGTGAAAGATTGCAAACATTTTTTTAAAAAACTCATTTAGTTTGCTCCTCTTTTTCTGTGAGCTTTGCACTTATCTCTCGACTGACAATAGGATATTTATTGATGATTCAAACTTAAATTTCCATAACTTGCATGACAAGTCTGTGATATAGTAATGTTGCAAATATGTATGTTTTAATACAATGCAAAAAACTAAATAATAACTTAACCCTATTTTTTATCAAACACTATATTTTTAATTGTTGTACTACTACTACCAGTGTTTCTACTGGTGATTGGAGTAGTCTTCATGAATAAGCAAATTGTATGCAGATAATTTAAGATGACTAGAGAACAATTCAATGTGACATTGAACATACTTATTGATTGAAAATATGTTAATTAAAAAGAAAGGAATTCCACAAAAAAATTATAAATTTCTATAGTAAATATTTCATAGTTTTTCTGTTAGTGCATAAATTCAAACTTCCATTTGTGTTCTTCATAAGTATAATTTTTGAAATGCTACTTCTTTGACCTACATACTTAGCATCACAATCTTTTGATCTTTTTTTCACCATATTATTGACCTAATGATGATGGTGATATAGATGAATTTTCTCAAAAATTACATATCTGGTATATTGTGACACCATTAGAGCATACCCAATCTCTTACTGTGCTAATCATTTAATGCAAACGATTCTACATGTCTTCAAAAAGACTGATTTGTGCGGTTTAGTCAATATTTCTTCTGGGACTGATGCCTGTATATTTCTCTGTACTCTGTTGCAAGATGTATATAATTAGATATTTTTTTTGATTCATCTTAATTGATATTGTGTTCTACTGGGTAGGAGACAGCAACAATGAATGCAGATTTGTCTTCTAAGTCATGTGGAGTACGTCAGATTTGTTGACTGTGATTGTTTTGTTGGTATGGTTAAGGATATCATTATAGAAACTGAATCTATCATTCTCCATTGTAGGAGGGGGTCTATAGTCATAATAGTATCATTTCTATTTTCTGGTGAAAGACTTGAGTTTATAGCAAGAAACACACAAATTATTTTTGTAGCTAGGTTGTGGAGATGGAGATATTCTGTATGAGCTACATTGGTTTAGCCAGGTAATTATAATAATAATAAATTTATTGTAAAAAAAAAACAGTACAAACTGCATATGATGTAGTAGTGGAAAATAAAGTAATTTACTCTCCGGAAGCAAGCAAGGAACCTTCCCATCAATTCCGAGCAAGAGCCCTAAGGCACAGGCGGATTTAAAAATTTCAGCAAAAATTCCTAGATAAGATGAAAAGTTAGCTACGAGTTATAATACTAATAAAATGTCAATATGTTTGTACTTTAACGCAAATATTTACATGTACAAATTATTATCGAACTGTCGTTTATTTAGAGTATAGTGTTTAAACATTATAAGAATTGAAATAACACTAAATTCACGATATATTGTTACAATAAACACGCCCCTAGACAAAGTCTAGTGAACCTGTATCAGACATCCGCCTCTACCCGAAGGAAAACGGAGAAAAAACCGGGCCAGGATAGGTCTACAGAATTAATGTTCACAACCGTGTCAAAGTTGAATACACACAAAACTAAATTAATATGAGTCATAATCATGCAAGAAAATAGTTTTTTTTAAAAATTCATATAAGTTATCTAAAATGTACTACAGCAGTTGCAAGATAAAGTACAAGACGGATGTAACTGTTATTAAAATCAATAAATACTTTTACTTTGTAAAAGAATTTATAATGTGATCTTTTGCTTCTGAGGCTAGTTGACACATTCTACATTTATCCTTGATATCACGTTTTTCAATATAACGNGTTATTTGTGCCAACAACCTGATTGAATAGAATTGATTGTGATAGAATTGTGAGGTCTTTTTTAATAACTTGCCAATATTGGGTATTTATTTGAAACCTTGTTCAGGACTAATAGCATAAACAGAAGACTATTACTATAAAAAATGAATTTATTTAAACAGAAACTCATACATATAAATACAAACAAATAATAATACAAACATAATATTCTAGCATACCTCGTTAGTCTATTATAGACAAATCATTGGAGATGTGCTGAAAACGCCATCTTTTTCTGTGGCATTCCTTCCACGACAATACACGTGTACCATCATGAATTTACAATGAGAGTAAAAAACGGATTCTGTCTACTTATATACTTAAAGATAATGGCAACTTATAAGTTATAAAATTGTATACATTTGTTCAGACATTTTTCTATACTGTCATTAGAAAAGTGACATATCTTAAGAGTTAAATATCTGTGAACAACAACATCTCATATATTGATTGTTCTGGCACCACGAGGCTGCGCTTCCCGCCAGAACTTGCGTACCATTTGCCATCGATCGACTCGGTCAACTGGTGACTACACGCATCGCTGTCGATTGGCAGATCATTTGTGCTAGCAGCGCAAGTTTATAATTTGTGACGGTGCCATGTAGACGGACACAAGCACTGTCGGTACTGTACAAGGATTTTAACATAGTGATAAATTTTCAATGCACCCTTGTCTCTTAATGTAAGAGTAATTAGAATAAAAATATAGTCTATTGTCTATTATTTGTTGTGAATCCTGCTTGTAAAATTGGCAGCTTTTCTTCATTCTCAACCCATCTTTTCAGCCTACTACACAGTATTTTACAAAAAACGTTTATTACAACACTGATGAGTAAAATTCCTCTATAGTTAGTAGTGTCATTTACATTGCCTTTGTTTATGTATATTGGAAAAATAATTGATATGTTCCAGATAAGAGAGAATACGCCCATTGTATATATGTAGTTAAAGATATCACAATGTACCAGAAGAATTTTGTGTTGTTTAATACTTAAAAAAATTCGAGTAAGAGGCAGTCGTATTCTGCTGCTTTGATGTTTTTTATTTTTTGTCTCGCGATCATCACTTCATGTATCTCTATATTCTTAACTAATTTAGTTACTTGAAGTTCCATTTCACCTGTTGTTGAAACTACTGTATTTTGAGTATTGAGGATATCGTAGAAGTGAATTTCCCAACTTAACCCGTCTATATGGTTAATAATGTACGATTTCCGAGTTAATTTCTGTATAGCAGTACATATATCGCTGGTATTGTTTGTATTAATTATATTTAATGTTAAAATTAATTGCGCCTCTTGTCATGGTAATTTGGTCAGTAATATGGTTTTTTTATACTGTTCCCATAACTTGATGTTTTTTTTTGGCGCAAGACTTCTTCACATGCCAAACAAAGAATTTTAGTGTGTTTTCAGCTTTAATTTAAGCATTTTCGCGATTAGCGTTGTACCAACCTGTCTAGTCGTGCTTGTTTCCTTTACTCTCATGTTTCTATCTGCTTTTTAAAGACCGTTTTGTAGTACTTCAGCTGCTGCATTATAATTTCCTATAGCTAGGAATGAGGGACTAACCGTGTAGGAACCTTTGAAGCTGCTGCAAAAATGCTCAATAAGTTCATCTTTCTTACTTTCAGTCCATTTAAAACGCATATGTTTTCTATGTGTGATATAATTTGGATCTTCTTTTTCCGGGATATTTTATTTTAATGTAATGCATATTGGCATATGATGTGATTCTACTCTGCTTTCAATCCAGAAATCGTCTAGCCAGTGCAATGTTCTCGCACGCTAAGCCATAATCGATCACACTACTTCCATTTGTACTAAGATATGTGAAGTTACCCATAAGGTTTGTCCCATGATATCCGTTAAGGATTCTAAACCTTGCTACAGCATAAATTTAAGAGATTATTTCCATCTGTGTGAAATTCTTTATCCTTACTTTGCCTACCTTTTACATTTGCATCAATGTCATCATAATAATAATGAATTATTTGAGGGACAGATGTTTCTTCTCCAATTCTTGAGTTGAAATTCCCTAATATTAACACTCCAGTAAACGGATGCCTAGTTTTAAGTTGGTTCAGTACATTTTCTAAATCATCATAAAATGTATGTTGTAGTACGTCGAACCTTGTGTATGTCTAAACAATATTACAATTATCAATTTAAAATTCCTGCAATATAATATCAAGCAAACTGCACTTTTAAATTTACTGTTATTTCGCAGAACCTAAAGTTACCTTCAATTCTACAAAGAGTTACAATACCTCGAGGGTGTCGAACGCTTGAACATTTTTTCATCAAAAATTTACGAAAAGCTTTGTATCCGTTCATTGACATGTCGTCTCCTACTTTGTTCCACATTTCAGCGAGACCAATCACCGATAATTTTTCCAGGAAAGCAGGAAAACTTTATCGAGGCAGTTTCTTAGCGAACCCTGCTTCATTGCAAAAGAAAATGTTCATTACCCCATTCCTTTCTTCCTAGCGGTTTGAAGACTTACCCTTGTTGGACTGTCCTCCCCTCCCAGCGGCACCTTCTACCCATTGCTCTGGCCAAAGGTCGCCGGCATTTCGCATCGTCACACGTCTGTCGAGGGTTGGGGTGCTGGTGTCTAAAGGCGAGCGGGAGATGCATGCGCCGCTGTCGCGACTGTTGTTTGCGTCCTTTAAGGCGCCGCTGCGGTGTCCAGTAGATGTGGAGAGGGGTGATGCACCGAAGGGCTCTCCGGTGGGTGGCGCAGCGCTCGGTGGGAGGGGTAGGTTGCATTCGAGTACTAGGCTCGTTCGCCTCCTGCAGCTCGGACAGCGTGTATTGTCGACCGTCCACGACCAACTTGTCGAACCTCAAAGAAGCCCGGGTCCCTTTTTTTCTCGCATTATGCAAATAACGTGACAGTAATTTACGAGTGTCTCACGGGAGCGGAGAGGTTGTCCGCAACCCGTATCGGCGCATCTCGCAAATTATGCTCTGCTCCGTGTAGGAGCTCGTCTCTTATCTTAAATGAGGCCAATTACACCACTATTGACCTCTTTCCTGTTCTTCGTCCCACGCCATAAGCACGCTTCACGTCATACTCTCCTGTCTGCCCGCCTGCACTGCGAATGTGCGGACCGAACGCTTCGAGTCTGCCAATGTTTCGCCGCGGAGTACCTCCAGACTGAAGACGAAAAGGTTGTTTCTTCAAGACTGGTTCTGCAAGTAATCGATCTTTTGAAAGAGAGAAAAAGTCTGTTTCTCGAGAGAAGTAACTCGGAGCACTTGACCCTCCACTTTCTCACTAGAAGCCCAGAATCTAGTTGTAACATTTTTAATTTAAAATTTATAATATTTGTTTATTGTTAGCTAACAAGGCAAATTAGTAACTGTCTTGTGTGTGAAATTGACATTGAATATAAGATGTAAATGTGTGTTTTCTTGCAGCTATTGATGAAACTCGTGGATCAGCGATAACACAAACTAAACTTTGCGAGGAGAGAGAGGACTTGAAGGACACAACTAAGGAAGAGAGAACTGGAAGGAACTCGTCAGATTTTGCTAGTTTCAACACCCTGAAACAGTGCAAAAATCAACATTCAGTACAAGGGGATTCATTTCACTTGGACCCGTCAGATTTAAGGGGTGCCCAGGGTTTGTTTTGGAAAGAGGACTGCCATTTTTCCAAAGGAGGGAATAATTCAAGTAGTAATAGTCGTAAATCATTTTTTCAAGTATCTCATCTGAGGGTACTCATGCAAACACATGCCGGGGACAAACTGTCGCAATGTAAAATTTGTGCAAAACCATTTCGGGAAAAATTTTATTTGATAAGTCACATGCAAATTTACCATGGCAAGAAATTGTTCAGTTGTGAAATTAATAAATACTTATCATTGAGCAAAAAGTATCTTACTAAACACTTGCGAACAAACATATGGATGAAATTGTTTCAATGTATAATTTGTGGAAAATCATTTAGTGTTGGTGGTACTCTCAAGCAGCACATGCAAACACACATTAGGGTGAAACATTACCAATGTTATATTTGTAGGAAGTCATTTACTCAAAAAAGGTATATCAGTACGCACATGCAAACACACACAGAGAATAAATTGTTTGCATGTAAAAATTGTGAAAAATCATTTCGTTGCAATGTTAATTTCAAGAATCACATGCAAAGACACACTGGGGAATTAGTGTACCAAAGTGAAATTTGTAATAAGTCATTTTCACAAAAACGTTATCTTACAAGACGAATACACACTGGCCTGAAATGGTTACAATCTGAAATTTGTGAAAAATTATTTAGTAAAGGTGGTTCTCTGAAGAGACACATGAGAATGCACACTGGGGAGAAACCGTACAAATGTGAAATTTGTAAAAAATTATTTAGTGAAGGTGGTTCTCTGAAGAGACACATGAGAATACACACTGGGGAGAAACCGTACAAATGTGAAGTTTGTAAAAAATCATTTAGTGTAGGTGGTTCTCTCAAGAATCACATGAGAATACACACTGGGGAGAAACTGTACAAATGTGAAGTTTGTGAAAAATAATTTAATCGAGGTGGTACTCTCAAGATTCACATGAGAACACACACTGGGGAGAAACCGTACCAATGTCTAGTTTGTAAAAAATCATTTAGTATAGGTGGTTCTCTGAAGAAACACATGACAACACATACTGGGGAGAAACCGTACCAATGCGAAATTTGTAAAAAATCATTTAATCAAGTTGGTTCTCTGAAGAAACACATGACAACACACACTGGGGAGAAACCGTACCAATGTGAAATTTGTAAGAAGTCATTTTCTAGAAAAACTTATGTTTTAACTCACTTGCGAATACACACTGGTCTGAAACTGTTTAAATGTGAAATTTGCGAAAAATTATTTAATCAAGGTGATACTCTCAAGAATCACATGAGAATACACACTGGGGAGAAACCGTACAAATGTGAAATTTGTAAAAAATTATTTAGTGAAGGTCGTTCTCTGAAGAGACACATGAGAATACACACTGGGGAGAAACCGTACCAATGTGAAATTTGTAAGAAATCATTTTCAAGAAAAGGTAATCTTTTAACTCACTTGCGAATACACTCTGGCCTGAAACTGTTTAAATGTAAAATATGTGAAAAATCATTTAATCAAGGTGATACACTCAAGAATCACATGAGAACACACACTGGGGAGAAACTGTACGAATGTGAAATATGTAAGAAGTTATATTTCCAAAAACGTAATCTTGCACGACACATGCTATTACACACTGGGGAGAAAAAGTATAAATGTTAAATTTGTAAGAAATAATTTTTTGGAAAGAGTCATCTTGCAAGACACATTCGATTACCGACTGGCCTAAAACTGCGTCAATGAAAAAATTGTAAGGTTTCATTTAGTATAGGTTGTGTTTTTGATGAGCACATGTTTTTGCACACTGGGGTGAATTTGTACTATGTAAAATTTTTGAAAAATCATGTAGTGAAGGTGGTATTGTCAAGAAGCCTGTGGTAACACACTGAGTTGAAATTTTTTAAATGTGATGTTTCTTAAGAAGTCATTTTCTCGAAAAAGACTGCTTATATTTGACATTCGAATACTCAGTAACCTTATACCTTTGAAAGATGTTTTTTGATAAAAATATTTTGTCATAATAGTAATCTCAAGACGCAAATATGAACTCTCACTGGGGAGAAACAGTACCAATGTGATAATTGTCAGAAGTCATTTTCTAGAAAAAATTAACATGCATTTCACATTAAACACATTGTGTGAAACGGTTCTAATGTGAAATTTGTGAGACGTGATTTTTTCGAAAGAAAAACAAAAAAGATGATGTGTAACGTCTCTAGCGAACAAACATTGGGGTGAAACTATTCCAATGTGAAATTTGTAAATCTTCATTTATTGCAAGTGGTACTTTAAAATAGCACATTCTCACACTGAAGCGAAACTGTTGCGAAGTGAAATTTGTAAAAAAAAAAGTTGTATAAATTTCATGTGTACTCAAACAGGCAAGAGACTGTTTCAATGGGATATTTTGTAAATACAAATCTATCGAAGGTAATGATAACATGAAGCACATGCAGACACACTCTGTTCTTTACACTTTCATAACTTTATAGATACGAGTCTGCTTATATTTTTGAGACTTGTACCTTAAGAATACTCACAACAGGTTGTAACATATTTGATATTCTTGTATGTGATTAAACATATTTAAATCATAGTTATCTACGTTCTCGTTGCTGTTTACCTGTTCTAGAGCTTCCAAATAGTTCCTCTGAAGAGACTAGTCTGTTGTTTATTATGTAGTTCCCTTTTTTCTATCCTAAAAGTTCCCAAACCCTGTTCTGGACATAAATCTACGATCCTCCAATACACTACATTGTTGATGTTTTACATTGTAGATTACATGGTTGTCGATTCTTTACATTNTGTTATGCCATTAAGATTTTACTCTAAATCGCATAGTGGTCATACTTTGATTGATTTTAGACACTTCTCTAATTTACGTTTTAGTAGGGGACACTGACTTATAATTATATACACTTCAGTATGAAATTGCAGAATTTTGTGCGTGTGACAAAATTTTAAACTTTTTTTAGCTACTATAATATGGAAGCTCTCTTGCTGAGCGGTGACTCAGCCAAGTATTTTTAGTTACACTAGTTCCTTGAGCTCCCATCTGGTCGGTTCATTATCTTTGTGTGAGCAATAAGAATATTCAAAAATCATCATCAAGTTTTGTAGTCTTTCGAGGGTACTCCTATTCTTTGAAGGAAATAAGATCATTGGTGTGAGGAATTAATTCTATTAAGAAAGTGCAACATAATGATTTTTTTTTGTTTCTACTCTGAATTGTGTGAACAAATCATAACAGTTGGTGTTAAAGTGACTCTGCTAGAAAATAAAACTTAAAATTTATCTATGTGTATGATTGCATACAAATAGTTCCTAAAATAGTTTTTTATTTTTTGAAAATAAAAGTGATAAATAAGAATAATAAAGAATGTTTATGACAGAACTTTGGACCTAATATTTAAAATTTATAATACGTTATCTGTTATTCATGTTAATTCTTTTCGTTTTATATAATTTTTTTATAAATTTTTGAACAGTAGAAAAACCCTTCTTATGCCAAAACATTATGACGATGCTTTGTCGTGAATAAAAGTTGTGTTTATTTTGTAGAATTAATGTTCTTTAAATTCTTCATAATAGATAGTTAATTTCATAAATTAGTGGAGGTTCATCAAGAACATGCATCATATTTTCAAGTTTTAATTAGTAATACCAAGTGGAAAAGTAATACTGGAAGTACTGATAATAGCACTGTGTCGTAGTATTAAAATACTGCGTTTTAGTACTTTCCTGCAGAAGTCTGTAGTTTTTACTGATTCCTTGTACTTTTCTCTTCCCCAAGAATACTGGCAGTATTGGGTATTATACAAAGAAGTACTAGGCAGAACTTATCTTCTACATCTGAGAGATTAAAAAGTATTAGTACTGAGCACCTTACAGAGAAGTACCGTACAGTACTTTTCTTCCATAGGGAAGTACTGCGAGTACTGGGTGCATCACAAAAAAGTTCTAGTTTGTACACTACTGATATCATAAAAGAGCCTTTTTTTTTCTTCTAAGTCCCACGCTCTGACCAGTTTTGGATCAGTTAGGTTTGCAACACCTCCCATCTCTTGCTTTCCCTTCGACAGGGGAAGTTTCGTTCGACCAATCGTAAGTCTATTTGAAATGGCGCTCGTATTTGGAAGACAGTGCGGCGGGTAAAGCGGAACGAGATAAAATGTTTAATTACGCAACTATTAAATAAATATTTTTTTATTACAAATTTTGGACTTTAACAACAAAAATATACTGTATATTCTTTACTTTAATAAATTTTACCATTCTCTATATTTAAACGACATCTCGAGATTCGTTGTCTCGAGAGGTCTTCATAGGCAATGTAAAAGATATTAGACTATAGAAAACGTTTGCGTAATACTGTGATAAAATATAGTTTTTAACAGAATTTGAATATAATTGCAAGATATCGTATGGAATTGGTATAATTCGTATTACAAATTACTTATAAATATTCCTATAATTTCTTATATTTATACAGTGAAGTAAAATCAAATCTCATTGCCTGCAAATGATGTGTATTGTCGAAAGTAATTTCACATAATTTGCGATTCTCTTAAGTTTTTCAGATATGTGAAAAGGAATGAAATATAGAAAACGTTTGTCTGAAATATGAACTAGTAACACAAAAGTTTAATTCTCGAGTTATAAATAATATAAAACTACTTAAGGAACAAATAAATTACATATTTTACTGACATTTATCCACGATATAACTATTTGGTAGTAATCGTGCAACCTAAAAAAATAATCAGATCAATAATATGAAAACCTCGTTTTAGATATGAATAAATAGAAAAAGACATCCCTTTTATTTATTCCAATCAAATTGAAATGTATTAATTCATATTAATACCATATGTTCTTTTCTTTATCTTTCTTTCTATTTCTTTCGTTCCTTCTTTCTTTCTCTCACCTTTCTCTATCGTTGTTTTACTTTTTCTCTCTTTCTTTCTTTCCTTCTCTCTTCACGTGTATTGTCTAACGTAATTTCACATAATTAGTGATTTTTTTTTCTTCAGATATTTCAAAAGAAATTGAATTAATATAGAAAACTTTTGTATAAAATTTGAATTAATAACACAAAATTTTATTTCTCGTGTTATAAATCACATTAAATCACTCAAGGAACTAATAAATTACATGTTCTAATAATACAATGATCTACAATATAACACTGGTTGTAATCGTGCAGCATATAAATTCGTGATCCGAGATTAATATTACAAAAAAAACGAGTTTTTGGTTACAACAAATATAACTAAAACTGAAATCTCTTTCATAAATTTATTCAAATGAAATTGTGAAATACAACCACAGATTCTTGTTTTCTTTCTTTGTTCCTACTTCTCTCTTTCTCTTCACCGTCATTGGATGTGAATTGGCGACTAAGGACGTTAGTGTGGGTGGAATATTCCAAATACAATGAACATGAGATGCACACTATCTTCTATTCTCCTTTAAAAATAACATTAAAATGACATATCGACAAACACACTCTTTGGATTCTCACCATTGGTAAACCAAAAATTACGCGATGTGAGTGGAAATTATTTCACTGCATCTATACCAAACTTTCCCGATAATGCGGATTAAACATATACTAATTACACTATGAATACAGTATATTTTTAAAAAAATAGTTGGAACAGTTTTTGAATATTTTTCAAAAGTATACTTTAACCTTCAAATGAAGTAGCCTTTGCGTTCAAGTAAAGCAAAAGTTTAAATCACCTGCGCAAATTCTCTCTCTTTCTAGGTATTCCTGGTTGAAATTATTTCTTTCATCTACGACTATAAGAAGAAAGGTTTGAAATACCTTATCTGATCAGACGTCCTCGTGTTACTCTGTAGAGGGGGAATTTGAGTTTATGGAGTTTTTGAAAAATTGGACGATGCAATTGTTATTTTACTGCTACGAAAACAGTTAGTTTAAATTAATAGAGCATATATATTTTTCTTTAGGAAACATTGCTGTCCAAATGTATAATGTTGTAAATCTAGATGCTATATGAATAAATATTTATTGAAAATAAGGTTTGGATATATATTAGACCCGTTTCCTACTCAATATTTTTATTAAAATAAAGTTTTAATACTTGGGGTATTATTACGAACTCGTGAATTTCTTTTAGTATCATTGTTTTCATTAAATATAAATTATTGACTGAAAATATGTTAATTAAAAAAGAAGGAATTCCACACAAATTATAAATTTCTATAGTAAATACTTCATAGATTTTCTGTTAGTGCATAAATTCAAACTTCCATTTTTTTTCACAAGTATTATTTTTAAAATGCTACATTTTTAATAATTGACTTATCTAATATTATTCCAAACATCAAGTGATCATTATGAATACAATAGGATGTTACTACAGTTTGGTCAACTGAACACCAAAAAGACAGATTTGTGCTATTTAGCGATTATTTCTTCTGGGCCTGATACCTGTATATTTCACTGTACTCTGTTGCAAGAGGTATATATTTGGATAATTTTTGGATCATCTTAATTGATGTTGTCTACTGTGTGGGTGACAGCAACGATGAATGCAAATTTGTCTTGTAAGTCATGTGGAGTATAACAGGTTTGTTGACTGATGGTTTTGTCGGTATGGATTGGAATATCATAAAAGAAACTGAATAAAAGACCTGTGTTTATTGCAAGAAACACATACATTATGTTTGTAGCTAGGTTATGAAGATGGAGATATTAAGAATGAGCTACATTTGTGCAGCCAGGTGTATTGTGATCTTATGTTTCTGAGGCTAGATGACACATTCTACATTCATCCTTGATATCACGTTTTTCAATATAACTTTTGTAGTTATTTGTGCCAACAACCTGATTGAATAGAATTGATTGTGATAGAATTGTGAGGTCTTTTTTAATAACTTGCCAATAATGGGTATTTATTTGAAACCTTGTTCAGGAATAATAGCATAAACAGAAGACTATTACTATAAAAAATGAATTTATTTAAACAAACTCATACATATAAATACAAACAAATAATAATACAAACATAATATTATAGCATACCTCATTAGTCTATTATAGACAAGTCATTGGAGATGTGCTGAAAACGCCATCTCTTTCTGTGGTATTCCTTCCACGACAATACACGTGACACATCATGAATTTACAATGAGAGTAAAAAACGGATTCTGTCTACTTATATACTTAAAGATATTGGCAACTTATAAGTTATAAAATTATATACATTTGTTCAAACATTTTTCTATACTGTCATTAGAAAAGTGACAAATCTTAAGAGTTAAATATCTGTGAACAACAACGTCTCATATATTGATTGTTCTGGCACCACGAGGCTGCGCTTCCCGCCAGAACTTGCGTACCATTTGCCATCGATCGACTC
>NNCF01127601.1:0-10686 GCA_002313205.1 Laupala kohalensis | reverse complement strand
ACCCCTCATGCTGTTTTCCCCCAAAAGACACAAACACAAATGGTAATCAAATATGAACATTAACACTAACGCCGAAGTGACGTCATTTCCTCAAAAAAAAACAACTAAAATACACTGGCTTTAACCATAATATAATCTTCTTGACAATTCAATCTCCCTGCTTCTCAAACAATAGCAATGCACTGAATTTAAATCTTATCTTATTAACACTCAACTCTCCCTCTCTCTCAAACAATAACGACACACTGAATTTGATAATAATGTTAGCTTCTCACCTATTAAATCTACTTTTCCTTCAAACAATAGCCATACACTGAATTTAATCATAATCTGATCTAATCAACAATTAAATATACTTTTCTCTCAAACAATGGCGATACACTGAATTTAATCATAATCGTATCTAATTAACAATTAAATCTACCTTTCTCTCAAACAATGGCAATACACTGAATTTAATCATAATCTTATCTAATTAACCATTAAATCTACCTTTCTCTTAACAATAGCAATGCACTGAATTTAATCATGGCATAATTTTATCAGTAATGAAATCTGTCTTGGCACTGTTTTAGTCCAAAGTTCGTGCTCCTTTTTTATAATTTATTCCAGTTGCTCCATGACGCGCAAGCGCAATACGACGTTGGTTTAAACATTTACCAACAGTCGTATAATACCTCTCAAGATGACCGACTAGGCTGTCCTCGCAGAGGTCAGCACGGCTCCAATCTCGGGTGACCGCTAACGGTGTCAATCAGCGGCGACTTCCAAAAGTGGCCCTATTCATTCTCTGCGGAATCGTCTCCTCCAAACACAGCGTCAGCAGTCAGCATTACCACGTCCGTCCGAATGACCACCCGAAAATAGTTCGTGCGTGGTTTGGATCGAGATCAGCTTATTAACTCGTCCCGATGATCAAAAAAGGATCAACAATTAAATCTCGAGCGCAGCTAAAAAACATCTGACGAAAAGCTGATACGATCGTGAGCGTCTGCGGCGACGAGCTAGAAACATCTGAGCTGAGCGAATAATCTATAATCTGAGCTGCGCAAAATGACTGATTGCGAGCAATGTCAGAAAAAACACGTCTCAGCGCTGTGAGCTGAGCGAAAAATCTGCGCGATCCGATCTGACTGATGTGAGTCGCAAAAAAATTTGCGAGATGTGAGAGCGCGAAAAAAACCTCCGAAGTGAGCTGAGCAAATGTCAGCCGCGTCGAAGCTACCAGCTACGAGCGTGAACGATGTGAGCGATATCTGAGCTATATGAGCTGTATGAACGATATGAGAGCGAAAATTCGTTTTCCATTCCTTAAATGGTCTTACTCCTCACTCCTACATATTTCCCCCCCAAAATATCTTCCATATTTTGAATTCCACGTGACTGAAACTTCTAATGCCAAAACGATTCCCCCTTCTTACGCCTAGATTCTGATTGGGAACTTTTTTAAGGGCTTGAAATAATTTCTAACGTTTCCTTGCAACGATGTTTTACTTACAACGCTCTTCCGAACAAGTTGGTTCTTGTTTCGACCCTTCGCACATCTGGGTTTTTTGCGGTCGGGTTGGGTCGCTTNCACGTGACCGAAACTTCCAATGCCAAAACGATTCCCCCTTCTTGCGCCTAGATTCTGATTGGGAAATTTTTAAAGGGCTTCAAATAATTTCTAACGTTTTCTTGCAACGACGTTTTACTTACAACGCTCTTCCGAACAAGTTGGCTCTTGTTTCGACCCTTCGCACATCTGGGGTTATTGCGGTCGGGTTGGGTCGCTTTCCCCACCCCCTCGCTAACTTGCTATTTCTAAAGAAGTTGTAAATTTCCTTCGACACTAAAAGGGCCGACTGTAGGTCTGCGCCACACCAGATGTAGGGCGCTGCCTTCGTCATCTTTCAACGGCCGACCTTTTAAATTTCTTCTGAGTCGGAAGACTTTCCTTTCTTTTAAATCTCATTATTCCCGAACAAGGATGATTTTATTACCAATTAATTATTGAAATATTCAAATCTCACTATATATACATATATATACACACACATTACATTACATACATACATCCCTCCCCGTGGGACACCACCTTGACGGAGCACTGACCGTGCGGGTGGTGAAGGCTTGCGTTCTCTCTAATGATGCCGGGGGCTATGGCGGAAGCAGTTGCATCATTGAACTTGGCGTGTGTAGGCGCGTTAAGTGATGGTGTAACTGCTGGCAGGGTCACCCATGCCGCACAGGACCCAGATGAGGAGCCAGACTAAGTGTGTCCTTCAACGACCTGTCTGTCTTCGTACACCTCCTGATTCCTTACCTATTTCCCTCAGGGGTTTCCAACTGGGGAGTTCGTGGGTGGCGACCACGGGGCCCTGAGCTGTGTCAAGCATTTCTTCCACTTACTTGTGCTTGATTCTCTCTTCTTTTAATCTTCTTCTGCGCCTCCCTCTTGTTCTCTTCGACCCCGACGCTATTAGGTTTCGAGGGCTAGGGCGTGTCTTTCCTATTTCCTGTCTCTTGTCTCTACAACCCCAAGGTAAGGCGTAATGCGACCCGTGCCGAGGCCTGAATGATGCAGGGGGTTTTCTGCATCGCAAACGGAGCCTCTGGGATAGACCTCCCAGAGTAATAAACCTTACCTGGAGATGCGGGGCTCTGTTCAGGCGTACATCTATTCCCTAGCTTCTCGTGGCAACATAATGGATGAATACATTAAATTTATTAAATCAAGTCGGAGGGAAGGAAATACGGAGGACGAAATTATTGTGTCCAAGAGAGCGTTGGTGTCTCTAGGAAAAATGATAGACGAGCTGGTGGAGTATGTTACACCTCGCAACAACGTACACAAGGAAATTAAAGAACTTGTGCGCGTCATTAAATCTGGCATTGGCGCGGTGGAGCAGGGAAGTACCTCAGTTATTACTTCTGAGAGTAGAGTGGTGAGCACTCAAACAGACGTCTTGGCCGAACAAAACCTAGTGTCGTCTGATTTGGAGTCTCACACGGATGTGGGCCCTTCAGATGAAGTAAACCCCTCTAACCTTCCGCAGGTACATGATGTGGAAAGTGAATGGCAGAAGGTGGAATCAAAGAAGCGGCAACGGCGAAAGCAAAAGACTGATAGGCTGGAAACCCCTCAAGACTCGCAACTTCAAGATATGGCAGAAATTGGGCGAGAGAGGAAGAGTGAATGGAGACGGAAAAGTCCAAGGTTTAAAAGACCGAATGCCCTCGTCGTTAAGGCGAGAGACAGCAAATCTTATGCCGATATACTTCGGTGCATGAAGGATGCTCCCGAATTGAAAGATTTGGGCGTGAATGTAATGAAGATAAGGAAGAGAACCTCTGGGGACATGCTTCTTGAGTTGATGAAGTCACAAGGTGATTACGTGCGTCAGCTCCAAGCCACTGCAGCAGAAAAGCTTAAATAAATGGCAGATGTTAGCTCCCTCATTCCTGAGATTAAGCTAGAGCTCAAGGATTTGGACGAGCTGACCACAGAAGAAGATATATGTGAGGCCATTGAAAGTCAATTTGAAGGTGTCAAAACTGGGCAAGGGACGGTCAAGTCCATACGTAAGTCCTACGAAGGAACCCAGACAGCAGTGGTAAGCCTTCCAAGGGTTCTTGCCAGGAAAGTCGTCGAAATGGGTAAAATCCGCATCGGTTGGGTTGTCTGCCGTATTCGGCATCAGATCTCCGTAACCAAGTGTTACAAATGCTGGGGTTTTGGACATTTAGCTCGGAACTGCCAGGGACCTGATAGAACCAAATTATGCTTAAGATGCGGTGAAGAAGGACACGTTGCTAAGACGTGTGCCAAAACGCCGAAATGTCTCCTCTGCGAAGATAGAGAGAAAAGTAGCCACCCCACAGGCAGTGCCACATGCCCCAAGTTCAGGGAAGCTGTACAGAGGACTACCAAACGACCACTATGAGGATTATCCAACTGAACCTCAATCACTGTGAGGCCGCTCAGGACCTACTGACTCAGACAGTTCGAGACCTCAACATAGACGTTGCTATACTCGAAAAATATAAGAACCTCGACAAACCGACATGGATATCGGATTCGAACACCGGTCTGCCCTATGGGTGTGTGGCAAACGTTTTGTCCAGGATTTTATGAAAACTACGAAAACCGGATTTGTATGGGTTAAAGCTGGGGATATTTACATCTACAGCGTGTATGCCCCACCTGGCCCTAACTCTTCGTTTGCAGAGTTTAAAGCCTTGATAGACGAGCTTGAAATTGACGCGAGACATAGGAGGCCTCTAATCATTGCAGGGGATTTTAACGCTTGGGCTGTCGAATGGGGAAGCAGGATAACCAACTGCCGAGGCGAAACACTTCTGGACGTCTTCGCTCCCATGAACATCGCCGCAGCTAACAGGGGGACTACTCCTACTTTTTGTAGAAATGGGAAAAGTTCCATTGTAGATGTCACGTTTATGAGTGAGTGCCTTGACAGAAAACTCCACTCATGGCGGGTAACTGAACACTACACGCATAGTGACCATCAGGCCATTGTCTTTGAAATAGGTGAACACACAAAGACAAATGCAAGGCGGGCTCCACATCGTAACGGTACGTGGAATGTTCGATCATGTGATCGTGATTCCTTTGCTGTTATGATGGAGGGCAACATTGAAATATCGGGCAATGTGGAAGACATGGTTGAAGAAGCAATGGCACTCATCGACGGTGCATGCACGGCCTCAATGACCAAAAACTGCCAGAGGAGTAGACAGTCACCGGTATACTGATGGAGTGACGAAATCGCAGAACTTCGCAGAACCTGCAACCGTTTTAGAAGACTGGTGCAACGTGCAAGACGGCGACCGGAATATGATCTCCGAAGTAGGCAACACAAAGAAGCCCGTGGTGCGTTAAAGAAGGCCATTAAAGTCAGTAAACGGAGAGGATTGGAAGACCTTTGCAAGGAAGTGGATAACGACCCTTGGGGCAGGCCTTACAAGACTGTAATGGGCAAAGTGAAATCCCGGACTTTACTATCCTCCACCAATCCGCGGTTCCTGGAGGAGATAGTCTCAGTACTATTCCCCGAACAGGAAGATGCAGCATTCGTTCCACCTGCAGTGCAAGAACCTCTCCCAGTTATCACGGAAGAAAAGCTGGTGATGGCTAGTTCTAGAATCGGGGACATGAAGGCGTCTGGTCCTGACCGAATACCCAATGTTGCCCTGAAAACCGCCATCAAGACCCGACCGGATATATTCCTCGACTCCTACAACTCATGTCTCTGTCAGGGGATTTTCCCACGGCGCTGGAAACGGCAGCATTTAGCTCTTATCCCGAAAGGGAAAAAGCCACCCGAAGATCCTTCCTCCTATAGAACGATCTGTCTCTTGGACACGGCGGGTAAGGTCCTGGAGCGCATCATTTGTGACAGGTTACTTACTTTTGTAGAGGACTGCCAAGGTCTGTCAGATAGGCAGTATGGATTCAGGAGGGCAAGATCCACTGTAGATGCGATAGACACCATAGTTACCACCGCCCAAAATGCCATCAGAGGCAGACAGTGGAAAGGAGGAAGTAAGAAATATTGCGTTTTGGTCACCTTGGATGTAAAAAATGCATTCAGCTCTGCCAGGTGGAGTTGCATCCTCCAAGCATTGCATGCATTGGACGTCCCTGGGTATATCACGAAGATAATCGCAAATTATTTTGCTGAGCGACAGTTAGTGTATACTATGGAGGAGGGCCCCAAGATGTATAAAATCACGGGAGGTGTTCCACAAGGATCAGTCCTAGGACCAACGCTTTGGAACATAATGTATGATGCAGTGCTGAGGCTTCCATTACGAGACGGAGCGATGAGTGTGGGATATGCGGATGACGTCGCCATTGTTGTCACTGGCAAACACCTGTCAGAGGTGACTCAGATCTCAAACGACTCTATAGCTGCAACTCGCCGTTGGCTTTCCTCCGTGGGACTACAGTTAGCGGAGAGTAAAACTGAAGCTATCCTCATTACAAGCCGAAAAAAGAGGGAAACCATCAACCTGGAAGTCGGTAACTGTACGATTGCATCCCAAACATCCCTCAGATACTTAGGAGTCCAGATAGATGCTAGGCTGCGCTTTGATGACCACCTTCGCTTGGTTGGTGATAAAGCGTCAAGAGTGACAACAGCATTGTCGCGAATAATGCCAAACACGAGAGGCCCTAGACAAGGAAGAAGGAAGCTGTTGATGAGCGTCATCACGTCTACCCTGCTGTATGCGGCTCCGATTTGGTCTCAAGCCACGGCGATCAAGACCTATTGCCGGCACATAACCACTGTGCATAGACGAGGTGCTCTTCGAGTGGCCTGCGCTTTTCGAACTGTCTCATATGATGCTGTATGTGTAGTGGCCGGTCTGCCACCGATCGACCTGGTGGCAGAGGAACGTACTAGGATCTACCGACGAGCGCAAGCAACTCCTGATGCTAACCTAAAGATAGTTAACGAGGAGGAGAAACTGGAGACAACGGAGAGATGGCAGCGCCGATGGGATGCAGCGTCGACCTCAGGAACATGGACCCACCGTATGATACCCAACATACGAATGTGGACCAAGAGACAAAATGGGGAAATAGATTTCTACGTCACACAGCTCTTAACAGGCCATGGCTGCTTCCGATCATACCAGGAGCGCTTTAAGATAGAAGATGATGCATCATGCCCTTCTTGCACACCAGTCGGTGAGGACGCAGAGCATGTGTTTTTCTTCTGCCCTCGTTTTGATAACGAAAGGCAAGAAATATGGAGAATTCTACGACAAGAAATAAGACAAGAGGGCATAGTACATTTGATGCTTCTCTCTAAGGAGAACTGGTATGCAGTGGCCAACTACGCGTCCAGTGTTTTGAAGAAGCTCCGATATGAGGAAAGGATTCGACGCGGCATATAATAAAATCTAGCCAAGGTACCCCTCACGAAGTAATGCTTAACGGCGGTTCCGTGGGGTGGCATGAAGAGAAATGGGAGGTGGTTTTTAGTGGGTAAAAATCCCACACACTGTGGAATCTACTCCACAGCGTCTTTTGAAGATTTTCCCCTACCTTAAAAAAAACATACATACATAATAATGATAATATGTTTATTGTCAAAAAACAGTACAAACTGCGTATGACCACGTGGAGGACAATTAACTAATTTAAACTCTCCGGAAGCGAGCAAGGCACCATCCCATCAATTACGATCAAGGGCCCTAAGGCAGAGGCGGATTCAAAAATTTCAGTAAAAGTTCCTAGATAAGATAAAAAGTTAGCTGCGAGTTATAATACATATATAATGTCAATATGTTTGTAATTTAACGCAAATATGTTTGTAAATTTATATGTACAAATTATTATCGAACTATAGATTATTCTGAGTATAGTGTTTAAAAATCATAAGAATTGAAAAAGCACTATATTCACGATTTATTGTTACAATAAACACGCCCCTAGACAAAGCCTAGAGAACCTGTATAAGAAATCCACCTCTACCAGAAGGAAAAACGGAGAAAACCCGGGCAGGCATGCATGCATACATACACACATACACGCATACACACTCACACACACTTATATACTTTTCATTAATTTTAAGATCAAGGTTCATCGGTTAGAACAAATTTTTATGTCTTCTTCAAATCTCCATTCGCGATCTTTTGGAAGTAGTTCCTTGTTATTCATTTATTTTACTAATATTAGTGGAAACGTATTAAATATAATTTTTCATTTGCATTACATTGTTTTGTAAAACTGTGTATATTCATGTAACCAATTCAGCAGAAAATATGTCAACTGTATTTCAAAACAAAGGTGAAGTTTTTTCAGTAAAAAATGTTTTTTTCTTGATTTATTTAATGCTATTATTAAGTAAATTATTTCAGGTATGAAGTAGGAAGTCTTTAATGCTTTAAGAAACGTCCAAAATGTAAAAATTATTCATTTTTAAACTCTTAAAAACTCTATATTGAAAAATATATATTACTGGGGTCTCACGGCTCGCCGACTGTGAGGTCAATAAAGACGTGACTGGGTGTATAACTGAGCAACATCACTATTTTTCACTTTAAAAAATTCAAATCTAGTTTTTCGTTGGCCAGATCTTTCCATCGCTTGCGTCGATGCAATTTAATTATTACTTAATTTACAACATGGTTTTAGAACACTTTCGTATAGTTTTATATTTCTCTTCTCTTTTTTGTGGAACTGACGTTAGGTTTTTATTATTTTGCCTCAGTATTATGAAAACTTCACTTACAAATGCTTAATTCGATCCTTCTGTTGCTGCGTCTTCCTTCGAAGAGCTCTTTTCGAATGATCATTATATTTATAGCTCAATACGAACTGAATAGGTAAATCTGAGAAAAAACTCAGTCAATTCAAACACAAATGTAATATATTAACTGAAAAATGAGATTTTAAAAATTAATCTCACGAATGTCTTGAAACAAGAAAACATACATGTTATGTGACTCGTTGCTTAACGAGACACGCACTATTGAATGATTTGTTTATAAAAATAGATATATGGACAGTTCTGCAAAAACTTACTAATATTTTTTTTAATTTTTGGGAAATAATAGATTACTTAATTATATTGCTGTGCAGCACATGATATATTTACCTTTACATTATATTCTGCAATGGCAGAAATAAATGCAATGGGGCATTTATATGTCCCTCCCTATAGTTCATAGCGTAAAATGTGTTCTGCCTGGTACACTTATATGCTGCAAAAAATTAATTATGGAATGTTAAGTGAATATTTTGTTTTAAGAGTGCAAAAATGACAAATTCTTTATTTTTTCCAATATGGAAAAAATATTTCTTCCTGCATAACTCTGTAATTGTTAACTGCATCTCAAAAATGAATCGAACAATTATTCTTTGAGAGTTTTACGTAGATTCGCTTGATGTACCACAAATTTTCAGCTCCCCTCATAATCATTGAGATAATAAATTTAACAAATTTATTGTCAAAAAAGCAGTACAAACTGCGTATGACCACTTGGAGGACAATAAACTAAATTACGAAAATTGCAAAAATATTTTACAATATTTTACGAAAAGGCGAAGATATTTGGAAAAATTGTTTAAAAAGACTGTATCACCCTTTCTCTTGGGCATGGCCAGCTGTACAGAAAGTTAGCACCCCCACTCTGAAATAAAATTGGGAACATGTTTATAATTATGGTTTATTTAAGAGTTAGTTTCGAGCTAACATTTAAAATTTTTTGCTCTACCGGAATCTCTTTAAAATGTTACTTATGTGTATATCTATTTTTTTCCTGTACAATCTGTTATTTGGGTTAATTATATTTCCTATTAACATTTCTGATGTGGAGTATTCATACGTCAATCTTAGATCATATTCTTGTACTGTTTTCTTTCCAGTCGAGGAGAGGTATTGTGAGTTATGTGTATATCTAAGAATTTTTCTGAACAAACCACTATTTTGGTTTATTTGAGTGTGAACTAACTTTTGTGATCAGAGTTATTCATATTTTAATTGTATTCTTTAGCAGTTTTCATTACTGTCGAGTAGAGCTGCAGTGTTGGGATATTGTTGATGAGATTTTATTTTTCATTAGTGTGAATTGCAATGAGCATTAGTTTCATCCTTTTTTGTATGGTGAGTTTATATACATTTTGTTCATGAAATATGTTTATGGACTGTAATGCTTGGGGTTTTTGAGTGGTTTTGGTAATTAAATCTTACTGATTTGAAATTGATATTGTTTCAATTCTTATATCAGAATATTTTGCTTTTCTTTAATTTGGGGATTAAAAAAATTGTATGATATCCAAAAAGTAACTGGAAATGACCTTGATGTTAAAATAATTTCTACTAAAATAAAATTCATTGCCAAAATACACCTCAAATGGAAGGTTTCCCCATGGGAAGTCCAATTAGTCCATTGTTATCCAAATTTGTTTTGAGGTTTTGGAAAAGTTGTGTTTAGAAAGATAGATTTTACCCCAAAACTATATGCAAGATATTTTGATGATATAGTTTGTGTTGTCCCAGCAAACAAAACTTTAACTATTTTGTCAACAAGTAATAAATACCATCCACGTTTGCAGTTTAAATTAGAAAAAGTGAAATTCCATTTTTTAATACATACTGATGTAAAACAAAAAAAAATATTCAATGAGTACACANGGCTAATACTATTGCACAAAAATCTGATATAGTATAAAATTAGGTTGATAAAGCCATTTTTTTGTCAGATAGACAGTTTTGGAATTCAAACATTCAACTTATATATAGCATACTTTCATCAAATTATTACCCTGTTGATTTCATTAACAAAAACGTCAAGAAAATATTGTATTAATAGCATAATAGACAACCACTTTCACCTGGATTTAGTGAAATAACTTGTTTATTTCTTCTTTCCTTTTAATAGAATAATTACACTGATGATATATACATTTCTGAAACATGAAAAGTTGATGAAAGTAAATAAATATATCAATAATACAAAAAAAATAGTAATAAAGGTTAGTAGAAAATAGTAGAAAAATTTCAGCAAAAGTTCTTAGATAAGATAAGAAGTTAGCTGCGAGTTATAATAATGTCAATATGTTTGTAATTTAATGCAAATATGTTTGTAAATTGGTTTATTAGTAAATTTACATGTAAAAGTTATTATCGAACTATAGATTATTCTGAGTATAGTGTTTAAAAATCA
>NNCF01127600.1:624264-727493 GCA_002313205.1 Laupala kohalensis | reverse complement strand
AGTAATGAATGAAGTACGTGCCGAATATAGAACAACGACAAAGGTGCCTGCAAGCGCTTCGGTGACGCCCATGGCGGTTCGTCCTCTGCGGCGCAGTCTCTGCCAAAGCCAAAGGGGTGACCCAAACTGAATGTTTGCAAGGTGTGGTGGCGAAAGCGTGGTTATTTGCTAATCACGTGACTTCTTCTACTATATATTGGGAGGAGTGAAGATCCTAGTCGATTCTTTACGCGGGAATGTAGAGATCCGTCAGCACTGAGATGTGACTGAGCTAAGACTAGGTCGCGGAGACTAGATGTTCGTTAGGCTGCTGCGGTAATCTTAATGAACTCATTACTAGTTGCGAGGGTCGTAACTAATATCAGTTAGTTGTTGGGGAAAACAACTTATATTTTCGAAGGATCAGATAACCTGAGGGTTTTTACAATTTAGTTGTCTTCAAATATATTTAACCAAGTGTAAATCATGCTCTCTGACAGCATTATTTGTGTAGTAACAGATTATTAGATGTATTAATGATTTTGGGAGTTTGTCTCTGTTGTAAATTCAGATTTATAGTTAATTTGTAATAAATCATTATTTATTGTTATTACACGTGAGTTGGATTGCTCGGGAAACCGAACTGGTGGCAGCAACAAAAACTACCATAGGGATTGTGGTATTTATGTGGATCCCGCTTCTACCAAAGAAAATATAACATCGCATCAGGGCTTGAGGTGTGATGTTACAGGGACCTTTAGTCAACCGCCGGGAGCATTTGCCACTTTTCCTTGCCCAGAGGAAGGTTAGTACGGTCAATATTCTCGCCTTGTGTCCCTTTAATGTTATTGTGTTTATTTTCTATTTATTTCTGGGTAATTTATCTCTATTTGTATATATTAATTTTCATTTTAGAATACTGAAGATGACCGCTTTGCGGTCGAAAGTCGACTCTATGAATAAACAAATGGTTGGTGAGACGAAACAATTACATTTTATTCAGTTTATGGAGTCTCGTACATACCATTCTGAAATCATTGAAATGAATTATAAATCCGTACATAACCCTATCGTCAAAATACTTTCACGTTGTTCTTTATTTAGCGTCATAGCGTAACCTAAGAAGCAAACCATGTGCAACTGATGATTAAGTATATGGACGTATCAATAGCGTGTTCAAGCTGAAATACGAAAGGACACCGCAGCCCATTCATCCAGAGCCTTGGCAATAACCTTCTCACGAAACCCATGCACGTGTCGGTTAACGGTATTGCTTCTACTGGCTCACGCGACCGAAGTACGTTGCCAGCGGTTACATGAACGCCTCCGTCGCCTCCGTCGCAATCATCTCACAATCAGACGCAGAAGCAATCACCAGGGGCTGACTGACTAGCGAGAACTACAAACGTGATCAAGGCACTCTGACTTAGTTGGTAGTTTTTACAGTAGGTTTTTGCGTCCATACATTTTACTGTTGGTCAAGTTGTTTCGTAGGGATATTGCAGTCGTATGCGTTAGAAAAAAATATACACAAAAACAGGAAACAAATAAAAATCCTCTCTGTTTTATTTCATCAGAATTGTTTTATAAAGCTTCATTTTTTTCATTGCTTGTTGTTTGAAAACAGTCAAAAAAAATTCTTTATTTGTTTCATACACCTTTAGTTGTTTTAGTTCATTTCGTTCTACTTCAAATGTAATAAAGTGCGTGTTTTATACTTTGTAAGGCGAAAAATTATTCAATGAGCAGAACCAATAGAAAATATATATTTCTGTACTCTTTCTGTTTCATTCATAGTTTTGTGTTTCTTTTTATTCACATGGAATCTACATAACAGTACGGGTTAAAAACGTATAATATTTTATTAGAACGAATTAATGCGAGGCAATCTTGACGACACGAGATGAAAAGGTGTGTTGTCTTTAGTGCGTACATTATTTGTTAGTATATGTAGTAAATATACACTTGAGGTTTCTTAAATTTTCAGATAAAGGTGAAGTAAACAAATATATATTATACCTTTGTTTTTATCAGTCAATACGATTAATTATTTATTTTATACTACATTCCTTCGCGTTCCTTCCACAATTTTCATCTTAATTTTCTATGGATTATCACTTTGTTCATAATTATATTCTTTGCACTTTTTATATACATATCTTTATAATTTCCAAAGAAAAAGGATTTCAATAAAAATCGATATTTTCAAGTGCAAGTAAGTCTGCCACTTATTCATCTCGTAAGTTCGACAGTTAATTCATAAATGAGAAAAAAGTAAATTTATCGAAAGTTTTATCGTACCTCGCACCTGTTATTACTTTAAAATACTTATTTTAATTCGAGAACTTCATACTCTCTTCATAGATTTTTAAGAGGGTTTTTATCTTCATTAATTTTTTTATCCAAATTGATTTCTGTTTCTCTGTTTAATTATTATATTTAGTTATTATAGGTTTCATATATTCATATTTCCTTCACATTTAAAACAAAATCTAATTAGCCTCTTTTACTTTGTTGGGACTAACTAGTTTGTAATACAAATTTTCCATCTAGGTTAGAATGAAAATATAATTTCAAAATCTTAAACCATTACTTCTACGTATGAAACTGGGGTTCAGTTGTGAATTTTTTTTATGGGATCAACATTTAAGGTGAAGACTTTATATATTTCGTAAATTAATATTGTTACATTCAAGCGTTGGAATCCCTAGCGTCACATTCATTCTATTTTCTGTAATAAGAAGGGTAAGACGAATGGGTAGAATTTATTAACTTATTTATGCCTTTTGGCGAGGTTCAGACCATGAGGCCTGCTCTTCCATCTAAGCGTTGAACTTGGGCGAGGGAATTGGGAAGGAGTGATGGTGGGTTGCCAAGGAACTTATGGTACCGAACAGACATTTGTTTGGAGTAGGTGAGGGAAACCTCATCTGATTCGGCCGAGAGGGGTTTGAACCCACGCTCTACCGCACAGCGAGGTCGTACAAGCGAATACTAGACCACTGCTGTCGGTGTATATTTGCAACAACTGAATAATGAAATACTTTATTAATGTGCTCTCTCCGTAGATGTGTTAGATGAATACTTTCATTATAAGTGAGAAAAATTACGGAAAACACGTGAAATTTGAAGAGTGCTTTCTTGTAAGTTGATTTCAATTGCCTTTTCATTGTGTTTGTTGAATGTATTTAAGCTCCCTTGCTTCAAAGACAATAGTTTATATTTAATTTTTTAATGCAAAATTTAGTTTATTGTCTTTAAATGAATTTCTGGAAGTAGAATTCACTTTCAAGCTCAACATTTCAAATATTCTTCAAAATTTGCACCATAAGTCATGCCAGATTTTACAAGACATGGTTTCTTCCACTTTCAAGACATTAAACTCAGTGTAAAATATTTGATTAAAGATGAGTCTGGTACGGTTGGTAGCTCCTCTTTGTAACCGGAAGTGGAGGAAGGGCTTCCTTTCTGCTGCCTCGCTAGCAGGGTTTGCTCTGAAAGCGGCGGCGTCGTTTGTCAAGAGATGTCAGTTAAACCATAGCACATTTCGCACTCGAGTGTTCGCACATAATACTGATTCACGTCTTCACACGTAACTCATTTCGCCCTCAGCTTTTCGAGATTCGTATCTACCTTTTAAACTGATTAATGCAAACTCTTGAATCCAGACCAAGAGAGCGTTAACGTTGAAAATCTTGTTTGCTCTGTATGAAATGTTAAATGGTTGATGTGCCATGATGTATTTCTGGTTCCAGCCAAAGCAGCGTCTGTGTTTATTCAAAATTCTGCCATTCAGTACGTACGACCGATGCCATTCGGAGCGTGAAGCTGCGAAAATAATTCGAGGTAACATGCACCCTCATCCCTGGGGCTTCATTTCTGTGTGATCTGGTAGTATTTGTTTTTGCGTGGAACCCCATTAACTTTTATTTATTTATTCATTTGTTTGAACAACAAGGAACGCGGAAAAGCTGTGAATGTCACTGAGAGCAAGTGGGAAACGACCGATGTGCGAGTGTTTGCGTAGCTGTGCGTCTCTGATGGAAAATTGTCTCATCGGTGTACCAGAATGTCCGTCAGTTATTGGAACGTCTTTCCAACCACTTTTCAAGTGCTCCACGAGAAAATTTCATTATCGCAATCGCTAGTAGTACAGGACTTTAAAACTATTTCAGCTTTCATTCTTCCGAACACCTGTATGTTGGGACTCATAGATCGATATTAGGATTTATAGATGTATGTATGGGATAACACGACTGAATAAGATATCCTAGAATTAAGCTCTCTAAGTAGAAAAAAAGATTATATTAAAAATATTGAGGGAGAATTTAAAAATATTTCAAAGTACTTATTTTAATATTGAAATAGTACATAAAAATTAAATATTTTGGGTTTTATTGTAGTTCAAAATAAGTCCCACTGACTCTACATAAATATATCCTCTCATTTTGAATTATCGTTCGAGAGTATATCAGAATCTCGCTTTAATAATAAGTAGGGCACCGTCTACACAATACTCAAACCCTCAAATATTTTATTTCATACTGGACAGTTCACATCACATGCTTAAATTATATTATGCTTCTGTTCTCATTATACAATTTTTATTGACTGCCAAAGAGCGAACTTTCATCTAAGCGCGTCAGTGAGATCAATGGTTTGAATTATGGATGGCATATTATGGTTGAGAATGTCTAGCTGTCTAGCATTCAAATGTAGAACTCTGCACATAACATAATGTAGACCGCATCACAAATTTCTCTGGAGTGAGGGAATGACCAGTCTCATATTCAGGACGGATAGAGTTAGAGAGAAACGATGGGATAACTGTGGTATTCACAGTTTCAATGGAATATCCATTCTGATAGTTTTATTGTTTCGCCTGTCGTGGTGGATACACTTGAGACATATCAGACTTACAGAAACTATCTCTAATTGCGTGTGTTTAAAAATAATAGAATGTGTTCCAGCCATAAGTGAATTCTTCCATCGTGAATATTGTCCAATAATATTACATTCTGACAAATTTCTATTTTAGATTTTTGCCATTGTACAATACCCCTTTGCCCTGTTCCAAATTGGAATAGTATACTGGTGAATCGATTGTACGAGCGTCATACATCAGGAGAACCTCCCGTAAATTCACGCGCAACTCAGTCTGAAGTATTTATAGGCGACAGCTGGCGATTACTTACCCCGGAAATCCAGCTCTCGATCAAATTAGTGACATTAGCAAACTGAAATGACTAGCATGAATTGCAAGGTCATTATTCATTTCGTCGAAGGAATTTTTTTCGTTGCCGATCAAAGATACGTCACCAGTATTCCACCCAAAAATGTGCTGGAATTCGGAAGACAATAGAGTGAGCGCACGGTCGCGACGAGTGTTTTATGGGCTTCGAGAGCTTAAACAATACGTTACATACGGAGGGCATTGAACGAATCGCAGATGAAATGTGGACCGACGCCCAGCGACTTTCGACGGAAAATAACACAGTACGCAGGGAGTGAGTTGGTGGAGTAGGGGATTGATGCACAGTTTCTGGAATAGGGTGACAAGCTGGAATGAGGATAAGTGAGGGTTGGGGAGTCATTATATATAGGAGGATGATCCCTGTGGCGGCTGAATAAGAGAGAATGAGAGGATGAGAGAGAGGGTTTGCGGCAGACACCCTCCGACTACGCAAAACACATCTGCGCCTCGGATTTTCACCATAAATCACGACTTCTTCGCTTCTTCCACGTAGATGCTGGGACAAATCCTTTCATCCGAAGCTGTAGCTACTGGCGACGGGGTTGTGTTTGGAGACCACGAGGCCAGCTGAATGGTATTATTAATATTCCCCACAGATCTCGCTATATGTTTCGGATAACTTATATTTTGACTCATATACTCATAATCAAATGTGCTTAGGCTAGAATCTAAATTTAGTACTGGTACATCTCTTATATCGGAAATTATGAGCAATTGGTCGATGAGAAGTAATTGTCACCCCCATACTCTTGATGTGCATAAAAATGTTAAATATTTTATATAACAATCTATTTTGCCTGTAAGAAAACTGACAGTGCTGTAAGAATAGTTGTGACACCATCTGATAAGCACCATAGAAAACAATGCATCGTGCTTAGCACTTCTGATCAGAATTCATATGACACCTGATGCAGTTCAATTTACAATTCAATGAGATTATTATCCTACCCAAATAGCGTTTATTGACAATTAGAACCGAAATTTATAATATTTTCTTGATTAAAATAAAACTGATAGGGTGATATAAGCATTGTCAATTAATACGCGAACAACACCTTGATCTATTCACAAATGTCAGAAAAATTAAGAAAACCATTAGTGAGTAGAACATATATTTGAAGTATTAGACTAAACCAGTCATATATAATGTTGCATTATCAAATTACCATGCATTATAATGAAATTTATTTTAAATAACTTTAGTACACACATAACAAAAATTTGTTGATATATTTTGATAAATTCATTATTGTTTATTTATTTTTAAGTATAATGAGTTACTTTTTACAGTTGTGTAATTTAATGTGGTTGTCTCACCTTATACTAAGTTTAACTCTGCCTTATAGACACTATATATGAGCTCACAAACTCGTTGGTTTCTCGCGGTGTACCGCACCCCATCAAGCTACTGACCCAAAGCACTATTATTCTACCTTACAAGCGCCGTTCCATTCCGCAGTTCTGCTTCAACATCTTCATCAACCCTTCCCTGACCGCATAGTCTCTTCCGGATTCCCTTCTCCTGTCTACCCGTCACCACTAGCGCTCACTGTGGCGGTTTCTCTATGCATTTCCGACCCCATCATGGCCTTCCACCATCAACGTAGTCTTTTAAATTCCTTTTACCTCGACTCTATTCTTTCGCATTCCGCGTACAAGTGACCTCACATTCCTATCCATTTCCACCTATATTTCTCTCAACCCTCTCCTTGTTTATCCTGTATACTTTCTCTTCGTGCAAGTTTGCTCACCTTCAATAGCAAGCACATCCATACTTTATCTTTCTCGTTGTTTCTATTACTATCCTCCAACGACATACTATCTCAGCATACCTAACACAACGAAGGTCCATTCTCATCCCCTCCTTTCTCAGCTCTTTTCCAGGTC
This sequence comes from Laupala kohalensis, assembly GCA_002313205.1. Taxonomy (NCBI): domain Eukaryota; kingdom Metazoa; phylum Arthropoda; class Insecta; order Orthoptera; family Trigonidiidae; genus Laupala; species Laupala kohalensis. Next base: position 720,373 of record NNCF01127600.1, on the reverse strand, counting down.
TCACCCTTTATTTTTACACAGCTGTTTCTTACATGAAATTCATCCTCTCGTTATTTGTGTGACTACCTTAGTATCTCTGGTCTAATTCGAACATTTATTTACCAGCTTCTGGACCATAATCTTTCCTCGAACGAATCCTCCTTTATGCTATTCTCTGCATCACCATGCAACTTCTTTCAGAAAGTCCTGTTGTGGAACACGAACTCTTCCCTCCCCTTGTTTCCTGGCAAAACACAGCTTCAACCAAAAACCGTGGCGCCGGCGAAGTAAGGATGTGCCTGCTAATGGCGGGGAAGTGATGGAATGCCGAGTTCTTATTTCGCGATTTATTGTCACCCGTATTTCTCCGGGGATGCGCGCCTAATCTCCTTGAGCGTCGGCTGCGTGCCTCTAGCGGAGGAGTGGAGGAACGTCGCGGTGGCGCCGGATGTACGCTTGGGAAGTTGCTTCTTCAGCCGAGCGCTCCACAGGGAAAGTTGGTGCATCAATACATTGTTTTTTATTTAAGCACGACGAGGAATCTTAAAGTATCGATCTTTCTGATGAATAAGACGAGGTTTGTTTTTCCTTTCCATTGATCTTAAGAAGACTTTAGAAGAATGAAAATGATAGGAGATTCCTCAACATTATTTCTAAGCACATTGGATGCTGGAGAAAAACCGTTGCACGTATCTGTATATTTTTGAAAACAACGTTTGGGCTGGAAAATGAGGATAATTCTGAAATAAATTATTGCTTCCTAAAATATGTATATTCAAAATACAGAAATGGAGGTGTAAAGATAAAGTAGAGCTAACATTCTTTTCATTAAATACATGTATTATCAATATAGATTTAAAATTAATGCTTTCGGCAGATCCTTTGCATGTCTAAATAATACGTACTTATTGATTCTCATAATAACAACTTACTCATAATAATTCCTTGCGTTGAAAATATCTAGGTACAAGATATATTTGTTCTATAATGTTAAAAAGTTTCTTCATAATTCCAAATTGTGTGAAATGGAAAAATCTAAATAATGTGAGTAAAGCCATATACAAAGAGAAAAAGAAAATCCTAGATGCGAAAGTCGCATGTCCCTCCCAACGCCATGTGATTCCCTTTGCATGGAAAAGAGAGGTTTGTAGATGCAGAGAAAGGCAGCAAAGCTGTGTGGCGAATANATATATATATATATATATATATATATATATATATATATATATATATATATATATATATATATATATATATATATATATATATATATATATGCAGAAGCGTCGAGTCACACCGTCAAGTAGAAGACGGAGCTCTAAGAAAATCAGTACATAGATGAAATCTAGGTATTGTCAGTGAGGATTATCCATTATTATACAGGTTATCTAAATTGCTGTGAACGAAACAAGTTTATTTGTTTCACAGAATCGAAAAGATTTGTGAAGGATACACAAGCACACTGTGATTTCTCAGGTTCGATATTTTTTATTTACATTTCTTTTGGTCTTGATCATCAGACCGTCTCATCTTCATGATTGCAATACGAGACCCTTTGCACTAAGTAGCCAAGACTTTCTTATTCTATCTACATACTCCTGAAATAAATTATATTTCCTTTCACTTTCCAAAACGTTCCTCATATCCCTAATATCCAACAAAGCTATTGTACCGTGTTCTTTTATAAACCATCCTCTTTCTTCAGTATTTCTCCCACAATCCCACAATACATGTTCGGGTGTTTCCATTCCTCTGCCGTATTGACATCCATCATCTGCAGCTCTTCCTATTTTTTTCATGTAGTCTCCAAACTTCCCATGTCCTGTAATGACCTCTATTAGCAGTTTCGATAAACGCAATGATGTGATCACAGTCCCGATATTTAAGTACTCATACATTACAATTGGTTTAGTATGATTTCTTTCATTAAGCCTTTCCCTCCACGGATTCATTGTTTCTCCATAAATTCATCTTCCTCCCTCCCTGTCTCCAAACGTTTGATGCACAAACTACATTGTGGATGTTATATGCGTACGTCACGTAAGTAAGTGCGCGTGTGATGATTTCAATAAAATTTAATAATTATCAAAACCATAAAATAAACTATATTTTTAAAAATAAGATGTGAGTGATATGTCAAGTTCTTGCTCATTGGGTACAAATTCTCTATTAAGCCACCAAGTTCTCAAGTTAAGTAATTATGGCACCCACATTCTTTGATGAGGATGATGGGATAGCGAGCAATAGTTTTACACAATCATCTTCTAATTTTATACCGAGAGTTAGAGTGTTAAAATTACTCAAAGTGAAAGGTCCCACTTACTTCCAAAGCTTGAGACAGAGCATAGTATCCAGGTTATGAGTAACACTCCTTCAGGATCTAGTAAGTAAAATAATGAATATTGAGAAAACTAATGTGAATAAATAAATATAGTTGTTAGAAAGAAGATTTTACGAAGTGGCGTGATATTTATTGTGTTTCATACTTCTTGATTATATTTTTTCTCGTTTGCACAATAAAATCAGTGGATGGAAAATATACTTATATATAATGTGATAAAAATGGCAATGGAGAAAGTATTCAGAGAAAATATAAAATTTGCGTTATAGCGTTATATTGATTATTTTATATGACCAAGTGTTTACATGTGTCAATACACAGAGTGGTACCGAGTCAGTACATCGTTGATATTGTTTGGTAAACAAAACACTGTGGACATGTATTAATTATTATCTTTGAGCTTATTGGTTAACTTGCATTAAAATTTCATCAATTTAGGTGTGGGTATTAGCTTATCAATCACCAACGATACATTTTTAACTCACAACTTCCAAGTACCTATTCGGGGAGGGAAGTTTGTGTCGTCTACGAGCAAGTGAAAATTGCGACGGATCCGGGACTTCCTGTTTTGTCCAAAGCACGAGGTCCTGGGTTCGCGAGATTTGTCCCGGGTTCACGACAAGAAATAGCACACCTGAGGCCAAAGTATAAGGTCCCAGGGTCGAGTCCCGGTTCGTCACAATTTTCACTAGGTCTGAGACGATGCTAACAATATTTTTGTTTACAGCGTTTCCTAATACATGGATTTTAGATGATGTTTGGTACTTGTAAAAGTTTTCATATATTCTTCTCTAAGAACTTTTACAAAAACAAATTTAATTTTTGCGATAGATAACACTTTTTTTCTGACACAAATGTACTAACACTGGATGGCTACTTTGTTACTATTTATTAAAGAATAATGTACATTTTATAATGTGATTCTCCTTTGCTTAGTATTTTATTACTATGCAATTTTACTTTGGTATACTTAATGGAATTCGTTTTTCTTATGAAGTTAGAGCACTTAATAATAAGAAATCGGTATTTAAAATTTTTCATGAAACGTTTCATAATATAAACTATCTTAATTTCCTTACAATTTAAAAGATATAAAAAATTGTATAATAATACTAAAATTTGAGTGAGTACTATCCCATTTTTATATTCGGAATTGAAAAGAATTATGATTAGATACGGGGAAATTTTGTTATGGGTGAAGTTTGTAGCACAACGATTGCGTTTACGACATTAAATCTTCTCAAGTATGACAAACTCTCTGTTAATCATTAGAGTACTGCCCTCTCTCCAACCTCATATTTTTCTTAGGAATTCACAGACTCAACACGCATGCCTGTGCATAAGTTTTCCAGCCCACGTCAAAACTTTTCCTTTCTGCTTTTGACCTAAAACTCCTCGAAGAAACTCGAGTTAGATTGAATGACATTTTTAATCTCATCAGATAGTCCGTAAAAGTGTGTCGACGCTGTTCCCAAAGTATTAAAAGCAAGCCGCGCGTCGGCGTTTATGCTCCGACGCGCGGACGTTTTACAGGAATGCCGAGTTGCATTCTTCACGAGGAGTTGGTAGCGAGGGGACGTTTCGTGGGCGGGTAGGAGGGTTAGTTTGAGGAAAGGGGAGGATATTTCCCCGAGGCGCGCAGCTGAACGTGGCAATCCAACGCTGGGGAGTAGCTACGCGAATCTCAGTCAGGGAGTCTCATTAAGGTACAGCAACAGGACTCGTCTGCGTTTAATGATCCCGATGGCTAAATCAATGAGACATCTGTGACAGGAAGCAAATTGATTGGAGCTGTCCGTTCCGATCTGTGTCGATCTTTTTACAATCGTGATCTTTTCACGTCGAGTCACTCATACTTTAATGGTCAACATGAAGAGAGAATTTTACATGGGATGATATATTATTTCGTGTTATTTTTGTTTATGTACATTATCTTCAATTTCAATATTACTTATATTCTTAAATTTACTTGTTTTATATCATGCATTACTTTCAATTAGCATTACATACCAAATTGCATATATTTTGATTTAGAAAATGAAAAAATACAAAAACTGTTTTCATTAGTTAAAAAAGGGTAAAAAACTAAGTGAGCTGGAGTAGTCATTCCTGAACCAAACATTATAAAGCTGTTTGATATTAAAAATGTAATTTTGCTTCCCCGAGGAGAGTAGATGTAATATTAGCGTGATTGAAGAGGAAATAATGTGCGGTTTATTGCTATATTGATGGGATACGGGCAATTCTTCATTACGAACTACGATTAGTAAATAATGCGTTAAGTAAAGAAACTTTGTGAATTCAAAGTGCCAAACATATCCCTGTTTCCTGAAGACACGATGAAATGAGATCTAAACATTTGTCTGACAAAACAAAGATGGGAACATGAGATCGTGTTGAACTGAAATGCGAAAGCTGAAAGAACAATAGTGAAGGTCATGACCGAATTTATGGAGAAAGATAACTTATAACGTGTCAATGAGTTTGAAAAAAAAGAAGGCTAATAGATGTGTGGGAAGGAGAATGTGAGAAAACTAACTCTTTTCAAGAGAGGTGCTCAGAAGTACCGTCGATTAGTCGAGATAATATTGAAGAATACATTTCTAGCTGTGAACGGAAAGAAAGGTAGATAAAATCTAGGATATAAATGAAACAATAACAGCACACTGATTTACAGAGCATTCCATCGTGTCTCGTTTACAGGCAACAAACATTGCCTTTGTGTTCACTTCTTTCATTGGTACGGTACGTAAAAAGAATTTTCTCATTTTCGTATTTTTTCTATTTTTTAAGGAAGTTTCATTTCCACGAGATAATATATCTTTCGAAGATAAGGATATTTTTCCGTTTATATCAAATAAACCTCCAATTTTTGTCAATCCAGTGTTTCAATATTATCATAAATTGTACTTTTGGATGATATGGTGAATGACATGCATGGTGAAACTGATTCATTTATATGAACGTAACTCCGAAGCAGATATAAATAATACGAAACGTTGGCGAAGCAAAAATTGAACTTTTATTTGATCTGAAAGCAAAATTATCTGTATCTAATAAATATGACGGCCGAAAACGTGATCAACGAATTATCGTGTCAGTTGAATGAATATTAATTAAAAAGGGCTTACAAGAAGAAATAAGATGTCACAGCGGATTGAAAAAAAAGCTAGTTAGGGGCAGCAGAGCAGACAGAGTAAAGAAAGTGTCCCGTCGACGAATGGAAAGAAGAGTGAAAAGAAACAAAATCGAGACGTAACGTAAGCCCCGATGAAGAAGCGCGTTGAGATCCTTGGCGAAGCGGTGCGTGTTGCTCTCGTAATGGTGAACCACCTCGCGGCGACGGAGCCCGTAAGGACAGGGTGGAGTGGAAAAAGGAAAGAGGAGCGTGTACGACCACTGCGCGTGCAGCGAGAAATGAGACAACTTTTTTCTTTTCGCAGACCGTATATCTCTTTTAGCGAAACAAACGGAACGTCGCTCCTTCAGCTGCGGTGGCGATGGGGGAGGTGGAGGACACGCGGAGCGCCCCGCACACCCGCTCAGCGTACTTCTGCCTCCAGGTCACAGGTCACGATGTGCAAGGTCTCTGGGATGAGGGATGTTTCTACACACGAACTTATTCGAAACACGGAATTAAATAAATACTCTTCTAGTTGAGAAAAAATACACAAGGTCTTGTGATTTCGGAAAGATTGAAGATTCAGTCCAGATAGATACCTTAGTTTCTGTTGTCACTCACAGTAAACACAGTAGAACGCCTTCAGAAGTGGGAAGTAAAATTTATATCATCAAGTCATCCCTTCTCCCCAATTCCCTTCTTCTAGTCCAATGGGAAACTACATCATATTTCACTGAGAGACAATTAATTGGGCATGTTCACTGCAAATTTTGTATTCGAAAGAAAGGTAGAAAAGGAAAGTATGACTGTATTTTACTTACGGATTTTAACTCAAACTGAAATTGATACTTTAAAAAAGTGTCTCCGAAGAACTTTCCAAGTGCAGTAGAACTCCAATTATACATTCCAAATAATAAAATATCCGGATAATTGGACTTTTTCCAATGAAAGGTTATTTTTTAGGTAAATCGACTCAGATATAGTTGAGACTCATATTATTATGGAAATAATAGTTAAGACTTATGTTTTAAGAAAAAACTAAAATCTAACAATATACATATCAAAGAAACAATTTAATAACTTAATAGGTCTATAGTTAGTTAAGAACAATAACAAAATACAACATTTTTTTCAATTATCGATAATGATGTTCGGATAATTGGAGTTCTACTGTAAAAGTAGAAATGTCTTTGTGGGGTCTTCATTTTCAATTATTTAACTCATTTAGTGGTGCACTCTCTTACTGCAACGGAGATGTTCCCCACATTTTAAGGAGTCAGTTTCTTTTACCTTGAGGGGATAACTAAAAGTAGTCCCAGACCGGTTTCTTGGGCATGAGATGATTGTCAGGAAATCACTCTTACAGTTAGTCATATCTTACCGTGAGCGAAAATTGAGAACCCTAACACTTGTGTGTTAGCACTTGAATCTTCAGAATTACCAGGTTGAGATATAATAGAACTAATAATGTTATCTAAACACAGTACACTTTAGATGGTAGTGTACCGTTTTAATACATAGTACGTATTTTGTGTTTGAAAATATTATAGAGTTGTAATTTTATATATATATATATATATATATATATATATATATATATATATATATATATAGGTGCTTCACAGTAGTAGATTATAAATGATTTCGATGTATTGAGGATAACGCAGCTAAAAATTTACAAATTTTTCGCGGACAAATATTTTGCGAAAGGAATATTACAATTCGGGTTTTTCAGTCAAAAATTTGAGAGGTGAAACGTTCATCGATATTATTGCTATATATTTGTCAAAATACCATGAATACCATGTGTCTATGGAATCTATGTAGGGTCTTCTTGACGGTGTCCGACGTTGAGCTTACTTTCGATGTACTTCGACGTCGATATCTCGACGTCGTATTTTTCAAAATTTGAAGTCGAGACGTCGTAATGCGACGTCTAAACAACAATTATAAACTACGTTGTTTCGACGTCGAGATCGGTTTCTCTTTAGTTCGGTTCATTCCAATCCGATTCAATTTAGCTACTATAAATTAATGTCCATTCAAAGTGACACTATATATTTCAATAGAACGAAGTGTTTAAAGAAACGCCCTGTATAAAATATTTGAAGTTCCAGAAACACACAAGAACCTCAAGTAAAATCAGAAACACACAAGAACCTCTTGAAATGATGTCGTACAAATTATTAGTTGTCTTCGGAACACTTAAAAAGCTAGTTCATAGACACTGGGTCATGAAGCATGTACAAACTGTGAGAGGGTCTCGTCATAAATAACAACCCCTGAACGTTTTCAATTTTCCATTCCACGAACCCGCAATTTCATTGATCGTTCGCCCCGGACATTTTGCTTTCGTATATCCTCTCATTCGTACCCTCTATTACTTTTTTTTTACGTGTCATATTAAAGACACTCATCAATTTCATAGTAAAGACATGAGGAGTTTCTTGTTCTATTATTTATCGAAAAATAATTAACGAATGAAATGAAATATGTGAAATAAAATAAAATATCTCGGTGGCCGAGCTTCTTTCGGATGGCTCACAAAATGGTCATATGATTTTCAATCAATCTTATTTTTTTAAAATATAGTACCGATGTATTACCACGCATATCATGACTGTGATAAAATGAATTCTTAAAAAAAAATTCGTCCAGGGATTCAACCCATGGTTTACTTACTCAGTTAAACTGCTGTAACTATTATTATAACGAGTGATAATTCCATACGTAACTATTTGGCTAATTTCATAACAGCGCAGTTTACATTGGCATTAGATTTTTATTTTGTGTGTGTGTGTGTGTCCGGGTTTAAGGAGGGATTCTTAACTTTATGGAAATGACAAACTGTATTTACCGGGTAGAACTCATACAGAGGGTAAATAGAAAATAACCATTTGATTCAATTGTTTCAACGTCTCGAATATGTTTGAAGTGTCCCGTGTGAAGTTCGGGATCGATTTTCCGCCGAGGTTATATTTTCATTTATTTTTGTCAACATGATCTCCCTGATTATACTTTCCTCGCGTGTTTAACATTTTTATTGTATGTATTAAAAGACAATTTTTTTCAATTAAAGAATAAATTTTAAGTCCGACGTCTAAAAAAAACAAAAAAAAACAACAGTCGGTTTAATCAGCTTGGTGTGCTGTTGGTTTTTGTTAGTTTTCGGAATCTTAACAAAAATAGTCGTGGTTGGCCCTTCCATGATGCAACTGGTGGTCATTTAAGCAGCAAACTTAGCAGCTTTATTCACATTTCACTTATTCAGTAGCTATTTAATAATAGTAAAAATGTTACAAAGAGTATGAATGAATAAATAGAGTTATCATAACATCGACAAAAATGAATAAAAGAAATTCACATCCCCGGTGATTCGCACACCGGACCTTCCGATTGTGAATCATGCACGTTACATGTAGATAACCGAACTCAATTATTGACCTACATTATTTGCATTATTAACAAAGCAAGTATTACATACGTGTTAAAATTAACTTCGCTACTCTATGTAAGAGTAGAATCTACAGCTAATTTGTAACTAGGTAATACGTTTGCTAATAAAGATCTCTCACGTCTAGCATAACGACGTCCTCTTTCTACTAAGCGTTGTTATCTTCGTTCATTACTTTCTTGGCCTCATGTTTCGATTGCACGCAGTCGTAAATTTTCCAAATTTGTTGTGTATTTACATCAGCTATATCACTGACTTGCTATTCGTTTATTATTTGCCGACAAATTCAAATACGCCCAAGATCAGTGGTGCATGGAGTAGGGGTACGTGAATGCCTCGAATGCGCTCGCTGACGATGGCACCCATATATACTTTTGGTATGCGGATTTCCGGAATTCCCATGGGGTAAAATCCCCTTATATACCAATTTTTGTGAAAATTCTTAGAGCCGTTTCGGATATATATGTGTGTGAGTGTGTGTTTGTGTATACATACAACAATTGTTCGTTTAAGAGTATTAAGAGTATATCAAATTATTGGGTAATAAAACATAAATAACAAATTATAGTTATAATATCCTGGTTTAACAATAAAGACCACATAAGAAAGTATTTTCATCCGTTTTTCATGTTAGAAGAATAATTAGGCCAACAACGGGAAAATGAAAAGTATACTTCATACTTGTTTCTAAAACAAATTGAAAGCAATTTCAAAATATTGTTTACTTTGGAGGGTTTTTTAATATTTTTCTGTAAGTGCTGAATTATTAAACTATTACATTATTAACAAATGCTTGAAAATTAAATGATAAGTTTCAACACTAATTGTATTAAATAAGCACATTCATTTTTAATAATCATGTGAAGCATTGATGACGTATTTCGACATGACACTCAATATAATAATTTTAAATGAAATTGTGATATTCACAGCAAATGTAACCCTGCTTCAAAGATTGGTGTATGTTCATGGATAGAAGCGTCTGCTGTGATCGACAGGCATGCCATATCTCATCTCCACCTTCATTTGTCTTCCTTGCCGTCCATTGCATGGCAATCTGCATTTTAGAACAGGAGGTCGTATACACTAGCGCTCTTCCACTTTATCTGTCTAGCAACATTCATAGACTGTTTCCTTTGACGAGCAACACTCTTCATTTAATAAAATAGCAGAAAAAATTAGTTGATCGATAAATCTTTTATATTTTGTTATATATGTAGAGATGTTTGCTAATATTAGAAGAGATTTTTTAAGTCTACATAATAAATAGGTTTTCTTCGGTCTAACTGGATAAAAATTGTTACTCATATCATGTATTTATAAGCTGTTTGAAATGAATTTTCAATTAATTACGCAGAATGTTATTTTTCATGAGTTGAAATAATGCATTAATATATATCTACGATTGTAATTGTTTGGAGAAATAAAAAATATTGAAATCAAGATAAGGAAACTTTAAAATAAAAATATTTGATCTAATCGCGCCAATTAAAATTAAACTCAAGCTTATTTTTCTTCGACAATCATTTTCTTTGGGCAATGATTCACTTTGTTGATTTTCGAATTTCTTTTATTATTAAATTATAGATTGGTTTTAAAAAACTATTCCCGACAATAAATATCATAATGTGTTACTCTCTCATAACGAGCGGATAAGGTGTCAAAAGAATAATATCAAACTTAAGTAACGTGATAAATGCTTTAATAATTTTTAAAGTGATAAATATGCATTTTAAAGAAGACAAATTAACGCAGTTTTAAAATTTAAATGTTTGAGGGCCTTTGCTGCCCGAGATATAACCCCCAGGCGCTTGTTCACAAGATGCATCACAGTTAAACGTATAAAAAGTGAGTGGCATTGTGCTACACGTCGTTACTGAACAGGGTTTACCAAACTGTATCTGTGGAGCAGAATTTCTCCGCGAAATATTAATAACGAAGCTTTTCTACAATCTGACTATAAAATAGTTTGACCAATGTTGAATAAAAATAAAAGTTTGTAATCTTGAAGAATTTATAAATTTGTATAAAAATTAAAATTTTATCTTTTAAATGATAAATTTTCTTCTTTAAGAGCTATAGTTTGCGATTTTTAAATATTAAATCCTCAAAAAAGCTGATCTGAATCAATTATAAGTTATGACTCGAAATTCAAATAAATGCTACATAAAGAACTCATTTGTTTTTTGTTTTCAAAGATATTGATAATGTATAGATAATGTGTCATTGCCTACTCTTCAGAATTAAGGCTGTGCGTCAAAGACCCTCAAAGCGCTCTATGAGAGAAAAGGCGTGAAAAACCCTGTTCTAGAAATTTACTGAAGTCCGCGTTATTGGTACATCCTTTCGCTACCATTTTTATGACGCATCTCGCTGAAAGTACGGTAACTGCTATTCCCAATTATGGAATTCAACTTCCATATCTACGTTCTGCGAGTAGTCCGCTCGATACTGTATCATAAATAAATCTGCCAACTAACTTTTCTCTCAACTCACAAGACCACCTCCGGGACAAGTTGGTTTTATTATCTCGTAAAAATGGAAGAGAAAGGGGTACTAAGTATTCCTCTCCTTTTCAAATTTACGCTTTGTGCAACTCAACTCCTCCCTTTCTGTGTAAGCAAAATTAAATGTTTTTATTTCTCTCTACTTTAACACGACTCTAAAGTTAAATAGGATTTGCAATGACGTTAATTTGTTACTTCACTACTATTTGATGAATAGAAGCTCATTGGCGTTAATGATCCACACACAAAGAACAAAATTACTTTTGAATTCTCCAACGACAACGAATTAGGGCTCTAATGACCTCGATGTCGGCGAGCTGCGAAGTCCCACAAAAAAGAGAGAGAGAGAGAGAGACAACAACGAAGATATAAAATAAACGAAATCGTGTTTTCCGTCCGATGAAGTCGTAGAGAAAATGTTGTGATGTACTGTGTACGTTTGGTTTTGATTCGGATTGGAATCGTGAGAGACAATACAATACTTCACCTCATTTTGACGATAATTTTGAGCGAATGAACTTTGTGTTGAATCAATTAAATAAAAACAAGATTTGCATACAATATGTTTGGTATACGGTAGATCTCTTATATGTAAGGCAATATTATGCGTCATTTTAAATCGTATTCTTCTGTAAATTTCTTCTTTCTTTTTTCTTGATTATAAAATTATCTGATTCACCAGAGGATAGTAGCCATGCAAATGTTGTAGGTTTCTACAGTGTTAGACTTTCTTTACTTGTTACAATTCCAGACGCGAGTGCAAACTCTTTTCCTGTGCAATATTCCTTGGGACTTTCCTCCCAAGCTGTGCTGTATTTTACGCCGCCAGCTTATGTAAAATATCCCCACCCGGTCGACGGTCGCCGTTTTGCGAACTCCGTGCCCCAACCATAGCCGAGTGAGCGTTTATACATTCACGCTGTGATATGAATCTTTGCGGCGTAAAAGTAGCACTTTCGTGAATTCGCCTCTAGGAATACTTTATCTCTTGCGAAGTGCTGTGAATACTGGGGTTCAGCGAAATTCAAACGCTGTTGAAGCAAATATGGGCAAATGAAATGAAAGAAGTATCCACGAAACGCTTATCTTAAATAATTTCACAATTACAGTCAAGAGTTGAGAAATTTTATAAAAACAACATATATTGTGCGCACATAATATATTTAATATCGATATGTTATTTAATTGTTTCAAAGTATGTAAATTTTTATATTTTCTTATCGCCAGATTCCATTATCATTTTCTCTTCTAATGAATTATTTATGACAATCAAAACACAAACAATATTTATGACAGCATTAATTATACGATAACTAACATTAATTATTCGATTAATTAAGCTAATTAAAGAAAGTGTAATTTCGTATCTCCGTCGACTTGCAACCCCACAGCAAAATTTTGATTCATTGCATGTAAATCCATCGCTGTCAGACCTACCGGTAACTTAATCTGCAATTTCGAACATCGAACAGAGAGATCGATTTCCGAATTCCAGCGCCCAATTCCAGTTCCCTCAACAGAGATCACGTAGCCGGAAATGTCAAGTAGTCATCTCGTCGTGGCACGTTCCATTTCGGACTAATCAGCCAAGGCACGTCAATGCCTGAAACCCAAGCCGCAGCGGCAACGCACCGCGAGGCACGTGGCGGGGGTAGGTGACGATTGTGAGGTTGTCGAGGGAAATGGAAACGGACGAGCTGCATGCGTGGAGGAGCTGCAGAGCAAACAATGTTCGAAATGAGAATGAATTTTCAATACATGCTCTGTGATACACGCGAATTTTTCTCTATGAGCCAAATAACAATTGAGATACGTTGGGAAGCAAGGTTGCAGCCATAGCTGGGAGGGGCAATTGCTCTACTCCCCAACGGAATATTTTAAAAAAATGAATTTAAAAAAGAAACATAAAAAACACATAAATTTCATATATTCTACGTTATTTATGCATTTGTTCAAAAAATTCACCTGGCGTTTCTAATACATCTTATAAATTTGTAATATCTGTTGGAAATATGTATGGGAAGGGTAGCTATTCCAGCATTTATTTTGCTGTTTGCAGCCCTTCTTAGTTGAGAAATATCTGGCACACTCGAGTTCTAGAAACTTAGGGGTTTGTGTCAAATTTTTAGCATTCTCATAGAAGAGATAAGAAGTTTCTATTTCGCCCTCGAGTAGACCACGACCTTGGGCTTGAACAAAAAACCTTGAAGCAAATACATTTTGTATGTTATGCAAAATGTCTTGTGATTTCACAGATTATGTCATTAAATGTAACTTAGAGGTAAAATCATTATTTGCTGTAATCATTGGAATGAAGAAATCTAGAACGTTTTTGTTGTGTCAGAAACACTATGTAATATTTGACTGACTTTGTGGAACACAACTAAAAATTTCGCCGAAAATATTTCCACACCGATTCAGTAGAGAAAAAGTGGAAAATAAATGGTTCAGAATAGCGATCATGCACCGTGTTATAACTTGATTTCAATATTTTTGCAATACACATTCACAATCATCTTTTACCCTCTCTGGAAACAATTCTCACTACCACTTGATCTGTGATTACGGACATATTTCAGATGAAGTCGGATCTGGGGTTGGTAGGAAGAAGTTATAGTGAAAAAGTCTTTCCCTATGGATGCTTATGAAGTGAAAAAAAACTACCTCCATTCTTGCAAAGCCATGGCTGAAAAAGAAACTGAATATAAGAAAAATATTTTACTAAAATTTGCTTCGTAATTCGTATCACAAAAACGAAATAAATGAAATGAAGATGAGACACATTTAGAGCTACTTGAAAATACATGTTAATTTACTATCAAAGAGTAGAAATCCTTTTAAATTTTATTTGATTCTTTTCTAATGATACTGATTTACAATTTTTCAGGGGAATGAGCGGATTGAGCGATTCTTCAGTAAAACAAACAAGGTAAGAATATTTATTTATTAAGTCTTTTTTGCAAATAAATGAGAAAAGAATCTACTTCTTAAACTCAACTATCTTCAGAGATCAATCCCTAATGGGATGTCTTCATCGAGCGAAACATTCTTTACATTTCTTTATTCAATGGATAAAGTTTATTTCGTTGATTCAGCATTGGCATTAAAGTTTTCTCTAGCTCCAACCCCATTGGGTGAAGTTAAAATGGTCTGTGAACTGAACGTGAGAATAAAATATTCCACAACTTGAGATAAAAATTATGAAGAACGATTTAGAATAGTATCACAATGTAAAATACACCAAATATAAAAAGCACCAAATTGATTACTCATGTTGGAATACGACCATTACATGCAAATGCTTACATTCTTAATATTGTACCTACGAAAGAAATATCGTAATATAAATAGATTTACTATTAAAAAAACTGTTACAAACTGCGAACAACCTTGTAAAGGACAATAAATAATATATTCTTTGGATGCAAACACGTAACAAGCCCATTAATTTTGATGATGTATGTGATTTATCATTTTATTTAATGAAATACAAAATAAGTTATTTAGCAAACTCATACTATCATCACATGTTAAAATTATTTCTATGATACTGCTAATGAATCATTATGAGGATCATCAACGAGATATTTTTGTTTTCATTCTTCATGTGTGAAACATAACAGTAAAGGTTCCGCATGAGATAAGAAATGAGGAGGGAGACTGAGTGATCCTTCCTGATATGCGAACTCTTCCTCGTATGACGCGGAAGGTGCGCCAGTCACGCTGCGTTGCTGCTCTCTACCATCAGAATAGCAGCGACTGTAAACGGGGTTGACGCGCGAGGTGCGTCTCGTGTGACGGCGCTGCGCGATGCGTGCTTCACGTATTTCCCTGTGTGGGAAGAAAAGCACGGCCGTGATCGACACTTGAGCAACATGCGGAAAAGATGAATGCGTTTGGATGTAATGGGCTCTAGGGCTCATAACCATCCTGAGAAAAGGATAAGAAAAGGATAGCGTTGAGATACACCTTTTGTTTGTACAAAGTAGGATAAGACGGGATTTATTTCAAAATTGGAGTCGAACTCAAAGAGACTACAATGAACTAATCCAATATCATATTCAATAACTACGTTTATTAGTTTAAAACAAAATTGTTCCAACGATCGATATGTAGGACTTTCAAAGTTGAAGATTACATCTTTATTTCTATTGCCGAAGTAGTTTGAAAATGTGTTTTTGAATTTTGAAATGTCATTACTATTTAAAGTGGATGAGAGAAATTGGGGATAAAAAGTTCTACACATAAAAATTAGACAAGAAACAAGGAGTTTTGTCCTCAGAACTTTTTAGTGTGTGTTAGATATTTAGAATCCAACCATATTTGATATTGGTGGCTATGGTGAGATGTTATTGGTTTGTTCAACAATAAAACTAATGTTGCTTGCTTCGATAAAATTGCTTTGAGTTAAATCTAGATTGCATTTCAGTCATCTTCAGTATCTTCATCGGGACGGGTAAAAGTAGCATTTGAAAAATGTTTTTACGTGTTCAGATTAATTACGGCAAACAAAAAAACAAGCTCGTCTCAATAGCAAATCCCTATTGTTTTGTATTCCTTCCGTTCAGTCAGGTGGTGACATGCTCTCAGTGGCGTCCCGCTCGACGTCGTCTCCTTACTTCTTCGTCTTGCACTCCGGATGCAAGGAAGCTGCGCGCAGTTATTTACGGTTTCGTTCTGCTTTGTTCCTACAAACAAAACACCCAGGCGACGGGACGCGTAGAGATTTGTCGCAGGGTATGGCGACGTCGCGCCGGAGGAGGTGGAGATATGACGCTGCTCCACAACGCCAAGATACTACCTCCCTTCGGACTCCATGAAACGTACGCTGCTACGAACAGCCACAAAGAGCGTTGGCCCCTTCGGACCATGAATTGCTTGATAAACGAACAGACACATTCACGTTTCCGGAGCAATATTCGAGGAGGTAATTTCCACGACAAGGAAATACGTGACAACAGGTCTTTTCAACGAACTCAAACAATGAATGTTGGTCTCATTTCTTGTGTGTGAGAGAGAGAGTCGAATATTGTTTCTTTTTATTCCATGTGATTTTCTCTCACTCCAGCAAATAACTAATTTTATGTTAATAACGTGCTCGCGAAATGTTATTTTATCAAGCGTAAGGTACGAGGAATCAGAACACAACTTAAACGAAACACTACTCTTCTAGATGCACGCAGTTCCTTTGAAAACGCGATAGAAAAGTAAGAAAAATCAAATGATTTCTAACCATGGCATGCAGTCTTGATAATTATGAATGATAATTAATATAATTACTCAGGGTAACGTTTTCAAAATATGAGTATTATATTGATTTCTTTAATAGTCACTAAGGACAATGTTACAAGAAAATGATATTTAAAAAGAACGTGCTTTTCAAAACTGACAATTTTTGAATTAAATAAGAGACTGCCGTAAGATAATTTTTGTGTCAAACATGTCGAAGAGAAACTGTCCTCGGCTACAAATTACATATTTGTTCGAACACAATGACTCCTTACTTTTATGAAGTTACACCACATGAATGAAATGACAAACCGATGTAGTTTGATGATTAAGCACTATCACACTCTGGACGACCAATGTTTTTTCCCTCTCAAATGGCTCCACAAATTCCCGTGTTTATGAAAAAGAAAAGAAAACACCAAGAGTAACTTCGTTTGACGACCAGCAAATAGCAGCCGCCTTTTGTGCTTTCACAATCAAGATGTAAAAGCGTGTATTTTTCGTTCCCCTTTTTTGTCCTAACAATATATTGTTGTGTATTTTATTTGGTCAGGCGGCACCTTCTAACACGGCGGTGTTTCGGTCGGAGGACGTGTGATGCTTTGCTCTTTTGCGAACGGGAGGTTGTGGTTTCTCTTGTGCCACGTGCAATTACGACGCTCTCTTCGTGACGTGACTGTTCAGACGAAGGAGAGCCGGCGCGGTGCGGCGCTCACTCGGTCGATCTCCGAGGTTACGTTTATGACCGGAGGTTTGTGTCGCGACGTTGTGCAGCGCTGTTGATTCCCTCCGACACAATGGAACCTTGTGACCCTCTCCTTAAATCACCGATAATTCGGCAAGGGTCGTGTGGAATGATTTTACAATAAATGCCTGTAGCTTTTACGACGCGTATAAATTGTCTTGATATGTAGATGCTATACAAGCATTTAATTGAAGTTACCCTGACAAAAGACATGCTTCATATTCGGTGCCATTAAACTCGATTTGATGATACGTTTCGCGCACATGCGTACCGCTTATTTCGTTTAATATATTCATACGAAGGAACATCAAAAGGAGATTGGTCTTTACAGTCAGTGAGAGGAACTACGTAATAAACGACGATATAAGAAGTCTTTCTCTCTCCTAAATCACAAAGGAAGACATTCAAGGGTAACAAAAACAGACTGATTTTGTACAACACGACAGTGTTTCCCGTCCGCTTTTCCTTTCTCTAGGAACAAATATTTTCTTTCCGCCAGAGAAACTGTGTCTTGACATGAAAAGAGTCCGCACAAAGAGTTGAGTGACCCGATATACCTGCCTTCCCCTAGACTCCATTGCTGGAGACAGCGGCTATTTAAAAGTGAAATTAAACGCCGCCATGTCATTACAGCTACGCTCGGCCGCTTGCCTTTTCCACGAGGAATGTCACGTCGACTTCACCGTTGTTTGTGTGTTCCTTATTTCCCGTCCAAGCGGTCAAGACATCACGTCACACAATACGATCCAGATCTTATTTATTTATTATTTAATGATATGGAGAGGTTCAGGTCATTAGACTTGCTCTGTCACCTAACCACATAATTTGGCCGAAGGAATTGTGAAGAGAGGTGAGAGATTTCTACCAAAGCGTTTACAGTTACCTCATTCTCAAGGTTCTGTCTCGTCCGATGGGAGTTCTGGCATACCTTTGCAACAACTGGTGTTCAATTTTTGAAGGTTTCTAGCTGAATAATTTTGTTGTTCCATATACTTACTGTCTTTTGGGTCCTCCAATGTTGTTATCCAAACTCTCACCGTGGCGGTTATCCAGACTCCTGTTTTGTTTACCTTTCAAAGTGATCGTTGATACTTTGAAAAATATAGTTTCTCAACAGATTCAGCATTTTAGTTCCTGTCTAAAAAATATCATAAACTCAAATTTACTTTTAGACTGATTTCTTTCTCCCTATATTTAAGTATTCTATACATGCGTGTTAAAATACAGATGTTTCAACTGGATGTTGTCTATTTCAGATGAAGTAAATTGAGAAAAACAAAACAAATAATGCACATTAAAAATAATAATGAAAATTCCCTCACACATGGATATTAATCTATAAACGTAATTCATAGTAAAATGAAATGTAGTGTTTCCATAGAATCACTATCATCAATCACTTCTTTTTAATTGGATTAGATGAATGGCAAACGGCATTGCGATGAATGAAAATATAGAGTTATCATTACCATCTAAACCATTTTGTTCCTCAATTTCTGCAGGGAGCGTTTGGATGAGGATGATTGTAGAATGATTTCTGACTATTTGTAATCTTAAGATCAAATAATTCGAGTGTCACTTTCAACATTCCTGATACAATTAATTACCATTTAACTTGCATTAACAATTTTATTTATATCAATGATTCTTATAAAAAAATTTTAATTATAATAATTTAAGTTTCTGTCATAAGAAATAAAATCTGATGCTTATAAACATGAAGGAATACGAGATAAAACAGAGATTATTTTAAAATTTGGGTTGTATAATTCAAGAATAATTTATTAAATAAGCAACAGTGTTGGTAGTTAACTAAAAAGTTTTGAGTCATTTTTAAACACATAAATATTTTGAATTGATCGAAATAATTTTACTCTGCCAACTCTGTGAAATATGGGTTTTAATTTTCACGACACTTCTTATGAAAAAGCAACTCTAGAACATCTAGGCATAGCAGAAATGTGAGGTAACTTCGCCCACCTCTTCTCCGCTTGGTAATATACGTAGTAATTGCATTTAAAATGCTTTTGAGGTACTCAGTGAAATAAGATGCAAAATCAACCATTTTTCGTACTTAGATATGCCTAACTACACATTCCAACGTAAATTTGTAAATACTAGCGGTTAACGACACGGCGAGGTTTCATTCAATATAACACCACCAACTTTACATTGTAGAATTTAAAAAAAGTTTTAATTTGGAAAATATTAAAGAATAAATAAAGTAATTAAAATTAATAATAAGAAAATAAGCCATAGACGTAAAACTTTTCCTAAAAATAGATATTATAATTTTTTTTAGTGTATAGTATAATACGTATTCGTAATAAATTGTTTCATAAAAGACTGTAATTTTAATTTTTTTTCCACAATTTCCCATTTAATTTGTAGATAATTAAAAAGCTGTGTAATGCATGGAAGAAATTATGGAATTAAGTATGATGCTTTGTGAATGAACTAATGGTTTGAACTTCAAAAAGTTTTTGGAAATGCGTACGCATACCAAAATGATTCCAGATTAATAGCCAAGAACGTGGCTCTGATTTACTCTACAAATAATGCAATTCACGTTTCATTCTGCGATCTAGAATTCTATATGGTTTAATGGACGGAAGAAGTAACACCCATATCAAACTTTATATACCCTCAAATACAGACCTTTGATTTATTTTCAATTAAATAATGTCAAAATTGTTAAAATTATGTTTCAGTTTCATTAATGTAATTACTATTGCGCTGTTTGCAAGATTACAAGCATATGAAAACTAGACGAGAGAAGAAATATAAGTTTAAGTTATTATACACCCATGACATAAACTAGTGGTTCAAAACCATTGCACATAATTTCTCATATACGTTTCTCCGTCTGCAGCACAGTGAGAAAAAATTATATAGTGAAAGGGTAATTTCTGGAGTGGTCCTCTATATTTTGGTCGTCTTCCAGTGCTCTATTCATGCTCCATGTCGTTAGACGAACTTCTTACTGTCTTTAATTTGAAATTTGAAAATAAAATAAATACTCAGAATATTATTTAAGAACGTAACATATCAGTCTTATGAACATCCTAAAAGTGTAACGTAAATGTAATTTCGTTGTTGACAGAAATTTATGTATTTTTGTCTCTGCAGCCTGTTTGCATTCCTTCTACATATTTTGTCATTAACATATCTTGCGTTTCAGTGTATGAAAATGTATTCTATGTCTGCTTGGTACATTTACGCTGCTAAATAATATTCAAGTTTCTTGAAACAGTAAACTAATGAGTAAGTGTAGCAGACAGAAATTATTTTCCTGCGTCTATACCGATCTTTCAAGCGAAATACCTCTAATGCGAATGTAATGCATATTAATTGTTGTTTACGCACAGAAAATTTAAGCAAAATCGTTGGAGACGCTTTTGAGAAACATTTGACCTTCATGTGAAGTACCCTTTGTTAATAAAGTAAAAAATATAGAGCACGTGCATCGACAACAAGCAAGTTCTACAGTAAATACGAAATGCGAATTAAATTGATTCATCCATTTATTCAGAATTGCTGCGCACAGACGGACAGACGAACGGGCGGACGTTATGCAAAAAACACTATTTCAGAATAAGGGATCGACAAAATGGATATTTCCGTCGAAATCTTGCTTTCTAATTTTTTCACGATTACAATACTTCCTATATACTACGTATATAAGAAAGTAAAGTGAAGGAATTAATTGATTTCAATCCTCAAAGATAATACGTCGGTATCGAGGTACAATGATATCCGATGAGTCAATCTTTCGTCCAACATATGTGTAAAATGACTGCAGTTAATGGGGCAAAAATATGTAGGGGGAGAAGTGATTTAAACATATAAAGTTATAGTTTACATGGAATTTAAGATTGAACACATAATCGAACACATAAAATGCCTCACTAAAATGCCTATAGTATTTTTTACATTAACAATATTTATTAATTGTTCCATGAATAACAAATATTAACTTAAATGCGATAAAAAATTAACTCATATGCGTGGGAATCCCGCTCCGCCTAACTGGACAATGTGTTCAGCTGCAGTTTCCCTAACATATACCACACTACAATGGTACATCGTTTCTCATCGACTTTTATGCTTATCGGACATTATATATTTCCATGCAAGAGTAATGCAGTTGGATCTCATAACCTGTTTAAAATTAAGCAAATGAATAAAAAAATACGTTATGTACTCGTGAATAAATTATACGTGCTTGGATATTCAAAGAAGAAAAAAAAATTTTTTCTGGAAATGGAAAAAGAACATTTTTACATATATCGTTCTTCAACAGTTATAAAATGCAATATTTGATGTCAAAAAATGGAATTGCTTCGCGCGTGAAGAATTTAATATTTTCACTTTGATGCGCAGAGAGCATTTCCTCTTTGATGAGATGAAAGTATTTCCGGAAAAGTTCCTATGAATTCATCCAATATAACGGTAATTACCTTTCAAAACGAGTAATAACTGGTTCCTATCTATCCATGCTGCATAAAAAAGGCTCGTCAAACATTTATGTTTTTTTCTTTTGAATAGAGAACATTTCATTTTAACTCTGTTTTACCGTTAATTTCGCATAAAAACCATACATAGTAGTTTTCTATTTTTGATTGTCAACACTCAACCTTGTGTTATCAACATTTAGTTTTTTTGGCACCAGTCATGTGTTACACTCACTTTACTGTATTTGAAGCAATTTGTTTAATTATACCAATTACCATAAAGCAATTTTCTATAAAACGATTATATGAATGCTCTGAAATCAAACATTCTGTTAATAATCCATTGTGCTTTTTGCCGAAAATTTAAAAATATTTATTATTTCAGGAATAATATTTATTTTAATGTAGGACGTGGAGGTCCCTCCATCGACAAAATATCGAATACGTGCCGTCACGAGTGGGATCTCTATTTTCTAGTTTTAGAATCCGCTATGTACATCAAAAGTATTTTCGTCACTTCCTTTCCACTTCAGTTTATACATTATTTTCAGAGAGAATTATTTTCTTAAGTGACACACAGTTTTAGTTTTTTCTAAGTTTGAGCTATGACACTTGCAATATGGTATTTAACTTTAGATATAGAAAAAAAAATTGTATCTTTTTTTGGTGAAGATGTGTGAATTTTTAAAATTGAAACCTTGAGTAAAATATTAACTTGTGTAAATCAGCTCATTTTGATCACTTAATTTCCAGACACACTATTAAACATTGTTCTCTACCCATAAACAATGACGGATCTAGACCGTTATTAAGGGATCTGGGGAGCCTGAAATATTATTTCTATCAGAATATTATAGTTATACAACGCAGATAATATTTATAAATTTTGATGAATTGATGTATTTTATTAAAAGATAATATTTATATATATTTTATAATGAAATATATCTTCTCATCAAATAGATAATTAAGAACTCAGTAAAAGATGTCAAAATTTATTAATTGTTTATAAGGGCAAATACATATTAAAGAATAAGGATGTTTTAAACAATTTTTTTGTAAATAATTCAAGAAACAAATCAAATAATTCAAGAAAATATTTTTAATGCACACAGAATGAACAGACAACAAATATATGAAAGTCATGCAGTAAAATCCGACACTGCCTACAATGACAGTAGATATGGGCGAACTTACTTTCCTACCTATCTTATATCTCATCCCATGATATAAAGTCATTTAATGAGAAACAAATTCTTAATGAATTATTATTGTTTGCTTTTGTGTTAAACTCCAATAGTATTTAAACAATTGTTACCCTCCATCATTCCATCAAGGAAATTCATTTTACGAAAGAACTAATTAATGGAAAGAGTTTTTATATTTAATAAAGTCGTCAATAAAGATACGAAATACGAAAGAAAGTTGAAAATACCTTGAATGTTTTATTCAGTTATTTAATTATGCTTTGCTCCGCAATTAGCAAAGAAACTGTGCATAGAGTAGTATTCCCAAAGGAAAACAATATTCCAGTTCATTTGATCCTCACAATAGAAGTGAACAAAACTTAAGGAAGATGGAGACAAAAGAGATACACATTTATATTCTCTTAAGCTTTGATTCCACTAGGTGAATGTGAATCTCAAACAAAAAATCGGGGACCATTAATTTTCCGTTTATATACGCCACAATTCTCACCGATTATTTCGTAAAAAAATAATTTTTCTCTCGTTCGTCTTCTTTTCAATTGAGGATTAGCACGACGAAGCATTACAATTACGGGACTTCCGTCACCAACAAAGAAAAAAAATTAGAAAGAACGTTGGTTTACGAAGTGCATCTGGAAGGCAGCGTACTCCCACATGTAATTTCGGCGCTCACATTATTGAAGCTACGCAGCATATTTCGCGCGACAACGTACTGCCACGACGTCAACGTGTCCCTGTCTCCGGGGAGGCAGCGTACAATTTCGTCGGTGGAGACGATGCGGGACTTTCGTCCGCGCGACGAGCCATGGCGCTGTGCGGCGCGCCGCTCCGTCAGTGAAATGGCCGGCGCACTCGCCTCCGCCACGACTGTCATCGCCACTGTACTAAGCCCAGTTGCACTCTATGTACGAGGAAAATTAATAGAAATTTCTTCCTTTCGGCGGCGTAGTGGCGAGTGAAACAAGTCAGTTGTCCAATTTTGCTTTCATTAGTTGCTTTTCTTCATTTAGTCCTCGCTTCATTTCGTGTTCATTGTTTTCCAAGGTTCATTTCACTGTTTTACTTTTTGAGAATGGGACCGCAAACGTTCCTTGCTTATTATTCACTAAGGTCTGATGAATGCTGTCCTGTGTGGTTTAACTTTTCATTAATATGCGTATTTGCCTTATAAATTAACTTTTTTTTTTACTGCTCTTTGTCCGTCATGAGCAATATTTCTTACTCCTGGTTATTAGATGAACGAAGTTTTAGCTTAATGTTTTCTGGAATTATTGTGTTACATCATTTTCAAATTTGGTATGCCAAAAATTTTTATTTCTTTCTTTGAAGTAAAAAGACGGGAAATTGAATGTTGAAAGATACAAAGTGCGTACACCTTTCAATAAGATTTCCTTGCTAAGACCAAATTGGTATACGACATTACAAAAGAAATCTGGTCACATATTTCACATTGACGCACATTTACTTTACTCTGTGCCTGTCGACACGGGATGTTATATTGTTTCGCATCCGGTTAGGTCAACAAATAATTTTGCGTGCGAGCAATCTACACATAAATGATAAAATAAAAGCCGTGAAGTTCCTAGTGATTCATAACCAATGGTCGTTGAGTATTGCCCACGGATTTCTGATGTACTCATATTCATATATTTAAGCCTTTTCAATTCACAGGCAAATTCAGTGATACTTGAAATTTCTATATTATTTTCTATGGGAGTAATTCCTGCGTATTCAACGTGTGGGAAAAACCTTTAATATATTGGGACTTAGTGTGTTAAGATGAATGAAAATGGGAGACGGAACCGAGATTCCAACTCAAGACCTGAGCAAGCGGTCTCCCACATTCATTCATCATAAACATAATTAATCTTTTACCTGACGGTGAGGTTCACCGCAATTGTAGAGATTTCTGTATGTATGCTTGGGACACAAAAAAATCATTTCTAAAAATGCTTTTGTTCAGATAAAATTTGCATATATTTAATTACACAAAATAACCTCTGCTCTATATATGTGTTACGTGCATAAATCTCGTTTTACACATAGGGAATAAATGAATAGCGTTAATACACTAATAGAAGGAATATTAGATATGGTGCATTCTAATCACGTCCTGGTTGGCGAAATGTCATCAAGCTCGCGGGCGTGCACCTACTGCAAGCGGTACCTTCGAGAGGAGTTTCTCCTGCTGTGCTCTGCTATTCTCCGCTGAGGTTAATGGTCTCTTCGATGCTGCGACATCATTAGCTGAGCGCTCGACGCTTGGACGCGCTCTCCTCTGTCAACTCGGAGGTAGAGATAAAGTGGAAGGTGCAGGGGTCGTCGTTTTGGAGAGGATCCTATCACACAGCAAACGCACCTACGACCGAGGTGTCAGGTGCGACGTGACTTTGCTTTGAAGAACGGGACAACTGAACCTCATTCGCCGTAATGGGTTCGGGTTGTTATAAACACACGTACTACAACTCATGTTGAATATAGATTCCTTTAGGGCACTCGGAGGAACAAATGGGTGAATCGTATCTGTTTCTAAAGATTACACGTATTTTTTATATATATTTACTCACCGCTTTGTAAAAATTTGTAATAAATCCAGGTAACTTACTCAGTTAAAAAAATTAAAAAATCCTTTTAAAAAATGGGACATGATATGCCAGGCATTGATACACTAAAGCTTACTAAAACAAGAAATACATTGTGAAGGTGTGCCATCTTCTTCTAACATTTTAAGAAATTTTCTCCTATTTGTGAAGCGTACTACCGCATAATGGTGAACGTGCGGACTCTCACATCACTGGGTGAAGGGATCCAACCAGCACAGATTAATACTTTTGTTGTACATCAGAATATTGGTGTCGATTTTATTTGACTTTGTTTTTGTGAACATTTACCTAGGAAATATGACGAAGATAATTTTCCAATTTAACCGTATGTATATTAACAAAGAAAATTGATGATTTATTTAGATAGAGAATTTTCATTTCTGAATCTACATATATTTTTGTAATCTTTCAAGTACATTCGTTTGGAGTTAAAAACATACACATAAGTATTTTTGTTCGATTAGGAATGAATAGAGATTTGTTACGTATATTTCATTTCTTCCTTACATGTCATTATTTCACGGTCACAATTAACACGGTCTTACTTTTATTTAGTTCAAGCCAATTTTTGGTTTCGGTGAGGTTTTAGTAATGAGGTAAGCTTTACATCATCAACAATTTTTAAAAATAAATCATGTTCTAAATTGTGTCTCTAATACCTTGAAAATTGAAACGTATGCAATGAAAAATTTTAAGAGTGAAAACAAAACGAAGAGGATTATTTCCATATTCCCAAAAGTGAAAATACAATTTTATTGCATTCAATTTTTTGCAGTGATGATATTTTATTCAGACATTTGTCGAAAAGTACACATAAGATTCTCTCTCCCTGAATAGAAACTATATACGCACCTTCTTATAGGCATTCAAGGAAAAAAAATCTCGATCTGAATACAGAAATTCCCGAAATTAATAACCCAATACTTTATAAAATTATTATTAGAGCCAATTACACTTCATAAACAGTGAAGATTCTTGAAGGTATGGTACGGTGATTTTTTTTCACTCAGTTGTTAAGGTTAGTTGTCATACTCATTTACGTTTCATTTATAGTACGTACGATATACGTATTGTTTCCAAGCAAATGTATGAGAGATGAATGAGAAGTATACGTGTGATGTTTTATTGTTATGAACCTTGTTTAGTTTTTTAGAGGGGATCGTCACATCATAGGTTGAACCAAAATGACTTCGTGATCAACTGACTTTGCCTTAACTAAAGCGATTTATCATTTTTTTTAGTTCCAATTGTTAAGAATGCGTAATACAGTGGGTCACCTCGCTATATCTAAAACTAACAAATATTCTATCCAAGTTACCTACACCTGTAGTGGAAGTCGAGATCGGTATCTCGAAAATGGTGACTGGAAGAGAATCAAACTTAAATCAACTACGTCCTACGTCAGCGGATACTGTGAGAATGACACAAACTAATTCACAAGAATATAAGTACTGTTCTAGTGTTATGGAAAGTTATTCCGTGAACTTTCAATAGGATAACATTCAAAAACCTTGACACATGTAACTTTGGTGGCGGTGGCTTCGTATGGTTCAAAATCGGAACCTCTGGGAGTAATAGCAATGACGTTAACGATTCGGTGGTCAATTCAATGGTTTCATGGTATCATTCATAGTCTGTCGTCGTTTTCAAATTTTCATATTTGAAAATTACTACAAATTGTAACTTTGGAATATCTCGCGTGTTTTCGATGAACCCTTACAAATATATTAAATAAACTAGCGACTGTAAGAAAATATAGAACGCGAATCCAACAAAACAAGTTTAACATTTATTACATTTTGTATGCAGCTGAACGCAGGACAAACTATAGTCATGATTTGATTTTGTACATTTCTAAGCGAATGTCATAATAGAATTGTTTTTTTTATAATCACGATATCTATAGTTGCGTTGCGTCACGTTATCACAGTTTCTAAGTAATGAAGCTGTTCTCAATCGTACTTGGGCATCAAACTCACGACTGGCGGAGCAGGTACAGAAGCGATGTTGCTCGTATCACAGTCCGGGACGGAATGAATGAAGTTGTCAGAATCAACAACTTTTGGTTGCCAGGTAATTTAAGACAATAACCTAGGTCTCCTGTATAAAGGATATTTAGGAGGCTGGCCTTGACTACTATTAAAATGTTATATGATGTAGCAGCGTCTGCTACAATCGCATGCTCATCTACGAGGATGAAATATTTGCATATTCTTGGAAAATTAGATACGCAGTAAATTTCTTCATATTCATATCCAACAGTATGATTTGTATCACATGATGAACGTAGAGAATGGAAAATTATTTTGGAAAATGATTAATATATTGAAATTGCTCTTCGCATCTCACATGAAATTGGAGTAGCACACTTCTTCCTCGAAGTCTGTGTCACGAAACGACCGAATAATCACTCCGCGCTTGCTCTCACGAAACTCGCTCTAATTATACATCGTCATCTCTTTACATCGCAGATATTTAATTTCTTCTCTCCTGTACTTGCCTCGCAAAGTTATATTCGGTTAATTGCGCTACGAAATGCTCGCGAATATGGATGTTGCATTATTGACTCGTGCGATATTGACTTGCTCATGAATGTTCCACGAATTCAGCTCCGTGCTGGCAGTTTAGCACAGGTATGATATTTCATAGTTTGCTAGAATAATTACCAGCGATAGAGCATGTATATGTCTGAACCAATCACGACGGAGATGATGACAAATGACTAGACAATTACGGACGTTCTCTCTCCTTCCTAATATGGTCATATATGCTAGAATATTCAGTGTCTGAACCTATTACATTCCAGCTATTCACAAAGGATTTTATGGTTGTAGCTTTAATACTAACATAAATGTTTAGCACTTCTTCCTACAAAGATAATATCACCCAGCTAGTAAAAAAATATATACATCAGAAAACTTTTGGTCAAAAGTTTTTATACAATTCTTTTCATGAGCATTTTTTTCTTCTTAAACGCTATATCCCTTCTATTTAATTTTAATAAGAATAACGAAGATATATAGTGATAAAAACTTAATGATGTAAAAGGACGGTAAAAAACTTTCTAACAAAACATCTCAAAGGAAACTCATGAATACTGACAAATTTATCCATGGCGAATGAAAAGGAATGTTTTTCGTCATAACACGATAATGGTTGTGCGTTGCACCATACTTGTCCGACAAGAGATGATATCGCTTTGCACTACTTGCACAAACCACAAGCGTCAGCGACGCGCAAAGAGTCTGGACAATGAGCCTCGTCTGTTATTCATCTCTTGCGCGGATCTTACGTGAGTTCTGAGAAAAACCGATGAAGTTGGTCGCGAAACTGAAGCGGATGCAAGGATCCAGAAAAACTACAGTTCTTTCTTTAACAGGATCGACATATGTAAAATTACAAACGTGTGAATATGGAACGTTTTCATCATATATACATGGGATGATCTACATTTTATAATGACTGTTTTTAGATAGTGGTGACTGCACGTTTGAAATTATTCTTTTTTTGGACTAAATTGAATGCTGGTCCAACAACTTGCCAAACAAATAAACATAATAAAGGTGTACCAATTGGAGGAATACTGTCCAACATGATATGTGAGCTAGTCATGAGAAACGTTGAAAATTATTGTTTACAAGATTTCAACTGTTTGCTCCATGTTAGATATGTTATTATACATTTGTAATTATAGAAGAAAAAGAGATAATGAATTTATACAAAGCATTTAATACTTATCATGAGGATATAAATTTCACAATTCAGTACGAGCATGATAAAAAACTTAATTTTTTGGATCTAATAATAATTAATAACAAGGGAAAAGTAATCGCTAATTGGCATTGTAAACCAATAGCATCTGGAAGGTCACTCAATTGCCATTGAATCAACCCTTTTTATAGGAAAGAACACTATAAATAGTTTGATTATAAAAGTACACAGACTTTCATATCCAACCTTCTATGACTCTAATATTAAGAAGGTTAAAAATATACTGATGAAAAATAATTACCTTCCAAAGCTAATAAACAGACTTACAATAATCCATAGTTTTTAAATAAAAAATAATAATTCACTGAATACTAATGGAAATAATTTAGATGGAAATGAGTACGTTATTAATGAAAGTGAGATTAATAAAATACGAGTAAGAGATATTATAGTAATACTATCTGAGTTTAAAATTGTGCATAGATTTATTAAAAAATGTAATATAGAAAATAACTTCAAAGATAGTATTAAAAAAGAAATAATGTAGTATATTCTATTTCATGTACAAACTGTAACCTTGTATACATTGGTCAGACCAAGCGCATGTTAAGCACTAGGATTATGGAACATAATAGAAAATTTGTAAGATTAAAAGATATGAACAGTGGAATAATAAACTACTGTAAAATGAATGGTCATAGAATGGATTTTGAAAGAACAAAAAATGTAGACTATGAGGATAATATATTTAAGCGCTTAATATCAGAATCTGTACACATAGAAACAACTTTCAATGTAAACTCACAAATAGAAATCAATATTTTTACCAATGAGTATGACAATATTTTTTTATTTTTTGAATGTACAGTGACTTTTGTTATCTATTGTATTAAAAATATATTAATAGCTATAAGAATTTTATAATGCCGATGTTGGTACCTTATTACAATGTTTAGATTTGGCACGGGTGAATCTTAGCTGTTACGTGCATTTGAAACACGAAAGATTTTTGTTGTAATCATACCGTATGGAGAATGTTTCTATAATAATATGCTCGCATAGGATTATCCTTTAAACAAATACTATCATAAAACTTTACAAAACCACACGAATGATACTGGAGAAGATGAATAATTAAACACACACTTCGACATTAAATTGCAATTCCCAGTGTCTATACATAAATAATTTTAAATATTGTTCCTTATATATGTTTTGTTATTACATATAATTCGTATTGAATCCACAATTCTATAAAAAATAACGAATTCCTCATAAACTTTCTCTCCATCGTAACTTGGTCGAACATCATCAATGCTGAAACTGCGATCATCAAACAGAGAACACGGCTATAATGCTAAGCTATTCGGACTTAAGAGCGAAAGTGCCAATAGCACGCTGCACGAGTTGTCAGCCTCGATCGCCAAGTGGATGTGAGACTCTCCATGTCCACTTGCGTCCGAGAATGGAAGTCCTGAGGGAACAATAGGTCGGATATACGCGTCCCTCGCAAGGGCTTGGGTGAAGAAGCTTCGGATTCGCTCATGGTATTCCACGCAGCAGCAATCACGTTCAAATCGAAAGCCTTCTCCTTTGCATTCTGTTCATTGCCATCAACACGCTCTGACACTGAAGGTGCAGGCCTCTCTACATCCCTGAGGCGGGCAGGCGTTTCCGGTTTATCTCGTTATAGGTGACAAATAGCTTTGACATTTCTGTGTAGTTGTGAATGGACCACCATCGTGTTTCACGTCCTCTGGTGGCTATTTTATCGTAAATGGTACTTTAATTCTGTATTTTTATCACTACGAATTATTAATGGGAAAACAGAATAAAACAGAATAAGTTAGTTGTTCAACATTTATGAAATATGTTTTAATCTTAATTCTAAAATAAAAATTAAAAACTTTAACGGCATTTCGTAGACAAATAACAATTTCTCTCACAACATTTCAGCCAGAACGTTTTCATATTCAGATTATCCGTAATTAATATAGAGGATACGTAATTATTATCGATTTAACTTAGTGACTTAGATATGATAACTCTAAGTTAACTCAGTTTGTTTATTGCATTAACGAAATTTAAAAAATGATTATTAATAAGGTATGTTTAATGGAAGACTGGGATATTTAATTTTTATGAATGTGCTACAAGTAATATTCAGTACTTTCCAAGTCTGATCATAATAAAACAGACAATAATTTTTGAGATATTAAGTCTTTATTAAACACACATTTATAAGAAATGTCTTAAAATTGTGTTCTGCTACATTAAAGTCAGATTTAGAAACATGGATTCAACAGCAGTTGTAAATGTAAATCTCAGGAATGTACACTAACATGAAACATGTTGCACGTACGTAAGAAGGAATCACGGCCGGAGTCAGTGTTAATAAAAGTATAGAATCACTCCGCAAATCCTCTCAATACGAAAATGCGGACGGAAAGAAGGAAACAGGAGAGGTTGTAGGTGAGGGAGTGATGTTGGGAAACAGGAGCAGATCTGAAAGGGGTACACGGGGCACAGGCTGTGATGGACAGTGCTTTTTGTACCATTCAGCTCCACTGCGAAGGGTAACCGGAGGTATCACCCTCGACTGCCTCCCTCCGCAGCCCTCAGCTGTCACATTCGCCTGTCACTCCCTCTCCCTCCCTTCACTGCTATGTGAGCTCACGCTATATTATCTTCATCCCAACATCCCTTTCCGCTTTACTCCCACTTCCATCCCCATCTCTCTCTCTCTCCCCCTCATCTTGCCTTGCACCTCCCTCCACTGCCACTGTCGGTGGAACATCTCAGCGAAATGAAAAGTGTGAGTGAGCCACGGACCACGGTTGTCATGGGAAGCTCAAGAAACGAACAAAGAGAAGAGCTGAATAATTCATCGACTTATACTAGGGACATTACACCGGAGAGCAACCTTTGTGGTAAGATGTGAGATTCAAAAAATCCGTTTGACGAACATTTAATGATCACATTTCCTATAGATTCGTCTAGTGTAGTGATAATTTAAAATTATATTCTCTTCATTTTATACGGAAGATTGTAAACAAAGGAATCTGATCATCAAAATGATCTTCCTATGTATGATCTTCCATAATTTATCGTTACTTCTGTCTTAATAAAAATAAATTTAAAAAAATAAAAATATTAATATAACACGAGTAAATTAATAAACTTCAAGCGTAACATAAATGCTTATCAAATGTATTCATTATAAATATTAGTGGTAATACTTAACGACAAACTGTATGTGAACATTTTTCAAAGCTTTTACCATTGGTATTTTTGTGATAAACGCTATTGAAAAATATTACAGAACGACCTTCGTAAGTAAATACGTTAAAGCACAAAAATAAATATCAATATTTGTATGACATAATTTATTACAAATTACGGATTTGTGACATACATTTCTTTGACTACGCAAAAATCCGTTGTATATGAAAGTTAAAAAACGAAATTATATTTTCTAATAATTTGATAATAAATTACATGAAATTATTTTAGGAAAAGTTCTCTCAAAATTTCTAAACAATACATACAATTTCTTTCAAGAACAAACAATGTCATCCAAGAACTGACACACAAATTACGATCACTACGTAGATGACTCTAGAATCAGAGCTTCGCAAAGCTGGATAGCGTTGCATCCCGACGAACCTATTGCCGCAATTAAGACAATGTTCGAAAACTTTCTCTGAAAGAAGTAGGAACATGGTGTCGCGACGGACGTTGCAGTTGTGCCTGTGACGACGATCAATGCAATGAGCAAATATTATTTATTTTTAACAAATATAAAACATTTTTCAAAGGAGACGGGATATTTCCAAGTGACTGTTATGCTATCAAATGATTTTCTTTAATGGTAGCTAATTAATGAAGTTTTCTTAATATATCTTCACTGGCATTCATCAGCTGCAATTTTTCTTCTACCCTCGAATATGTTACGAATGAACTAAAATTATCTTCTACCCTCGAATATGTTAAGAATGAGTGTGTGTAACATAGGAAAGAGTGCCATCAGCCGGGGAAGGTTAAGAACCACTACTCTTGAGAAAATGCGTATTTGAAGGTAGAATATGTGATACTTTAGGCCGCATACTTTATGCCAATTAAGTATTGACTGCGTTCTTATGATATGTTCATAATCTGTATCACCTCTTCCAAGTATTATAGAGCGTACGGAAATATTCGTCTCTATTTGAAAGTTACACATTAGTTGAAATTTAAGCATTTATTTATGACAACAAATAATTCGTATATAACAATTTCAGGTGGATCATGTTGAAATTCTCATTTCCCATCACTTATCAGAGAGATTACTACGGCAATTAAAATACATCCATTCAAAAACTAAATATGAATACTTTGCTTGTTCCGGTTACACAGCTGGAAGGTTCTAGCCACTGTGATCACTGCATAAATACAGAAATTGGCAGTTACGGATATCTGCGATCGATAGACCGGTGGCATTGGCTGAAATGCGGGAATATAACGTGCTCACTGGTGACATCACTTTTACATGATATGAATTAAAAAGACGTTTTTTCATGATATGAAGTCTACAATTGATGCAAGGTCAATGTCTACGTAACGATTCGATATTGGAGTGCGAATTCTCTACGTAGTATTTTCTTTAACTCTATCCAACATCTCTCCTCCCCAATTCCTTCGTCCAAATAATGTTAGGAGGGAGATGAATTGAACCTCGCCACATCATAAATAGAACATGAAATATAAATAATGATAAATAGTTTAAACAAGTTTCAGATGAGTCTCACAGATTTTTATAATAAATTCATGAGCATACAATAAAAAATTATAATAAGAGAGAGTTGCAATTTATGTTCATTTGTGCTCTTCACTTAAATGTTGTGTACAAGATGTATTCAAGACATCCCAGTGGTGTGTCTAGAATTACGGTTAATGGGGGGAGGGTAATCTTTACAAGATGTTGGCACAGGGATGTTTGGAAAGATGTAGGGAGGCACCGATGTAGCAAGGATACGTGCGACTCCAGCTGGAGTTTTACCTAGGTAGAACACACTCGTCAACCCAAACGAAATATGTGCGAGGCCTACATCGCTATTAATAGGCATAACTTTGAACATTTATTATTTTTGAACCTATATCACTTTCTTAATTTCCATAATAAAGCGCTTTACTCGCCTTTTCGTCTTGTGTTCTTACTGTGTTTGTGACATCTCCTTCGCAAGGCGTTTCGGGACTTGTGTGCCTTAATGATTCTTTGTTTCTATTAATATGCTCCATCAACACTTCTGGGACATTCAGTATTTTCCGTTGATTCGAATATTGAAGGACGACGTGGAAAGGCAATAGTGACATTGTGGCAGCGTACACCGACACAGAAGCTGTTCATCTGTTCATCTGTTCGTCAACTGCAGAGGCAAAGAAGTCTCGTCGCCTGTGGATGTGGTGGCGACGAAGCACAAACACACAAGCGACGACATTCAGAGTCAGTTTTTACAGTGGTCAACGACTGTGTCGTACTTGTCCTCACTTAGTGAAAGTAAAGACCTTGTGGCTGACCGCGAAGATTGTTTAATGCCGTCACGGTCGTGCGAACTCAACTGACATTCAGGGAATTTCGGAAACAGTTGCAAGAGAGCGATTTCAGTTGTAGAAATCACAAGGTTTGAACTGTTGAACTCATTTAACTTGACTAATAGATGCAGTTGATTTTGTCATTTGATCTACAAAGGTATTGCATTTACTGCGTTTTGACGACCAGCTAAATTTGTCAAATTTAAAAGTCATTTTAGGACTGATGTTAAACACACTTAGAATGGAACTAATATTTTATGTCTTTACCTTCATTTCTAAAAGCCACGAGTATAGTGAAATCGTGAACGACGTGTCAATAACAAATACAGAAATAGATGATTTTCTATATTTGATTAAACAAAACAATAATAATTATATGGCTTCTTTTGAAATTTATGAAAGAAGTAATATTAATTATCTTTCGTTTTACGTAGTTTCTACTTTGAACACTAAGTATTACGATAAAACTAAATACACAATTTTTTTGTTTACTTTTACCTCGCTACGATAATTTGCAATTTAAATGCGTGAAACTGTATGATTAAGAAAAACTACATACCACTTCGTAACAACATTTACATTTTGAGTGGGTATTGAGTGAGCGTCATTACCTAAAGGTCTAATTATGCTTATTGACAAAGGTATTGACGTTCAACGGGACCTACGTTCATTTGAGATGGCGGATCGTGAATGTTTGGTGAATGTCCTTGAAAAAAAATCATACCATAATGATACTGTGACTACTGACAATTTGTGCGAGGTTTTAGTGTAGGTTTTAGTAAATTGGATTTCATTACAAAAAACCCATTTGTATACTTTTTTTTATATATTTTAACTTAATAGGACGAGAATATATTCATTCAACAATAAAAATAAATGAAAACAAATAAATTTCATTCACATTTCCGTAAAATTTCCACTCACGATTTTACATCTCTCATGCGTCGTGTAATTGTTGCGAGGTACTCTCCCCAAGGATTGGAAAGAATCCCACAAAGGCATTTACAGGATGGAATAATATTACATGCGTCATAAATTAATATTTTTTTGTTTCATATATAGTCTTTTCGTTTCATGAACGTTATTGCGCCATAAATTTGTGAGCGATTCGAGGACAAACAAACAAACAAAGCATGTTAATAATGTACTATAGTGCATTCATAGTAATATTAAATCCGCAAAAAAGTATTTAAATGACAATGAATTATTTTTAACTCCAGCGGATAAAGGTAATGTTACTGTTACTCTTTCACACAATGAGTATATCGAGAAAATAGAGTCAGTGTCAGGGGATACGTTCAAATTAAACGCAATCCTCTAAACAAAATAATAGGTCGTTTGAATACTCTTCTCAATAGATGGAAACATTAGAATTACATAGACAACATTACATGTATCTTCAGCAAATCTCTCACGTGCTTATGGATTACCTAAAATACATAAAGAAAACATTCTGTGTAGGATAATTATATCTTCGATAGATAGTCCTCTATATGATTTTTCAAAATGTATATTACAAATCCTGAAATTCGGTCTGGAAGAAGATAATTTTTCTGTGCGGAATAGTTTTGATTTTGTCATTCCAAATAGGGATTTAGTAATTGATGATACTTTGAGTATGGTCTCTTTTGATGTGGTTTCTCTTTTTACAAGCCTACCTAATGATTTATCGGTTAATAGTGTTTTGAGAAGATGGAGCAAAATTGAACAAAACTGCAATATTCCAAAAGATGAAATAGTCATAGTTTTTTAATTAATTATTGAATCTACATATTTTACGTTTAATGAGAAATTGTATCATCAAGTTGAGGGATCGCCAATGGGTAGTCTGATTAATCCGCTTTTGTCAGAATTTGTTCTACGTGATCTTGAGAATTCATACCTTGGTAAATTAAATTTAGTTTATTATCGTTACGTCGACGACATTTTGTGAATAATACCAAAAGATGAAACGGGGTCTATGTTAAATGTTTTTAATGTATATTTACCAAGACTAAAATTTACGTTGGAAGAAGAAACCGATGGAAAAATAACCCTTTTGGATGTCTCAATTATGCGGTCCGATAATAAATTGCTGTTTAATTGGTATCATAAAACAACTTATTCGAGGCGAGTACTTAATTATTTTTCGAATACCAATCCTTTTGTGCAAAAGATAGCAATGATCTACAATTTAGTTGAAAAACCGATCTTGCTGTCTAATAATTGCATCCATTACGATTATATTGAATTTGTGAAAATAATATTATTAGCAAATTATTACCCTCAAAATTGTATTATGAATTATGTCAAGAGGCGCATACATTATCTTACCAATTTGAAACGTCCTTCACCACATGCTCAAAATTCTGTCTCAGGTAGGAAGACAATCTTTTGTTGTATTTCCATACCATAAAATAATATCACCAATTTTAAGAAGATATTTTCTCACAAAAACATTCGGTTGCTGAGTACAACAAGGAAACAAAATTATTATCTTGTAATTAAGAGGAAAGATAAAATCGATCCCATGACTTCGCAAAATATCGTCTACAAACTTATTTGCAAAAATTGTCCTTTTTCCTATATCGGACAGACAAAACGTAAGTTACAAACGTGGATAAAAGAACATCAGCGTAACATAAACACCCTACAGCATAATGTTATTTCCTTACACCGTTTAAATTTTGATCATTCAATAGATTGGGAAAATGTTTCAATTTTACATCGAGAGCCAAATTATTATAAACGTATAATGGCAAAAATGTTATATATTAAGTTTACGAATAATACATTAAATTTACAAACTGACACAGAAAACTTGGAAAAATTTATAGTTCTTTGCAATGATTTTTCTGCTTTGAAGGTTCGTGTATACAAATAATTTATTTTTTCTTTGTCATTGTTTTATTTTTGTGTGTGTATTTAATTTTGTTTTTTATATTTGTAACTATGATGAAACTTTGTTGATATGTCCATTCACTAACATTCGCCTGATGATGGCAGCAACATGCTGTTGAAACGTTGTAAAAATATTAATTACTAGTCAACATTAAAAGGTCGATTACTATTTCAATTTAATAATGGTTGTACACGTGAATAATGTCAAAACAAACAGAAAATGACTTCAACGGTCAATTTTAATGGGAAGATAGCTTATACATTCGAGATGTGCAAGTAATGAGTTCAGTGTATTGAGTAAAGCTAGAGTGAAATAGTTTTTGATTTACATTCTAATGCAGAGTTGTTTACATTTAAACATATGCAAACGCAATAAGTTTATTCAGTTAACATCATTCTCGATGGTGACGTTCTAATGATAGTTTGAAATGAGATGGAGTAATATTTTTTTCTGAATACCATTCCTCAAGACCTTCTATATGCGCCATCCATAAATATTTCTTGATCTCATATTTCTATAAATGTAAAATATATACGAGAATGGCAATTAAATATTCAATAGTTTCGCTTCCATATGTTTAACAGAATAATAACCCACAGAATTAAATTTCCTTTAGGTTTTGATGAACAACAGCAGAATATTCAATAAATTGTCAAAATATATACGTAAACTTGGTATTAAATACAATAAAATGTTGGGAAAACATTACGAGTTTTATAAAGTTATAATTACAAAGTACTAGTACAATTGTGAACTGAATGAAAAAGTAAAAGTTAGAGGATCCTTTTGGGAAAGAACATAAGAGAATTATTGCTAATTGGATATCGAGAAACAAAATCCCTTCAAATAAGATCATATTTAATTGTTCATTAATGAAACAAAGGAAGTTGGAAATTAAATGCAAAATGAAATGGTTTCGAAATTAAAATTCAGAATGTAATTCAAAGTTTCTTATAATAAAGAAAATGAAATGTTTAGTTCTTCTTTACAAGAAATGTCTTTAAGTGAAAGTAAAATTAAAGTTTATAACTTAAGATATACCAATAAAATGATGAAACCAAGCTTATACACACATTGGCGATTCGGTTTGTACATTCCTCGTTACGTCATACGTCCACATGACATATTTTGTATTATGCGTTTGTCAGTCAAATGAAAATACTTGAAGAATGTTCTACGTTTTCTGCACATCACTAAACAAATGTGTTTGTGAATACTAAATTTTGTGGTAATAACATTAATTATTATTTACATAATATTATTTATTGTGTTGAGGAGATTTCCTCGATGGAAAATAACGTAAGTTTAAAAAAAATATATAGGTACTAAAAACTCCTCAGACAAAACAGTGCTTACACAGATAGAATATCAGTTTCGAGAACAAAGCTGCTGTCCAAGTGCGCTAAATACATGAAGAGAAAAAAATCATAATATATTCGCGAGGAAAATCGTGAAAGAGTCAGAACGGAGCAAAGAGACAGACGACTGAGCGAGTACAGCCAGTGACAGTGGAATGGTACTCCGTTCGTGACGCACTTCGCTATCGCTCTGTGGACACTGCATAAATAAAATGGTGACCCTCGGAAGGACGCACGACAGCCTACGAACGAGTGAGCGCGTCGTCAATGGAATCGATTCGCTTTCACGGATTCATTCTGCGTCTGTCCGAGAGATGATGGGCTTCAAACAGACAAAAAGAATATTGCACTGGTGAGTCAAAGAGATCAGGAATAACACGTGATATGATGATATTCGTGTATTTAGTGTAGAAAATTAGTTGCGAAAAGCATTTATCTTCAATTATTTGTGACTCGTGCCCCCCGGTGGCGAAAGTGGTAGAGTTGTCGCTTCTCACCAAGTCATCCCGGGTTCGATTTCTGATGGGGCCAGAAAATTTGTAGCTTTTCACATTAATATTCCAGTTCATACAGCTGAAACTACTGAAAAGTCGACCTTCCTTCCTCTATCCAGCTCCTCCTGGTATCGATAATTCTAACTATTACTAACAACTTCTACTAACCCCTCCACTTGGGCCAAGCTGTTGGTAAACCCAGCTAACCGGCCCACCTACTAACAATGACCTACCACCCAACTCCTAACTCCTATCGCTCCATGTAGATAAGCTTCAATAGGCACGCTACATTTCCCATTTACAAATACAACAATACATTTGTGGCTCTCCTGCAATTGGAATTTTTTTTCTCAATACATTTATGTCGGGGGATATTTTTCTGTTATCATTTTAACTAATAAGACCCAACCATGATAATACCATGGTCTCCAACCATGGTAATAGAAAAATTAGTTGGATATAGTTCATACTAGGAAACGAGACAGTGCTAGATGCCTTTACTATTTCAAAAAGCATGTATACGGTGAATTCATGAAAATTGTTATAACTGTTCTCGAGAAAAGTCCAGAAATACTGAAGATGCCAGATAAGCTGACGAAACTGTTTTAAATAAATATTGTATTAGTAGACAACATCATATCTGTCATTTATATTGTCTTAATATCAAGAAGGAAAAATAAATTATATTAGTATTTTATAATTAATATTAATTATAATAGTGTTCATAAGTTAGATGAATAATTATATTTCCTTTTTTAAAAGTAGATAAAAAATTGTTTCTATAGATCAAAAATAATTTTTCCTTTTCGTGTATGAAGAAGACAATTTAATAATTAATACAATAGTAAATTATTAATCCATTTTCTATCAAATTTTAATCAAACTGCCAACATGCTTTTTATTAACTTTTAAATATTTTTGTATGTTATACTGTGGATGGTGAATACATATAAAATACGCCTTTTTTAATCTGTGCCATAAATATTTCAAGCATTTGTGAAAAACTCACATTTTTCCTCACAGTGCATGAAATATGTTTATCATTTGTTATTATTTCATTTCATTAGAGAGATACATTTTTAATATATTAAATAACAAAATTCTTTCACATTTGTCACTCATAATATTATATCTATAGTTAGGTAATCTTCAGCAAACATATTACACTAAAAAAGTAAAGTCGAAGTGTAGTATTTTATATGAATTCCACACACGGAACCGTCCTGTTCCGAACC
Organism: Laupala kohalensis; assembly: GCA_002313205.1. Classification (NCBI taxonomy): domain Eukaryota; kingdom Metazoa; phylum Arthropoda; class Insecta; order Orthoptera; family Trigonidiidae; genus Laupala; species Laupala kohalensis. The sequence continues at coordinate 679,482 of NNCF01127600.1, read as the reverse complement.
GTTGAGATTACAACATGTGAAAGAGTCTTACAACATTTGTAATTCAGCATATGACATATACTCAGTTTACTTCTGCTTCCTTGAGCATATGGCCAATAATGTCACGTGTGGCGTAATGTCACAAGCTGTAATCTGCGCGCTTGAACTCGGAGACTCCGCCACGAGAGAAATCTTGTGGAGTGCCACGAGTCGATAGCGGGTGGAGAGAGCGGGACAGAGTGGGAACGTCTTCAAAAATGCCAGGCAACGTCTGGCAAATAAAATGTGCATCAAAACACCCGCTGCGTTTTCGACTAACCTTTGAGTCAAGAGCCGGTCAAGCGACTGGCGAAGATGGTGTCGATGTAGGGGGAGATCCTCCGACACGATCGCAAAGAAGATGACTTATCTTCTCTTCACACGATGGTGGTGCTTGCAGAAAACTTTCCGTTATGAAAGAAAAAATATTCTTAAAATCTATCCAAGAAAGAAAATGGTAACTTCGTTACATTAATTTCTATTAACGTTTAATGAAGTTATTCCCTCCGATAACATAGCGCCGCATGATCCTCTCGAGTCGGCAACTCTTGCAAATTGAGGGAAATATGGACCGGAGCCCAGAAACCTGAAGCGCGGGCAGTTGTAATAAAGAGAGTAAAGTTTTCCCCAAATTATATTACTGGAACTCTTCTCAGTTTATAACCCTCGGGTAATTTATTTCTTAACGGGTAATATTCTGCCCATCTCTCAGAATCGCTTCCTTGATACTGGAAAGAGGGTTTCCGATCTCTCGCTCCGGCTCCTGGCACTGTGGTGGAAACTTAGCACTTCTGCTCGTAACATCTTAACTTCCAAGTGCCTCTCCTGTTGTTTGCTATGGGGCCGGGGGGCGGGAGGGAACGCTCACCTGCAGCAAACCAGCCCTTCGTGGCACTCCCTCTCTCGTTTCCCCTGTGCTCGCTCGCCTGCTGCGAGTGCCCAACAGCATAGTGACACGCTTTATGGCACTCATCTATTCGGCGGTGGTGGTGTTTTGAGCGCATGACGTTAATTGCGTAATTATGTTTGCCGGATTTCTAGTGCAGTTGCGTTACTGTGATCTAAACTTGACGTGTTAATGAGTAATTAGACATGTTCATGACCACATAGCATCTGCTATTTGCACTTGTAGCACGTTTCTCGTTTGTAAAGTTTGAAAAATCTGTCGGCAAACGGAATCTCTAATGACCTGGTAAACGCAACCATTACTCCTATCCTCCCTCTAAGTAAGATGAATTGCAAATGAGGAATGATAAATAAACCGCAAAATTTAATTTGTTTCCAATTCAAAATTTGCTCTCTAATTATTCATTCCGCCCGGAATGTTTTATTATTTTTGAGTAGCTAAATTAAAACAAACATTTTTATTTCGTTTCACTATTATTTCTGTTTTTAGAATTACTACGTGACAACCAACAGGGCTATAGTTTATTCAAATTAATGAATAAGTATGAGAGCTCACTCCACTAATAATTATCAGTGAGAAAATTTATTTCAAAGTTTACATTTCTTTTATTCATTTCAAAGTAACAAATGCGGCTATTGAAATCAATTCTCCGTATAGTTACGGTACTGCAATGATTATTCATTTAATTATTTCACTTTTAAACTTATATGCGTTCAAAGAAACTGAAAAACAAATTTTATTTTACCCATAAGTTGGAGGAACGAAACAACTATTACTTTCGCTTTCTTTAACTTTTTGGAGGCTACAGGTAAAATGCTAAATAATCATATAAACATGGTTTTTAAATTTATTGTTGAAAGACGAAAATAATGTCAAATCGTGCGGCATGTAGTGCGGAATCCTCTCTTACTCCCAAACTACACTCATCCATATTAATACATAAAAGAGAAATGCGAAAGAGTGCCTGTCTGTTTGCTACATGATCACGGTTAAATCACAGAACCGATCATGATGAATTTTGACAAGGAGATAATTTAGATGTCCAGCAAGAACATAGGCTAATTTTTATTTTGAAAGTGTGTGAAAAAAGAAATATAAAATTATTTTGACAATGAATGTGCATGAAGTTGGGAAAATATATGATGAAATTGGGTAAAAAAAGAAGTGTTTAGATACTTCAATTTAAGAGAGTCATTTAAGAAGAAATAAATAAATCATAATAATAATAATAAATGCACAAATCAAAGAACCCATTAAACAAAGAAAAAAAAAGACTTCAAATTGTCTGATTTGGACGAATAGTGTAGGTTTTACAAGCGTTTATATGAAATGGTGCAGCCGTACTGCTACCGTTGTGTCGTACCTCGTAAGCGAAAATTCAACCGGCGTGACTGCCGAAGAGTAGGTTTGTTCTACCTGAGATACTGAGATGAATTGAATCACTTCCGATTTTATGTCAGAGTTGGGCGACAATTGTGGTTAGAGGGGGGCACAGACCTAGAATACCCATGGTGGAGTAAAAGGGGAGAGTCATGTAAAAATGTTTCATCGAAGAAGACGGATTTAATCCATGGATTTCGTAGCCATTCAGATAAACAGTGACAAAGTGCCGTATAAATACAAGTTCATCACATATGTGGGTTGAATACCTCTAATTCTCCTAAGGGTGAAGTGGTGTGCTAGACCAACTGGTGACGTTTTGATTGATTTGTTTTCTCGCGGACAATTTTTCGTTTCTTGCCCAAGGGTGGTTTCACCCGAGAAAATATTTATTTTTGCTGCCGAAGGTGAAACTCAAAATGAAGTATATAATCAAGTTGTGTATTAAGTGTGTGTTTTTATGAATATGTAAAATAAGGATGCTGAACTTAATGTTTCTTTAAAAAAACATCCAGTCAAATTATTTGGATCTTACCCTTTAGATAGATTTTACTTTTTCCCATGTAAAATAAGATTGGCCTACGAAAAATCCAGGGCAACGGGTAATCAGCTACTAAAACAAATTTTAAGAATCTTTCACTTGAATCTTTTTTCTTTTTTTTTCATTTGCACATACCTGAATAGACATAAATAACATTTTTTCTATGAGTTGCATATTTTATAATAAATAAGTTTGCAACCAAGAGAATGGAGTGTGATATCCTCAATTTAAGATCAAACGTCTCTATATATTGTTTGCGATTTCAAGTGCAAGCACCCCGACGTATATCCATGCGCATATGAATGTATGTATGAGCACATACAAAGGCATCGTACCCTTCATGTTAGGAATATCTTGACAGACTGTTACCAACATTCTGGACGTTGAAGCGTCAGATCAGGGCGCAACCGTGCGCAGTGGGTTGTGCGGGTGTTATCGACGCTGCAGCCGACCCGCATGTCCGCGTTCCCGCCTCGGCTTGGCCGGCCAGTCGACTACTCCCTCATCCCTCTCCAGTGCAGATAAAGGGGATGCCTCCTCCAACCGGGTGAAGACCCTCTCAGATGCACGTAGCAGTTGCAAACATGCCAGTTGCCATCCCCATCCCCACCCCAACAGCCCCTCCCTTCCGAAGACGTACGACAGGGTTTTCCGCTAAGCTTCCTCGAGCACGCGCGGATTCATTGGATGCCCGTGCGGCAATTTCGCTTCGACGATACTTTACGAGAAAGCTCGCTCGTATTTTTTCTTTGCTACAAGTTCGATTTCCGAAATTTAGGAATGATGAATCTTAAAATATTGTGTTGTACCGATGGTTTGTGTGGAATTTATTTCTCTGAAACCGCTGTTACTTTTCATTCTTTTACCCGTTTCTTCCTATATAGAATAGATTTTTTTATTGAAAAATGTGTTAAATTGTTTGCTATTGTATGAAGGAACAATTTAAATATAATCAAGGTGATCCAAACGATACGCACTGGTTCTATAGCATTTTAAAATATTCTCAGAGTATGTTAAATTAATCTAACATTCAAAAACATTTTAAAATTTACTCTCATGAAATTAGAATTTTTACGTGTCGTTAAACGTAAGATTTTTAAATTTCAAAACAAAAACAAATGCTACGCAAATAAAAATAAATGCTACATTACCAAATACACAAAATTTATTTTTCCATTTAAGTATTGGATGTTAAGTACATAACAAGTGAGTGTAACTTACCTAATAGTAGATTTTCGAACGTTAAATTAAACAAAACCACGAACGATTATTTTACACTCCCCGAGCACTGATCAAAAATTAAGGTCAGTTTTTTAACTGGCTATCTTAAATCTTTCACTCCCCTCGAATTAACTTGCAAAGCAGGTTGTGTTAAGTATCGTCTGGAACGACAGTATATGATTATGAAGATGAAAGTGTTACCTTTTAACCTCATTACAAAATAAATGAACCGTCTTCATAAGGAATTTTCCATAAGGAATTTCTTTGTGTAGAATGACTAGTTTTGAATATTAATAATTTTCAATTAATATAACTTTCCATTATTTTGTAAATACTTTTAATATTTAATTCCCGTCATTTTAATGCATATTGTTTAGTATCTATGTACTAAATATTTTCGTTTACCCAAAAGAAAAGAGATTTCAATGCGAATTATTCAAAATACTTCTTCCTTTTTACAAAAAGACAAATGTTCAAAATGTTAAAATTAAAATTTGATTACCTATACCAATAAGTACTGGAGATACACTGGAGAAACTTTAATGTTAACTTATTGAAAACAAGATATGTTCGAAGACTATCTAGTTTTGCATTCAAGAAATTATTATTTAAAACATTTTTGGCAGTATTGAAGCAATCACCAGTGATACACTGGGTATTGCGATGGGTTTTGTTATGCGTCAAAAATTTCTGAAACTGTTCACTATAACTAGTAGATTAATAACAATAATGAATTAATAATAATAATAATAATAATAATAAATATATAACTTGAAATAAAAATCATAATTATAAATAATAGAACGGTTATTTAAAATCACAAAATCATGACATCTTTTCAATGTCTTTCAATCTGTCTAGGAGTCGATACATCCTCAATTGTCTTTTACATCGGTAACTTATTGTAAAGCACACATTTGCCATTATTAGCTTTTTCAGAGTTAGTGATTCACCTCCTAATAGCTTCCTACAAGAAAATGCCTCAGCACGCCATCCACATTACTCCAGACCTGTTTTCAACGTAACAACATTCTTTCCCGATAAACCCTCTCACCTGTTCCACCTCAATATTGTAAGGCTTTCTGGAATTAGGTCAGCTGAATTGCAATATGGTTTTCGAATACATTGCGCTGTCTTAGTAATATTTGTGTTAAAGTAGTCATCATCTTAGAAGATATGTTTGACATAAAAACATTGGCGAATGACCAGTATCCAACGGAATATGCTGTAAATTTCTATTTGTTTGACACCTATCCGTTTCTTATTACTTTATTTCCCACTCGAAAAACCGTTTGAACTTGACCTTGCAGCATCTTGTCTACCTCCATCGTATATACGAACGTTTCGTCGAATTTTTCCATCTGCTTTAGCTTTCCGGCAGTTTCAAATACCTACTTTTAATGTTAATTCAGGATGGATGGAGCACAGCCGCCATCACTTCTATAAGGAGACTCTCACTCAGGTTTTTATGTATGGTAGAGTTCATAAATATCGAAACGTTTAAAATGCTACATTTCATTCTTATCCGGTCATTTCTTTATTTATAGTTAATTAATAATTGTAATAATTAATTTGTTATGTAATACATCATATGTGATCGAACATTTGTCCGCTTCCCATCCTTCGAAGATAAAAACAAGAATTAAGGTACACCAAGAAAGTAAATGCATCAATTAAAACATATTCCATACAAAAATGTTAAAAACTTTATACAATAAACTTAAAAATGAGTAAAAACTTAAAATTAATGAACAAATATAGTAGAAGAAATCTAAAAAAATATTATTACTTCATTATGATCCCATGATCCCATTTTAATCGATGTAATAGCCATTTACACTTTACAAATTTTAATGAATTAACAAGTAATGTATTTTGAAAGAAGTTTGTCATTCATTCAAAGTTAGTCAACGATTGAATTGAAAACTATTCCATTGCTATTGCAAACGTTATTACTATACTGGCCTTCCCAGAAATGTATTTGAAAATTTCTAATGAGGATTATTCATTAAAAAATAAAAATGTATACTGAGCACTTTAATTTTGTCATAAGTTTATGTCCATTGTCATCAGTAGTTCATGTCCATTGTTAACGAGTTTCTAAATATTTATTACCATTTCAATTATAAAACATTGTATGTTTGGATATTAAATATTTTAAATTTAGGAAGAATATAATTGTTGCTTCATAGTATTTTACATTTAAATGTTTCATTGTCTTTAATTTCCTTTACAAAACGGTACATATTTTGTAAAAGAACTCATAATTTAACACTGAAAATAATCAAAGTAAACGGGAACACAAATAAGAAATCTAGTAAAACAACATTGAATTATGACGTTTTCAAACATTGAATGTTTACTTGAATCATAACCGGTTATCCAAACAATACCTTCTATTTTAAAGCAACATTCGAATGTGACGCGACTTTTGTTCCTGTGTGCGAATTCCCGAACCAAACGTCCTTCTCAGCTCGTTCCGATATGTCAACACAACCTCATTTCGCAACCATTGCAATTGGGATTCCCTGTGGGAGAAAGAAACAACGTTTCGACTCTCCGCTCGGAGGCGACAATTGCAACTGCAATGGGCAACTGCAGTGGTGAGGTTCGCATTCTTTAAGTATGGTAGTATCATTTATAACTGAAGTAAAAGTATAGATATATTTAGCATTTTAAAAATGATCCCTAGGAAACAATGAATGTGAATCGGCAATGTTGGTTCTAAATTGCTTTGAAATCTGCAAAACTTACAAATATTTGTACTCCTATTTCGATTTAATAGAACTAATGAAATAAGGTATGAATTCTGTATCTTGAATCATTCGTTTTGTAGCTATTCTTGACTTTGAATTCTTCGTTCAATACGAAGATAAGAATAGAATATGTTTGATTTACATTGTCTAAATATATTTAAAAAATTTCATACATTGTAAATAAGTAATATTAAGTTTTTTGCTCGCACTCTTAAAAAACAATAGCACTGTTAACGACAATAAACTACTAATTTAGTGTAAACTGTTAAAATCCGAATCATTATTACACCAGTATTAAATAAAAGCATTAATCTTGCGTTTTAAATGTATACACAGTAGACAATATTACTTACAATGAGGGTTACGTGCGTACTGAGAATGAGAGACATGCAACAACACACACTATCTAACGCACAGACATAAGAAGGGATTTATAATCCAAGGTTTCTACAAATGAAACATGTAATGAACATTTTACAAATATACTGCCCTGTTGAACAATTAATAAAAGGACACCGGCGAGAGAAATATCAGCAAATGATCTTAGTCTTAAATTCATCATAATAAACTGTTTATGAAACTTTGAATTAGTATTTCATAATATATTTTTTAAATTAATGCAACAAGATAAATCTCGATATAATTTTAAGTGTGATACTCAGAGAAGAAAAATTCCATTGCATATTTCATAAGTTTCTTTACGCATTTCTTCTAGACAGTGTTCATTATATCCCACACGTGCACTATTGTGCCGCTGGGATTTGCGTAGGGGAGGAACGGGAGTGTGAGAAGTAATGTGGCAGCGTCTAGTTAGATTGCTGTGATGAGACAGCTGCCAATAGAGAATTGAATACCCGAGGAGGAGTGAGAGGAGTGTAGGAACTTGGAGAGGGGAGGGCGAGAGGTTGTTGGACGATCTCGCACCGTTGACTGCGGCAGCAGATCACGCCTACGTCACCGTCACCGTCACGCATGTCACGCACAGAGTAACGTGTGCGTGAAGTGGGCGGTGACCGGACGCGGTGTGTCTGTGGTTGCTGCCGCTCCTCCTGCTGCTGGACGAGATTAGCGTGAGCACGGCTTTCCAACGCAACACGTTCAGAGAAAATTCCGAATTAAGGGGTGTTAATTCCACATGCGAGAGGGAGTTACTAGCGCGCGTGAAATGTTTTAAACGGTCGCTGACTTTCAATGCTTTAGAGTTAAGGACGATTTTACTTTCAGAGAATAATAGAGGCAGGGAAAGGAATAAAAAAAAGATACTAATTAGAGCACTGTAGATTGAAATAAGATCGTTAACCAAAATATAAATGTGTCTGTTATATGAACTTTATTGAAATATATGTAAGAATTTGAATTTTATTTTCAAAAAGATAAATTTTACAGATAATTATGATTTTATACGTCTAAATGCATGCAAATATATGAGTAATGTTTCCGTGAATTGAAATATTCGTGAATAATTCAGTGAATTTTCAGTCAATGAGTTATAACTTGAATCCAAGTATTTCATTTGACATTTGAAGGAATAGTTGAGTAGACTTCTTTTCTAAATACACTGAGTGTTTTATGATCTTTTTACCTATAACTTTTCGTTAAATCTTATTAAAATATTTCAAAATTAAAATATAAATTGCAATCACAACATGACAGAGCAATTTGCGATGACATGGGTGACGCAATTTTCAACGATTGGTGAAGACTTGGAATGATGAATCATCTAACTTCCATATACAGGTTCTAGAAAAAAAAATTGCTATATTCTTCACGAGGGCAATTGCAATTAGATGTGGATTATAAAATTTTAACTATAGTTCAAAATTGTAAATTATGTGAGGAGAAACACGTAAAATAAAATGTATCCGATGAGGTGGTCAGTGGATTGATCTCTGATAGCATTTTCGTCTCACATATGAGATAAACACTTCAAAATATTGTGCCCATTTAAAAATGTTCTTCATTTAAGCATAATTTGTGAAGAAAAATCGTGAATTTCAAAACTGGTTGTAAGAGAAATAGTTATGCCAAAAATAGTAGAATTATGAGCAATTTTAACGTAATTGATTAATCCATATTACATACCATGTGCAGTAGATATATTTTATCGATTGCTGCACCATCTGAAATTAAATGATAACGTTTCATAAAAAAGTTACTCTGTTATTCAGTGCTAAATGCAAATCTGTTATAAAATAGAGGATTTCCATTTAAAAAATTTAAGGTACCTCTTACCACTTATTTTTATAATGATATATTTGTTTTTCTCAGTATTAAATGGCCTGGGCGAGTGATCTAGGACACTGTATATTTTACATTACGATATATATATTCAACAAATACCACTGAAAAATGGTTTAGTTCATGGCTATAGATAATAATTTTTCAATTAATTCAAGTTACTTTATTACCAGTTTAATTTTTCAATTTTTTATATCACTTGTTTATCATAAATAAGTTAATAGGTGGAATATTGAATCTCAATTTCAGATTACATAACAAATATTATACATTTATCGTTAAAAACGTAGAACGTAATTGAGGGAAGAATTTACATAAGAAACCTAGAAAAACATTTATTAAAATTCTATATTCTTCATTCATTATATTGTCTTTTCCCCAATCGCGCATTTGGCACATACGAAGTGAAGAGTAACAATTTTTAGTTTTTAATTTAATTAATTCTTTTTCCGAGTAGTGTGTGGTAGAACAAACAGCTCCAAGTCGACGCGTGCGAGACAACCGCCGTGAATCCGCTTCGCATACTTACGCATGCACGCTTCCACGCACTGAACCCCGACAGCGTCCGAAGCGACCGCCAGGAAAATTGAGCTCCGTTATCCGAAAACACGCGATCGACGTTGATCTCTGTGACCTGTAGCTGCCGCGGTGGTTGTGGCTATGCAATTAATCGCAAACTCCGTTGTAGCATTAGTGGTCCCTCTCTTCTTGGTGAGATTGAAAATTCCAGATAGAGGCGGGTTGAAAATTTCAGCACACTCCTTAGATAAGTTATCTACGCGTTATTATATCAACAGAATACCAACAAATTTGTATTTAATAAAACAAAAACAAAATAATTCAAATTACCCAGAATATATTGTTTATAAATTGCAAATTATAAACAGAAAATTATTGTTTATAAATTGCAATAAACTCTAAATTCGAGATTAATTATTACATTAGACCGCCGCCCCTATGCAAGAGTCTAGAGAGCTTGTATATAAAATCTACAACTACGCGAAGGAAAACCCCTGGCCAGGATGGGGAATACCTCCAAATTATAATTATGACTACACATACTCGTGTTTTAATAAAAATTATTGTAATATTTATCATCATTATGAGTTTCTTAGACAGAAATAGTCCATTATTCTCATGTAATATCATACTTAAAAACAAACTGAACATAATTGGACTAATATCATATTAATTTTGTAATGTACTAATATGAGCTTGATTGTTAAAATGAAATTTTTACCCCTGATACTAAAAATGACCCTTACTAGTAAAAAAAAACAGTCTACCGATTTACAATTTTTCAATTTCTTTTTGGATTTTTGATTAATATCATACCACTCTATACAATTATATATAACAAGTAATTTTATTAAATAAATGTTTTTTTTCTCAGATTTTTGACCTTGTTACGTAAATGTCCGTAAATTTCAAGTATTGTCTTACCGACACTTAAAATAATAAATTTACAGACAGACAACTAGATGGGCATCTTTATTTTTTGTGGAAATGAAGAAATATTTCGTTAATTAAATAATAAAGCAATACATTTTCTGTTACTAACATTAATAATACACCAATGTAAATAATATATGCAACATTGTCATGACAATTATGATTTTATATGTTGTCAGTTTTAAACAAAATATATTCCTTTAACAAATGAGCGTCTGGTTTGAATTGACTCTCTGATTCACCCTTCCCAAATTACTTTATGAAAAGTCAGTGTGAAGAGTTCAAACGTATGAGAATATACATGAATTTCCTTTCTCATATTCTCGTTCTCCTGACCTTAATCTTCCTTTCAATTGTACATTCACGTATTCTTGCGAAGCAAATTTGACAAGTAAATTATCGTTTCAGAACTCTTTTTAGCAAACGAAGTTCGATTTAGATCAAATTAGTATGGTGGCAACTATCTCACTTGTATGTACGATGTGAGGCTGTATGAATATGTCATTGTTCTCGTTCATTATAATAATTTGCCATGAAAATGTATTCGAAGAATGTGATTGTTTGGTGGGATGAAGTGTGGAATTAATTCTACTGAGACCTCAAATCCATTGGTTTGAAGCTAGTTGCCGCGCAGTACGTTGCTTTTTATTGCGTGGTGTATGGAAAGCATATAACGTGTGATAGCGCGAGAAAGCAATCATCGCAAGTCCTCTGAGAGACACTATCGCGAATGAGATCGGAATCACGTTTCAGAGCTTTTGGATATATTGGCACGATTGGAGATCCACGTGATATAGGATCACGATTTGGTTTTACTTTTTCTTCCTTCACTTGTCTTTATACTTCCTGAAAATATTTTAGTCAATTATATTTTTCCATCGTGATATTTCCGGGTTCTTTTGTTTGCAGAAAGTAGGAGCCTGATTGGTACAATGTATAACATTTGTACTGTTTCAGAGAAAATAATAGTTAAAAATAATATTTTATACAGCCGAGATATTCTGATTGTCTTTGTATTATTAAAATACAGAATTAAAAACTTGTAGAGTCTATATGTCACAAATTAAAGACAATCAATTTCCCATTATCACATTCACCTTCATTAAATTTCAAATAAGTAAGACATCTTTCCTTAATATATTTTACTTAGCCAAAGTTTCGAGATTATATTTTATCTCTTCTTCAGAGCTAGATTAGAATACTGAGATGCAGATAAACAATTAACATCATGTTATTTGGAAATTATTACAATCGTTTACACTTAAAATCCCTAACTAAGAATATGGAAGGTTCGTCACAGACGTAACCTTCTCCGTCATTGTCTCGTTGAATACTATATTCCCTTAAGAAAAGAAAATTTTATCTCGAAACGTTGGATAAATAAAATATAATAAGGAAGATGTCTTACTTATTGGAAATTTGAAACTCTACAAGGTCTAAAAAATAATATTGATGTATTTTCTGATTTGCAACGTCTCTTTGTGTGCACTGCCGCACACAATTTTCANACGCAGTTTTTTGACAATAAATTTATTATTAAAATTTATTATTATTAACTATTCTCTATTTATATTAATGCTAATGAATACGATAGTTCTGGATAATTAATTATTCATTACTATATATATATATATATATATATATATATATATATATATATATATATATATACTATTTAATGTTCCCAGCTCAAAATAATATATTTGTTGATAATAATCGAAAATCAAAATAAATAAATAAGAATTATAATTAAATTAATATTATCTGTGCCGGCCCGATCGTAAGAAAGTGTATGGAAAATGACCCGAGGGTTAATGTATATTTGTACAGCGTTGATCTACTTCATATCGACCGACTGAACTAATGCCCTTGTTATTAACACAAATTCCATAGTAAATCACAAAACGTAAACCCGCAAGCGTTACATGAAGATTTCATGCACCACCCAGGAAACGCTATCATCGTGGAATTCTAGTCGCAGTGCGCTCCGGCAGCGTCTTCTTCCTTCTTGTGAGGACGTGACTGGTGCAGTGACGGTGGTGACGATGGCGCGGCGCGGAGCAGTGCACGTCGCACCCAATCTGAATGCGACCTGAAGACGCGACGCGAATCCCAGCGAAGGAGCGATGCTCAGCAAGTGTGTGAGTGGCACGGCATGGTGCGTTGCGGATGAAGGTATAACCAGGCAGCGTAACCGGGAAAACAGAAAGAAAACTGCACTTGAGGAATATAACTATTCCCCAACATCACTAATGTTTAATCAAGACATTTTTGTAGTATACATGGTGATTACTAATCAGTCAAGATGTGTTCGAAAAAGAAGTCACACTATTCCACAACAGACCCCGAAGGCATGCCCATGTTGTTCTTGGGGTAGAGCTCAGCAATTACTTGGAGGAGGAGATAAAGCTAGACCGGTTTGACCTCATGATAGACCCAGTACTCATTTTACTGCAGACTTAGAAGGTCTAGACGTAAGTCTGGATGTTAAGATGTGATAAAAAGTTCCACACTCCACCGGACATAGAACCCCAGCTGAACTGCCAGTAGATCTGCGCTCTACTCCACTGAGACTCTCTGACTCCCTATGTTTTCGAAATGTGTAGTAAATAATCCCTACCTCCCATGTTAAGTATTGCTAGAGACGACATTTTGCAATTTCCATTCGTTGGGGGTCAATTAATTTACCCGTATAACAAGGTATTCGTATTTTAAAATGGAAAATAAAATTTAGTAAGTGAATAATATATTCATTTCTAAATTTCTGATTGAATTATTGTGTGTATGGTGATGGTGAAGGGAGGGTTCAATTTACCCCTCGAATCACATGTACTGTAATGGGCAACGCAGTTTATGCAACGACTGACTCAGCTTAAACCGTGCGTGAATGATTTAGACCTAAAACACACACTGATGATTGCGCAAAATGAATTTATTCAACAACAGTTTTCGTGACCTCAACAAAGATATTTCGAATAGGAGAGAAAATAAAACTACAGTAATTTGGAGACTAGAGGAGCTTTTTAAAAAAACTTGCACGATTTTCTCGAAGAACTGTGAAATAAAAGAGTAGTTACGGGAGAGATGTGTTCTCAACGTTAAAATGTTTGGTACGTAACAATTTTAAATTGAACAGAATTGAAACAACGTACTGAAGACCATTAACTCAAATGAACCAATGTAAGGAGAGTATAAATTGATTTTTTCTTCTGCTTTCTTTAGAGTACTTCATATTATTTTATCTCACCATACCCTAATTCAAAAGTGGAATCATATTCTCTCATATTTAGGTTTCTCAGTGGGATTCTTGCGGAGGTTCTTCAGGAGGAGATCTGTTTTTTTTAATAAAAGCTCGACGAGTCTCCAAATTCCTGTAGTTTAAAATGTTATGTTAAGATGGGAAGAAGTATTGAAATATATCGCAGCGACAATACTCATGACAATAATCAGGTTCATGATAAGACGGAATAAACAAAGTGTTGGGTCAAGTACAATAGTAAGACGTAAAATTATCACGTACGAATATAAATCGAATGGAAATGCATAGATCGTTTCTCGTCTTGACTTGAATATTGTTATTGGTTAAAAATATAGATGTCGTACGTACGTATTGGATTTAGGAATAATGTAAAATAAATTTCTCATTTGATTGTTTAAAAACGACAATCGGAGTTTTTCAGAGATAAAATTAAGTAACTCTATTTGTTCTTTTAAGTAATTTTTTATTTATATTTTTCTCTTTTTCTTTGGAAGAGTTTAAAATGTTTTAAGGTACGTAATGATCATTATTCACTTACAATTTTTTTTAAAATTAGCAATAGTAGTATTTTATGACGTCGTTTTTAAGCACTAAATTATGTAGATTTTTAGATATTTTAGAAAACAAAGAATGTTTCATAGATCAAAATAAGATCTTTCTCTGTATCAATCTTTTGGACAACTTTGATTTTGTTTAATTTTTTCAAAGAACTCTCAAAAGAAACCTTCTTGAATTATTTTAAAGGTAAAACAATTTATATAGTGAGATCATGATGATAGGAAATTTTATGTTGAGCATGATCCATGTGGTTGGTCACACAGCTTAATAATACAGAGCTGAATTGTATTCCCTATACATTAACTGCTCACCAAAACTATAAATTTAGCACTTACATAAGAGAGGACTTTTACTATAGCGACGGAAATACGGAGATGATTAACTATCAAGGTAAAAGGATGTAAGAGTATGATTCAAATTTTGTTTTACTAGTCTACCTTAGAGTGGAAAAACGATGCATTACATGGTAGTGTGAGAATGATTTCTACAGGACCATAGAATTTCTAAGAGTTGCAGCCGAGGGCGATTTACCGTAAGTGACTGCTATTCTTTCTTTCGCAAAGGCTATACAATATCATGTAAAAGATAAGTGATTGCAATTTACACTAAATGAGTTTTCCTGTATTTCACAATTTGGACAAAGAAAATTTCCTTGACGCATTTAAATATTTTTACGTCTGGAGACAGTGATGACTAGAGAACAATACGTATAATACGAAACTGTTACATACTTACAACTCAATGTAAAATGTAAAGTGGATTGGCTTTATGTCTTTATGTTGTTGTTGCTTTTCTTTAGTCGGAATGTTATCTATAATAATGGAAATACTGAAATAGGGAAGATAGTCACGGATATAATTATTTCATGTTATTTATATTTCAGGTTACAATTTTTAAAGTATAATAACATTTCATTTAGTACATTGATGTCCATATCCATAAATCCATATCCATAAATCCATATCCATATCCATAAATGTCCATATCCATAAATAAAAAACTTTTTTAAAGACAAATTTTATTTTAAGTCATGAACTAAAATGAATATTTTAAGTTTAGATTTTTATTAAGGTAATGCAATGCAAAGTGTTAATACTTCAATACATATTTCACATTAGTATATCCTAATAAAAAACAAACGTGCTTACTATCTATATATGCATGAAAATGTTCTATATTTTATGCCGAATTATTTGCCTTAAAAATGCTTGTCGCGCGAATCGTAAAGAACAAACATACTTCGGAATGAACTTACTTATCAATCAATCAGTGTCTTATGAAATTAGTTGGTATCTACTTTTATGGACAATTCGTTATACTTATTTGTGTGAGACGGACTGTACTTCAGGGGACGCTTCCCGGAAGAAATCCACAGCGAGTAATCTCGGAATAAACGTGTACTAAAAAAAACTTAAAATTATTTTATTAGACTTACACATCATTATATTTCTTTGCTATCGAGTTTATACGTGTGCTAAAATTCAGCTCAATCAGTTGGGGAGAATTGGTTTGAAATTCTGTCGCAATTCTAGACGCTGTTGTTGATATTGAATAGTAAAATATCTCATTGAATTCAGAACATGAGATATTCAGTCTTAATGAAGCTTATGATTTATGGATCTTACTTCCTTCTGGAAGGATTCACGGAAGGAAAATAGGGTTCAGGTAAAGGAGGGAAAGGAAACGGAAGTGTCGAGGAGTGCGACACCGTTTCGTCAGCATCAGCACGGGATCTACGTCGTCTTAATATATTACGTGCCTGCGTTGCCCGAAAAGGAAGTGTCTAGGAGAAAGAGAGATTGCCACCTCTTTCTGAACCCCCAGATCACAGCCACGAATCCTTATTTCATCCGATACTCCTCACATCTCTTATGCCACACTCATTCCCGTCTCATCGCGAGAAGTTGGCGCGTCTTTCCCTGATGGATTTCGCGCTCCAAGTACGTGACAAGAGTCGATAGAAAGAACGATCTCTCTCCCCTTGAGAATGGTACCAGATTGTTTCGAAAGCTCTCGATAGTCGATATTCTATTTGTAAATGTAATGTCTTGATAGATTCGCGGGGATGGGCTTAGCATTGAAAGAACTGTGGACTTAAGTTTATTGTCGGTGTAAAAAAAGAATTGGTCCGGATCAGAGGACAATCTCCTTGCTGAGAGCAGCTGCCTCGATTCCCACACTTCATGAACTCGAATAAAATTACCTTTTCATCTCGCAGCCTTTCCTCCAATTGCCGGTTTTTCTCTTTGTGTCTTTTCTCCTTTTCTCCTTTCCTTATCCGGCGATGCGTTCCAACGGAACTCTAGTTTCGTGAATTTCAATTTCCCGGAGAACGCTCGAGGAACGACACAGTTCGAAAGTTGACGTTCCATTTCATCCGAACGAAAATGCGTTACATTTGCTCGTCAGTTTAATTACATCTTTAACGACGCAAATAGTCAACATAAAGTGAAAATGCCTCGCTTCATAAAATTCTCGTTTGCATTTCTGTTAATCCGCTTCCGAACAAGACGCTCTCTTGGAAGCAGAATTATTAAGTTCATTTCCAATATGGCTATCGCCGCGAATCAAGTCGAGTTTCATTACTCGTAATCCGCATGATCTCCTAGATGAAATGGTCTTTTGTTTCTTGATCCTTCGTGCGTTTTTATTCTTATCCACTTATTCGTGCCATTTACTGTTACCTCGTATTTTCTGAACGCTGTACTCTCTTGGTTGGTTAGAAATTTCCTGAGAGATTCCAGTTGCTCAATGAGCTTTTCTTCGTTTTTCTCCTTCTGTTTCATTGTTTTCTAATTCGGTTAATTTTTGGACTTTCAGTATACACCCTACAATATGGCTGCTGCCACTCGACGAGTAGGCTAAGTACTCAGCTTCAGTTGCATGAAATATACTCAGCCATCATTATCGTGAAAAAAATAAAGAACGAAATGAAATAAACATTTCCTTAGTAGAATTAATATATTTTCATAATTGAGAGTTTCTTCTACTTCTTCATCTTCTCCATGAAGGAGTACCTCCCAAAATCAATACATGTTTACGTCTAGGCATTAATCCGTCGTAAGCAACAGAGAGATCTATTTTCGTTTCTCCAATTATAATGTATTTTGTTATACTCACTTCGTTCTCATTTTAGTGTGACTTTAGCGTGTCGATATACTACGCATTACGTTTATTATTATTATTATTATTATTATTACTTTTTGCNCTTTTGAATTAGGGATATGGAATCAGGAATTTTGAGGAGTTTCATGTTTCTTAGCGTGTTATTTGGTACCAGTCCAGTCGTTGTTATCACAATGGGAAAGATCTGTACTTTTTTTACTTTCCACAGCCTCTTAATTTCAAATGCGAGTTGTTGTTGTTGTTATTATTATTATTATTATTTTGTAAAGATGGGTGATAGATATATTTTTAAAATATTAAATGTATTATTGTAAACTTTTTCATCTCGGAAATATCAGGAGTTAGCTAGAAAATTCAACACAATAAGTATTACAATTAATACTATTACAATTATTACAATAATTATTAAAAATTCAATACAAAAATATTAATTCTGCTAATATTAACGTCCATTATATAATCAAAATAAATAAATAATAGTTTCAGGTCGTAAGACTTGGATTATTTACAATATATAAAATTCATACAAATATATGCATGAAAATAAAATGTATTCAACTATATTCTAGTACGTATACAGAGATTTTGCTTAAGGAGAATATAAAATCCTTTAAAATTTATGTATAAATTTCAGAGCAAAATCATTTGGTGTAAGTCATATATTATTAATACAATACACCCCATCAGCTTTCTACATACATTTTAAAAACATTTTGAATTTTATCATATCAAAATACTTTTTTTATAGTTTGTGGTAACATTACCATCTTTTTTAAATATTCATTTACTAGCATATTCTCTTCGGTTAGTCTCCTCCTACATCGTTTATTTCCCCTAATCTTCCTTACCCTTGCATTTTATCTTCATGTTATTCTGGCACGTATTCCATTATCTTCCTTACAGTGAACTCCGACAATATGAACGGTTCCGTCCAATAATGCGACAAGATGGTTGCCGGCAACCATCCGATAATGCGTCAATTATCGATACGAGGTAATAATTTGCAATTCCATGCATGGCGGCTTGTCAAAGCGTCCAAATGTTATGAGAGGTATGTGGAAGAGTTTTTTCCCTTCATGCTTGTCCATTGTCGCCCATGAGACAGACTGCAGTGAGAAAA
Organism: Laupala kohalensis; assembly: GCA_002313205.1. Taxonomy (NCBI): domain Eukaryota; kingdom Metazoa; phylum Arthropoda; class Insecta; order Orthoptera; family Trigonidiidae; genus Laupala; species Laupala kohalensis. Next base: position 660,906 of record NNCF01127600.1, on the reverse strand, counting down.
AAACCGCAGTGGAATGATGCCAACAGTGGAATTGGTTCAGAAACGTGCTTTGTGATCAATAATGCGTTATGAAAGATAAATTGTACGTGACAGAAGTGTAGTTAAACGAGTTGAGATAGTATAAGTAATAAAAGATTTATTCATTCTGTCCTTATTTATAAGGAAAGATCTGTCTTTATTATAAATGAGGACAGAGCGACAAAATCTTTTATTACTTATAATAATCAATCTGTCAATATCAGACAAATTCCTCAAATGAGTTGAGATAGGTTGGAGAAAGGATGACGCATTAATTACAAAGTGCATGGTAAATAGAATTGGATAAAACATCTAAAGACAGGGATTTGTACAAATTAATACCGAAAGTGAGCTATGCAAAATAGCAAAGGAAATGGTTGAGACCTAGTGCAGGAATAGCAGAATTTCTATCAAGTCTTGGACACTTCAAGAGATATTTGATAAGATTTCAACGTTGAATAATAAATGTTTTTCCCATAGTAGGTGCATTCCCAAATTATTTCCATGCTCGCATGTTTCCGATTTTTTTTTCCGCATCACACATTTCATCTACTAGGTGCCTAGTAATTTAGGAATGCGTCTATTAGGGGAAAGAAAGAGCTAGATATCTCAGGGAAATAAAAACTGAAACAGTAGTGTGTACACTCGGACCAGAGATGATTGAAACAGAAGGACGATTCGAAATTTTTGTAGAATATAAAGAAGCAATAAAAGAAATCAAAAACGGAATGAAAAGTTTTAGAAGAACAAACAAACAATATCGTGGAATGTCTATAGACGGGAACACGACGGGAATAACGAAAATAATGAAAAGAGACCATTGTGGTCTGCTTTGATCGTGCCTGGCATATTCTAGCATACTATTTGATATTGATGCACCGATGTGACACGCTCCGGCGAGAGGAAATAAAATTAGGTTTTCGTAATGGATTTAGGACAACGCCGCTAAATTTTTTGACAGTGCTCCATAATTACTTGGCACAATTGTGACACGATTTTATTACAAATCACGAAAATATTTGACTCATGTACGCATTGGTCGATAAGGGAAGTATAGTAAATTAAATACAAAAAAACTCAAATCTATTTATCACATGTAAGAGTTCAATATTTTTTGATAATGTGTTCAAATCTACAATTTTTACAATAAAACGGAATTTTATTAGTGATGATATTCGAGATAATTGTGTAGCATCTTAACCTTTCAACTGCTCACACAATTATGAAGACAAGTCTTTGAGAACTTCAATCAATTTGAAAGAACCCTGTAGGAAAAATTCAATTAATCGTCATATCTATGCTCTGGAAATCAAGTGAGGGCGAGAAAAAATCCCTGGAAATGTTATCTCCTGCTATCAGCATTCTTGTCAGCAACCATCTCTAGAAACGTCGCACCTTTCTCCTCGCGCCATCAATGACACCCCTCCTGAAGAGGACGTGACATATCCGCTCAATCCCGCGCGCGCTGATGCCACGAGAGATCGAAATTGAGGGCGAGGCTGAAGGAGAGCAAAGGGAGAGGGCAGAAGCAATAGTTGGAGGTCAGGGCGCAAGAGGCACACCATCGAGAGACATTAGCGACCCGCGACACTCCAGGGACGCGCTCAATCTCGCACTCGAGACGAACCTCCGGACCATCCTCTCTCTTCTCCTGCTTCACCGACGTTCCGTCCAGTAGCCTCGTGTCGCGGCGAGCAACCGGTTGACCTGCGCCGCGATTACTGGCAAAGTTGCGACGCGTAGGGGGTCGTGGTCCCAATTCAATTTCGAGCTGTTCCGACCGAAGCACAGCGCTTGGAGATCAGCACTGGCATGTTGACAGGGCTGCGTCTGGAGCGCTGCGGAATCAGGTCTTCGCTTGTTGTCGAGGCGAAGCAGAAGTGAATTGTTCGTATTGAGGAGGCAAGATTCTCGGATTCCACGTCGCAAACAAGTATGATTCGCTAGAAGGGCTCTTAAAGAACGGGTCTATTAGAGAAAAAACTGACGGTTAAACTGAAACGGTTCAAGGAGCTAAAGAACATATGTGGTACTTTCTCTTGCCTTTCACGAGCACAAAAAATGTTGATACTAATACTTGAAAGGAGATACGAAGCCAGAACCTTAGTTTTAAGACCTGTAAGCTATAATGCCGCTGCCGCCAGGATTATAAGACACAAAATTCAATGTAAAAGCATAATAAACTGCTGCGAGTTTAATCTCCTAAAATAAATTAAATAAGTTGATTGAGAGATACTTTTGGATTAATTGAATTTGGTGGAACACGAGAGATTACAAAAACGTAACAGAGATAAAGCACACTTATTTCTGACGTGGGGAGAAAGACCACAACAGGGGAAAGTTGAAGATGTTGATCGAGTTACACCCAATCTGGGGAACCACGAGTGTGCAATCATATTCACTTGGACAACGCGTGCGGAATCTACGGAGGGTGTGTTGCGGGTCAGCGTCGGACTGTGCAACAGGAGAAAGAAACCACTAAAGTGTTAAACAAATGTGGTATTTGAACAAAAAATTATGTTATGGAATTTGTAGATTTGCAGATTAAAAATAAAAGTACGTATCATTTATAATAAAATACTTGTATATTTTTTATTTAAAAAATTTGTTGGGTTAAGTATTATATTTGGGACGCATTGTGTGTCTTCATGAAAACATGTCACTTACAATATAAAACTATTACGCCGTTTGAGGTAATAGATTGCTATTGCATTTCCGCCTAACGTTATTAAGATGTTATGATTATATTGTATGTATGTATGTATGTATGTATTTATCTATGTATATCGTTCCGGCCAGCTAAGGACCGCGAATGACGAGTACGATTATATTGTAATATATATTCTTTAATTCTATGACTATTTATGCACAATTTTCTTGATTTCCATTATTGTTTTAACACATATAGCATTATTACAACATTTTGAAACATGTTCAAGTGATGTCATATTAAATACTAACATCGTAGCAACATGCCTTAAGGTTATAATTAACAATGCATAAAAAGGCAATTAAGAAATACATATGAATTCAAACATGCAATAATACATACGCACACTCATTCATCCCTATCTAAGATTATCAGGTAACTTATAAAACGATTAAAATGAAAAAAAGCAATTAATTTATAAAAAGGGCTCTGATGACGTTGGCCAGCCCTAAAACCCGATTAAAAAATTATATTAAGGAACAAGAACAACAATGGGACATGAAGGTATTAAAAAATTGGCGATACATTTACCAAACATATTTCTGTAAATTTGTAGCTCAAGCTACTATAGTTCACTATTTTAATCTCGTGCAGTATACAATGTAGTCAAATTACATTATAAAACATATATTCTGTTCTTTTTTTCTTTTTCAAAATCTCATAGATCTAAAAACTGAATAAAATGATAAAGAAAAATCATTTTTGAGTGTTTCAACTTAAATGAAACGAAGTTTCAATAAAGATAGTATACAATTTGTAGTTAAAATTGCATAAATACAAAACATTAAATTTTACTTGAAGAAATTGTTTGCCAAGATGGCATTCGTGAATACATTGGTAGTGTATAATTTCTGTGCCTTAGAGAGTAGTAATGAAAACAAGAGTAAACTGGAGACGTAGGGCGAATACCTTGTTTTAGAATACCAGGCGTCGCTGTTAATCAAATTGCTTCTGTCGCACATGAGAGAGGCGACGCGCGCCAAGACAAACTCTGGCGAAGACGAATGGAACAGCAATAGCGACGGCCAACTCTACTCACAATCGCCTCAGACCAATAAAAATTTAATCAAGTTTCGTGATGTTGTTTTTATTCTCCGATAACCCGGAAGCCAGAAGCTGTGATAAAATTGGATAAGTTGATGAATCAAACTATATTTTCTCAGCGTGCTACTTCTATTTATTTTCATGGTACAGCATAGGGCATAAAAATGATTCTAAAGCAAGCATAAAGTTTGCAAGTTTAAAGTTTCAAATATTTAAATCCTCTGCGGAATCAATATTTAGGTTATTGATACAATAATAAATAATAAATTTATTGTCAAAAAACAGTACAAACTGCGTATGACCACGTGGAGGGAAAAAAAAAACTAATTTACTCTCCGGAAGCAAGCAAGGGACCATCCCATCAATTCCGATCAAGGGCCCTAAGGCAGAGGCGGATTCAAAAAATTCAGCAAAAATTCCTAAATAGGTTTAGATTGTTAGTTCAGCAACTATTTTATTAGTAACAAATAAAAATGGTTTTCTTCATCAATTCAACTTGAAACTTCTAAAATATCTACATTGCTTATGTATACGTAAAGAGTAAAGAAATAAGGTGCTTCTTTTATTTTAGAATATTATAAGAGAGGTACAATGATGTAAAGGACTAAAATAGAGATATACATATTGTATTTTTATTCCACATGGACAAGAAACTTGAATATAAAGGAAAAAGCATCCCATGTATATCCCTATTACAAATATTTTGAGATACATTAAAAAATAAATGCAACAGAGTTTACTAAAGCAAAATGACACAATAACAATATTTCATCTACGCTATCCGTAGAAATGTAGTTAATAGACAACAGTGTAATAGAATGAGTACATCATTTTTATAACTATTTTCGTATTTTTTACTTATCGGTCTCTGCTGGCAATCATACGTTGACAGAGATACTGCTGACTCGCGTTCTGAAACATGTGAGGGTAATGTTTGATATATTCAATGGCATGAAAATAAGAAATGCAACTGGACAATAAAAAATGTTTTACAAACATTTTGTGCAGAAATACAAGTTCAATTCAATATATGATACAATGTGAGTACAGAAATTTCACATCTGTAACTGTGGTCAATAAAATCATTAAAAATTGCAAGGTTCTTTTTAAATAAATTTCTTCTTCATATTTCGTAATGTTAGACAATGTTAAATAATTATTTATATTTTATACGAGCTTGTCGTTGTTGTGTTTTTTCTTTTGGGGTGGGGGGTGGGGGTCTTTAAGTTGACTATTCATGTATGTAGGGGCAAAACGTATTCGTAAAATTTGGAAAATAGTATTTTTGAATCTCAAAGTTTGAATATCCGTATGTGTGATTAAGTTACATCCCTTGTCCCCAAATGTTATTTCTGAACTCCTTTCATTTAGAAAAGTTTAAAACTGAGAATGAATTAAATTTGTACACCACTGTTTCGAAGAAATACATCGGCAAGTTATGCGTAATCATTTATATTTCTTCATACATTTATTACCAGCTACTCATAATTTGATTCGATATGGTTTCCTAACCCAAAAATATTCGCCAAAATTTGCCGAGGACACAGACAAAGTGTCATAGAAAGAAAACACCAGGTAATCTCTAATTGTCGCAATGTCGACAAGTCAAATGTAAAACCCACGTGAGACGTTGTAAGAGAGCACAGTTTCAAGAACAAAACTTCAAGTGATAAAAGTTAGATGTGTCCAGAAATGTATTAAAAATAATATATAAAGAAATTAAAGAGCACCGAGTAGGGGAATGCAGTTTCTTCAGCCCTTTTATGGACGCTGTAAATACCTTGACCATTTTACAGCTGTGTACAGTTTCAACCAGTGATACTTAATCTGAACAACATCTGATGGTGACGATCTGATTCACATGAGAAAATGGCCCTATGATTGCGGTAGGTCATCGACGCGTGACGTGGGACAACAAGCGCGTGGTTTCCAAACATACGCTTCATGGAAGGGAAGGGAGAGGGAGAGGGAAAAGGGAGTGCTTAGAAAGGTGGGGGAGGGGGAACGTCGGAGGAAGGAGAGGGGAGGCAGAATCAGTTCGTTCGCGAGTCAGCGACGAGACGGAGGCTGGATGCAGCGACGTGTTCGCTGGACAGCATGATGTGGAGGCACGATGACAGTAGATGGCAATCAGAGGTAAGAAGTCCATATGGGTCACCAAGTCCACGATCGTTTACATAGTGTGACATCCGTTTAAAAGTACTGTGGATCATGTCAAGTAATAACTTTAAGTTGTCACGTGATTTGATCTCTTTCCATTTATACACACATTTTTTTTCATATTCGATTGAATTGTCTCGATTTCACTCACGAGAACTTTTATTTAGTTTATTTCTAAAGTTCAAACTCAAAAGTGAAAGTGATGTAAAAACCAAAGTCAATTCATACATCAGTAACAAATCCACAGGATGTTTGAATCATTTCCATCTTACTTTATAAAATACAGGGTTTCATCAATTGTACAATTTGCTCCAATGTGAATATATATATATATATATATATATATATATATATATATATATATATATATATATATATATATATAGAGAGAGAGAGAGAGAGAGATAGATGAAGAATTGAATTTCGACTTTATTTTTAGATGAATACTGATTAGAATTTTATATCACTTTCTCAGATAATTAATAAAGTTTATAGTTCACGTTAAGCATGGCCACGGAAGGCATTTTTAAACAACAATAAATAACTTACATTATGCCAAGAAACGTTGTACGTGTACATTTATGCCATTACTAGAATATAACATCAAAACAATGCGGAAGAATAATTTGACTTCTGCTCTCATTACGCAAATAAATGTCCATAAGAAATAACATTAAAACACGGCCAAAAAGACACCGACAATCCTGTTTTCTATGTGAGTCAGTTCCTGCGGCACATGTCGTTATGAACTCTACGAGAGACAATGCGACAAGGTATGATGAGATCGTCGGCAACCTCAGCACTAATGGAAGATACGTGGCGGCGGACTCGGTGGTGACAGTGGGAGAAACACCCTCCCTGCGAGGCGCACGAAATTTGCACTTCATCATCTTCATAAACCTCACTTTGTTGCCTCCCGCAGCATGAGCAGCTGGTGCTGGGTTTCCGAGTTTTCCTCTTTGGCTAGTAACGATCTGCACACGGTCATATTTCAAGTCATTTTCGCGAGATATGCATGCATTTGTTATACATCGTTTGTCCTTTCGCTGGCGTCTCTCACATTTCACGTGTTCTTTTCAGTGGCTTGTACCATGCAGTAGAAATCTTGATGACGAAAGACTTTCATATTTAATTTACATGTTTAAAATTTCAAAAGATTTCTCCAGGATTAAAAAAACATTCTTTTTTCAGGTTTCCCTGATTGTAGCGGAGTAGAAAGAGTTCTTCTGTATCGTTGTAGGTGAGTAAGATATTATTTTTTAACGGGGTCGACTGATCTTTTAAATGCTATTTGGAGTTATGAATTGTGACTTTGTGTTACGTACAACTGATGTGTTTGCATTTTTCTAAATTTTCGTTATGTATATACGACGTACAATGACATGATTTATAGCAGCAAACCAAGATAATGTTTTGTTTGCGTTGGAAAATACTTTTGTATATGCATTGAAATTTACAATACCCGCTCGGAATGAAAAAGTGTGATACGACATCACAGTTAATACAACCCATCGGAAATAAAAGCCGCTCTTTAAAAGAGACAATAATGAAGATGAGTTACGGAATGAGTGCCTCATTTTGTCTCAAATTACCCATAATTCATTTTAATATGAATAACAACGTGACACAGTACTCTTTTTGCAGCAATAAATTACAAATATCCAAGGGTGCTCCAGATGATAAAGATGTTGTCCGGTGCTTGATTATATACTTCCAAAAATGAAAAAAGCCTAATATTTCTTTAACAGTTTTGTCTTTTAATAATTCCATTACGTAATGATCTATCATAAACGATATTTTCATTTTTTTTGTGAATAATTATATTAGCTCATAACCTAACAGGAAGCATACTTTAAATTTCTACGAATTTTATCGCAATTATTGAGTGACTGCATCGTAACAAATAATAAACTAAGATGCTTCGCAGTTATGTCTTTTTAATAACTAAAGTTTTCTTCTAACACACTCACTGATATTCTTATCATGTGCAACCCCTTACGGGTTTAAATAACTTTCGTTAAATGAATTGCTAGACAACGTCATTGTATAATATTTGAGAAAGTACATAGAATTCATTAATATTTGAATGCACTCTCTTTTATCAACACTGATGCCTACCAATATTTAAAACACTTTCCTTGTAAATATCTCTAAATAAACAGGAACGAAGTATTTCACCATTAAGAAATGTAGTATCACTTTTCTTGTGTATTGTTATTTTTGTTGTTGTAACCTCTCTCGTGAACCAAAGTAAATCTACTTATTAAGACACATCGTATAAAAAAATAAAGGCATGATTTTTTCTCATAAATATTTGCTTTTTTACCAGTTTGCGAGACAGTATTTTGAAACGTCCATACAATTCAGGATGATGATATCTTACAGGTTTTGTTTTGTCTCCTAAATCTTTCGCGGATTCGATTATTGGAATTTGTAGTAGTTTTGTATTGCTTTTGACCTTTAAGTAAATGCAAACAAAAACCAAATGATAGCTGTAACTTACTTTCCGATAGATACTGTATTTAGCAAGCTACTACACTAACTTGAATATCTACATTCACTAGCAAAATACTGAATATGTTTGGCTCAGAAATCTCTGGGTTCACAAATACTTTCTCTCGATGTTATCAAACTACGTTCTTTTTTAGGCTTACTAATAACTTGAATAATCCATGGCGCCATTGGTACAGGTTGTAAAACAATGCTCTGTTAAAGAGAACCGTTCTCTGAAACAAATGGCAAGGGTTACGAGCTCTCATCAAGCGCAGCAAGCCCAAGCAACATTTTTCGAGCTCACAATTCTCGATTTCCGCGGACCCTCGTGAGAGAACTGGACGACTAACTGTTCGGTCTCGGTCACATGGCCACGGATGGACCTGTACGCACTTGGCAATAATGACGAAAGTACGTACAGCGTCTCTTTATGATGCCTGTCAGCAGCGGTGGACTGGTGCAGTCGATTTAATGTAGGTCCATAAAGGTGTGGCCATAAACGCGACTCGCTTTGGGAACAAACCGGCACTGGCGGAATGTCGATGGATCTGCTTTTTTGTTTTTGGAAGTGACTGTATCTAACGAGGGACTTTATAAGAAAATCCGTGCGATACGTTACGGTATTGTTTTTCCTCGTCTCTAAACCGGGTGTTCAAATTGGTAACAATTACCCTGTCAGTAAAATATTGAGTTTATATTTCCCGTACTTTTTAATGGGGAAGATCCAAGTGAGAGAAAGATATTCAGACTTCCTAGAAATTGTTACAAAAATTATTAATATAACGATGGAAAATATAAACACAATAAATTGGAAAATAATTTTTATTTAACAGCATTTCTTGCATTACCTTCTGTACACGAAAACACCAATTACGAAAATTCAACATGTAGATCAGATTACTGTTGGACATGAACTTAAGTTTACTCTGAGTTTTAACTTTAATAAGATGTAAGATCTATAAACCAAAATTCAGCTTCGATATGAAAAAGTATTTTTTCAAGGCTTGCTAATTTTTATTTTCAATTTTGATTTTCTTTATTAAACCAAAATAAATCTCTAAACATAATTATGCACTAGCAGTGGCAAGATGCATTGCCACACTAATTACATGAAACGAAAAATAATTTTCACCCGAAAAAATAATATAGATATACTGAAAGAGTAATAATCACTAGAATGATACAGTTGGATAGACAGTAGATGTTACATATAAAACTAAAATTACATTTAGAAATATGCCGAGATATTTACAGCGATAAATACTCTGATTTCAAAAGATGAACATGTGATTTTATTAGCAGTTTTCACTATTACAATTTTCCTCCATTCTTGCTGAGATATAACATTACACATTGTTCACTTGGCGAACGTTTGATGAAACACAATCACTGCGTCCGTACTCCGAACGACGCTAGCGTAATACTCGTAGCAATGTTTTCCCTGTGCATAAGGAGTTGGGTCAGGCGGGATAATTGTAAACAAGGGGTAAATGTAAATGAGTGATCTGTGCGCCGTTTTTTTAATCAGAGAAACTAAACTATGATTGAAACAAGACGTCGGTGACACTGTGAATGAAGTATAACAACTCCACGGTTTTGAATAGTTGAAGGAACCGTATAAATATTCAATAATCCAGAAGACTGAAATTCTAAGTTATTGAACTGAGTTCACTGCACTATCATGGGCAAATTATTTTATTGTTAAAATAAAATGTATTTAAATTTAATTTAAATATATTTTACTTTGGTATTAATTATCGTTAGTTATACATTACGTTAACAAAAAATCATTGGAATTCTCTTCTAGCAATTTTGAAGGCCCCGCAGTTTCATTTTTTTTATGCACCCCTAGTTTTCCTGCGATCGGGGTAATTGTGAACGCTTTTATTTACCATTCATCTCCCGTAGTTTTGTCGTGCAGTTCATGTGTGTTCCTGAATTTACTTTTTATTTAGTACATTGCATTTCCATTCCATTCATTTTTCGTAACTTTTTTCGGTATGTACGTTGAATTTGATTATTAACGTACATACCGTAAGAGACGTTTCACTGAGTATGTTTTTGTAGTGGACATAGAGAGAAAAAATGTAAGATACACTTTTCATGATTTTTTAATGTCAAAATTTTATGGGAGACATATTGGAAGATCTTGGAAAGAATCGACAACCCAATAAATCGATCTCACCTTTTCCAGTTAGTGAAAAACGAAAGTGCTAAAACATTCTGACGCTTTCAGGATAACTTTTGATTCAAACTCTCCTTCTTCTCACACGCTTTGGTTTGATATTTTTGTATCAATATTTTTGTAATTAAACGGTTGTTGTATAAGTTGAATCTGGTAAATAAAAATGTACAAAAATAAAATTAAGTGAGTCTGGTTTCTAGGACGATCTGCTGGACAATGAAACTATCAGTCAGAGTTTATGGCATTTCTATCAAAATATACGAGTCAAATGCGGATGCTAGGTAGATATTAACATCGAATCGTAATAAATGTGAACATGATATTAGAAGGGTCGAATTACAATTTAAATTTTCTACAATTACATATACTGTCTTCTACTACAATGACATTTACAACATACTGTCAACTGTTCCATACTTTACATTACGAGGGAATTGGTTTTTGACAATTACACGTTGTCTTCGTTGTAGTTTTAAAAACACGGGATAATTGTAAAAAGACCAATTAATGTGTGAAATTTCATACTTGGAATCATCATTACAAGTTTATGAAGTAAGAGCGTCATCTGTTATATTAATAGGCTTAAAAGTATATTTTTTACGAATTAATTTATGAAGCGCATTAAAATTGACGCGCGAAAGAGAATCATGCAAAACTTGTTTACAAGTACTCTACCTAACCCTATATCACAATGTAACAAAACGAACAGAATTTAGTAAGAACGAAATATTCAACAATGGACAGCTTTCATATGTAATTTTTTTAATGGAGACATTTTTGTTTAAATTAAGCTATCAAAAGTCATCATTTCAAGAAGGGAATTAGTTGGATTGTTTGGAACTCACTCTTAACATATTATTACACTGAAATTGATTATAAATCTGTCTTCTATATTATTTTAAAGTTTTTGTTAAATTTAGATTATTAAATATCGATCAATTAAGAAAACTTTGATTGTACTTTACGTAAGTGAAACAATCCCAGAAGTACGCGATCTTGAGTAAATTTCGAATAGTTTCGTGTAATGAATCAGAATCTACGGAAGTCATAATGATGCAAGTTTTGTCGTGTTGAAATAGAACGCTACGTTACAAAACCGTTCTCTGTGAATAATTATCGTCCACAATTGTTTGCAACCGCAAGAAATTTACATCCTTTCACTATATGAGTGTGTTATGAATCACGTGTGCACGATTCCGGATTCAATAACGCGCGGTTGAAGGAAGTTTGTGGACTTAAGGGAAGCAAACACATTTATTGAGCTGCGGAGGCGGGGGTGGGGGTGGATGCTACAGGAGGTACACGAGGTGGGAGTGGCGACCGCTGCTGCTACTGCGGTGGGATGAGAAGGTGGCAACGACGAAGAGTAAATACACAAGACCAACACAAGCGAGTGTTTTGGGTCTTGGGTACACCACGTTGACTTGCGGGGGTGTGGACAGGATGAAAAAGGGTGTGGGGCAGACGGACTGCATCACAAGAAGAAGAAGGGGAGGGTGGTTAATGAGGTCAGTTGAGCAGCATAACGTATATAGCACAGAATGAGAGGAATCCAGAATTCCCCTTGGGATGACGAGAGGGAATGGAAATGGAGGAGTACGAAAAGAGAGAGAGAGGAGAGGCCGTCACTCAGATTGCGTGGTGGTGTACTCAGTCTTAGAACTTACTCATTGTTTTCGCAGTAAAACCATAGAATTTACTAGGCGTCAGAAGATATTTCAGAAACATGAGCTGTTAGAGAATTTGCTTCCGCAGGGAACTTACATGTTAGCACAGTGTGATATATGACAGAGAAAACGTAGTTGTTGTTTCTGGAAAAATAATTTTATGGAAGAGTGCTGGAAGACTTATTATCGGTATTTCTTGTTTCACAGATAAACTCCGTGGAAAATGTTGGAGATAGTAAACTCTCATCATGAATATTAATATTTCGTATTTTTACTGGAATATTTTCCTGTTATGAACCTTCAGACTTTCTCCGTAAATAGTAAAGCACCGTTAAGGATCTTTATTTGTTACCCTTGATCATTTAATTCATTCTGGCAAATAGAAAATATATTTAGAAAATTGAGAATCATCAACGGGTATTCATTTAATGCAATATGTACACTAGAATATCTGGGTTTTTTTTCTATTTTTTTGTGTTTTATATATTTTGTTTGTGGTATTTGTATATAGTTACGAAAACTATTCCACATGATCGATTAGATGTGGCGTAAATAGGAACTACTAACTCACAATTAAAACAAACCGTATAAATCGTTTTATGTGTGTTTACTATAACTGTCTCGAAATTTTTTTTATACATTTGTTATTTTGTTTATGACATTTCCAATCAAATGAATTACAGTTAAAATATTAAAAATATAAATCGTGTTCATGACGGAATTTAAATTGTGCATTGATATGTATAATTCATGATAACGGAGAGTTAGAATGTAAAGCAACCACAAAGTTGGAATTTAAAAAATGTGTTTTAATGTATTCTTTCAAGGACGTCATTTATTTGTTTTTTCTATGTTTTTGTATCATATTGGACAGTATATTAAATTGTGCGAAACGGCTACACCAGCAAATAACTTCTTAGACCTATTTCTTCTTTTTTAAAATTTCAATATTATTTATCTCAAGTGTATTTAGTGTTAGTAACAATCTCCTTTCTCATAGATAAAGTTTGAAGAAAAAAAAATCCAAAAATCATTTTCATACTAAGTAACTTTTAAGAATAATTGCGTTAAAACCGCTAACAATAGTTCTTATCTTAAACGAAATTATAGTAAAATATTTTATTGAATAAAATATAATGTAATACATTTTATGTCATTTAATAAAGATAAATTACAATACAATTGAAATGAATGGTGGAAATCGCTCACTAGAAAATTATTTTCGTATCTCAGGTAATGAAAACTCAAGTAAAAGTATGTTCCCGGTCAAATTAAAAACCTCAAGTTGATCGCCCAAAAATATTTTCCTGGTAGATTTATTTTTCGCAAAGATGGAAATATTTTTTAAAATATCTTTAATATAATCGTTTTAATCATGTTCAATACGCATGATACATCTCTTTAGCGACGTAAGTATCTGGTGTTTATGCTCCGCATAGAATCGGAGAAGACGTATCATAATCTGCTTTCTCCTTTTATCTCTCCAGTTCTGAGCAAATACGTGTGCGCAAATATTTATCTTCTCGAGGCCAGCGATCCTTCCTCCACTCGACAGAAGCAGCTAACAGACGACCTCTTGAGCTCAGTGCCCTCCGCAAGGCCGCACCATTGAAGCGCGGCGAGAGTATGACCTGAGACATGCGACCCTTACACTCATCACGAAAATGAGTCTCTTCAGCTCTTCACGTGTACTTATCCCGCGGTTAATGCGTACTCACGTTTGTTTTTGACGAAATTATGACAATACTAAATGCAATGAAATATATTTAATTCCTCCCGTATTTTACCATATGTGTCTGACCGGTTATTAAAACCTTACAGACTGAGGTTTTTTGTCAAATTTTCTGCTGTTATGAGACACTCTTTGGTTTCCATGTTTCTTATTTGAACGTTCTCCATCTTTATTTTTTAATAGTTTGTCTAATCTTATATGTCGAAATGTCTTAAATCTCTATACCTTAAATGTTTGTTTTCTTTTTATATAATATATTCCACATATACTATTCTTCGTTTATATTATTATTATTCAACCATCAAAACTGGGGAGAGTTCTTGAAAATACTTCTAGTACAGAAGTTCTATTTTATAAGTCGTGTATACTCATCAGAGAACAATTTTACATTTAAACAAATTACAGCTTTGTAAATTATATTTATGTACCTTATTTTACTACGTAATAGGATTATATACATTAATGACAACACAATATATATTAAGTATGCACGCTCATTGTAACAAAATATAGTATTTTGTCAAAATAATACGAACTAAAAGCATTGTCACATCGTCAATATCGATATTTTTCAACATGTTTTAACAACGTTTGTCATGTTAACACTGTGACAACGTCCTTAATATAAATATAATTTAATTCAATTTAATCTAATTTTATTCAAGTTATAAGCTAGGGTGTACTTACAGACTTCTCCCATTTTCGGAATTAACACTTAATATTTGGGTCCAACACAGTTTTTACTCTTTATAATAACAAAAAACTATCTTTTACAAAATTAAATAATTGACATGTATCAGTGAATCGCTTCTGTTTTTATTTTCAAAATTTCCTCAAAACAAAATACCATGTCAATTCATAAAAAAATAATCTTAGAGATGAACCGCGTGATGATTCGTGTGATGAACACTAATAAAATGAATACACAAATAAAAAACAAATAAGCATCAAAATGAATCGTTACAATCCAATAATGATAGTCAAGAGTGAATAAACACGATTTTCACGTCATGAAACAAGGTATTACTAACCACAAATAAAAAAGCTGAAAAATTGGCGGACGAAGTCGTTTTTTAATTTACAAAATCCATAATGGCACCCAACACGGCAAAAACGAACAGTCTTGCAGTAAACATTTCATTCTTATGAATTGATGAAGGGAAAATTCAGGATTATCGCCACCCCCAGTTGTCGCTATAAAACTGGACAATTTAGAAAGGGAAATAAATAACGGATGTTTTTGTGCCTTGGTCGATAAAACTGTTTTTCACCACCCAATGCAATTGTTTCTGCGGGTTTAATTCGGGCGTATTTTAGAGCTAGTAAAAAGGTCTGAATATACGCCGCTACAAATATATGGCGGGAAAAACAGCGATTTAATTAGTCTGAAAACATACAAAAATTGAATGAGCAGGAAAAGAAAATATTTCGATAGTTAATCAAATGAAAAAATACTTTATATTTGTTGTACACATCCAACTGGTGTGTATTTGTTATATTTCTCACAACTACTCATCATCTTCACTGTTCCTTTTTTTAAATTTTTTGTTTTATTTCATGGTAATAATGAAGTGTGAACAATTTGGTTAAAGTAACACAAATTAAATGGCGTTTGCAAGTTGTCATTTTTTTTTTTTTTACACAAACCTTTTTCGACTGCATATCAGCCATCCTCACTATTACACATTTATATAAATACATACAATACACATCTAATCAAATAAATAAATGGAACAATCAATAAGAAATATGTTTTTGTGATGATTGCTGCTATGTAGCAGAAAAAAAATCTCCAAATAAATATATCGACAACTTACAAATGCCGTTTAATTTATCTTAACTCGTTTGTTTTATTTATAAATATTAAATTATTGAATTTGTATCTTTTTAATAAATTAAACATTTCTCAACTTACGCGAAAAAACTTATGAAAAGCATTATATCGAGAGCTCCAAGACAAATTTTCCCCTGTACATTTATTAATCCAACATATAATTGAGATGTTAGTTGCTTCTTTTGTGAATACGTTTTCTGCCCAACGTCTGACATAACCACGAATATCGCCAAGTTTGAAATAATGATGTACCTCATTTTTACAATGAAACAAATATACGCCGTGTAAAACTATCTCAGCTCATTTTTATGCATGTACAATATTTATTTTGTCTTTACAGATAGCTGAACATAAATTTCCGTGAAATTTGTAAAATCTTGCAATCACAAAAATTCTTTACATTCGTGTAAATCTCCCTTCGTTACATTTATGTTCAAAAGAAAGTGAAAACACTGTAGAAACTTCACTGCATTTAATTTATATCTATTATTTGGCATTTCCACCGCGTCTACATGTATAAAAGCATTTTTAAAACATTTTCTTCTTCCATAATTTACCTTTCAAGATATCACAGGAATATGATCCGTAAGAAAATCCGTCTTTGAATCCGTAACATAAAAAGCTTAAGATACTGCTCAGAAAATTAATTTGAACCTGTCAGAATAGTACATTTAATTACGTAAAACTTGGCTCAGATTTCATTATTGTAAATGTAATGAAACTAGAGTGAATTTAAGTAAGTATTCTCTAAATATGTGTTAAACTATTATGTAAGCATGTCAACGTGAAAGTCGAATTTAAAAAACATTTTTTGTACAATAAAGGTTTTAGAAATACATTAATTACTAACAGGACTCAAGTAGTCAAGTACCGTCCTTTTCAAATAAATGTGTAAATTTGCTTTTTCTCATGATGTAATACTATAACGCCGTTATCTCTGAAAGGAAGAGGGGATAATGAAATAATAGGAAATCGCCAACATATCTTTTAATGCTGTACTCTTAGCAGTTCCGTAGAAAAAGAACAATAGTTTTCTGGGTCAATTGCGTATTAATGTATATGCTAATAATAATTTTCTCATGCTGAAAACTCCATCTAAACTTAAACATTGTTAGGGTTGTCGTGATAAATGAAATTCCACGTTAGAAAGTACGTGGAACGGATCGTGATTATGGCTCCTCGACCTCCCGCATCGTGTAGATAATTGGCGCTCTCTTCCCTTGTGTCTCGCAGCATGGGTGTTTCAGTGACGTTCCACTGCGCACGTCGCTGCTCCATAGAGCACGTCGCGGGTCGCTGCCTTTGGGCGGTGTGGTGGCAACCAGTCTTTGGCGGCGGGGGTTCCGCTCTCCTTCACTTATTTCACCTTACCGGACACGCTAGCGACCGTCTTTGTTGCCCCTATTCTTTGCGCTTTTCTCCTACCATAATAATGACACAATATTATGAACACATGGAGGTAAATTTCTCCAGAAGCAAAGAAAGGAAGCCTAACGCATTAAATAATTGCTTCAGACCGTAGTCAAATTATCAACCATATTATCATCTATTTACAATATTGATGAAAATACATGAAGCGTTGTACCATGTATTATTTAATATATCAGTTACCGCAATTAATGGTCTATAATATGGTTTTCAGTATGGCATGTACTGAATCTGGCAGCAACTATAATATTCGGTCAACTTCGGTTTCGTGCGATCGAAATATCGAAAAGAAATATCAAAGTCAAATCTAACATGATCATGCATGTTATTTGATTTTCCCGCGTTTTCGGTTAATACTCGACTCATGGAAGTGTTTAAACGTTGAAATTAAAGGTAGAAAGTTATAAGTCAATACAACTGTTTACCAACCTTGGTTTAAGCGTTGGACGTGATGAATCACTGCTGACTCAGCCAACATGGTTTTTTTCTCTGTTTTTGTTTTATTTACGCTCGGTAAAACATAAAATGTAATAAAATAGGTGTCGTTCAAGCAACCACTCTACTTAAGTTCTACGCAAACATCCCTAGAAAAGTAAAGAAGAATCTGAGTTTGCAAGAGGATACTGGGACGTCAAACTATTACACTCAAGACTAAAGTATTCCCTATGGTTCAGGGAGAGTATTCTGCGACTACTTGACCTTGGTTCTAGGAAGAGATGAGACTAATATCACCTTTCTACTATTTTTATACCCGAAATAGTTCTGGTTTACTCATTCTGAGATGCTAGTTCAAGTCCGTCTTGACGTTGAAGTATGAATATCATATGACTTCACCGGGAATTGAGACAAGCTCTCCATCCAGCGATGCAGAATCACTCTATCCACTGCTCTTACCCTACTGGCTATTTATGTTCACAATCTTGCCTCCGCATTTGTGAAGCTTCGTCTCAAAGGTACTCAATTTGTTGTATAATCTTAATGTGTTTTAAAGAAACTGTCATAAAAATTGTTCCACTTAACTGAAGTGTGTCCACAATCACAATCTTATGTATACCCGGCGCTTTACAACATCTACAACATGCTCTACAACATCCAAATTAAGAAATCATCTAGTTTGTCAAAAATAAGGGATAAGGACTGTCGATGCTTGGGAGATACCTGCAGTTTCTTGACTGGCACATCACCTCAAGAGCGCGTGGAGACACCCAGGAGTGTGAGAAATTATGAATATGCTGTCTGAAGACAATGTTCGGCGAGATAAGCGGATACAACAAGTAAAATTAAACAAATTGGCAATAAAATGTAATACGTAATATGTGTCCAATTTTTGGCAAAATGTTTTTGAGAAATTATTAGTGTCTTTAACTTTTCAACTTTGTTGTATTGATTTCGAAAAACCATGAGTTAGAGATTTCTACACTTAAAATAAAAAACTAAAAATATTATAAAAGTAGCCCCCGAATTTCGAGTGCTGTGCACAGTTAGTTAATATAATTTTAAATTTTATACACCACAATTTATTTTATTATATTACCATTTAGCATGTTATCTGGGATCAATGAACCTTGGGTGTACTTGTGGTACTCATCCATATAGCCACCCTCGAAACTTATTAAATCCTGCCAGGTTTCTGAGAACGAGTCCTACTCTGTTCGCCTCGTCTCCGACTTTGATTGACTCACTAGCGTCCACCTGTGCTTTGTTTTAACATTATTCCTTCGCATTCGGGCAACTTTCTATGTCGATCCTCTTGCCCGTACGTTTCCATCACGACGGACATGGTCCACTTTCTTTGCTTTCGTACACCAGTTTCGATAGAAACCTGCCATTGTCGCAGATGGTGGAAGAGCTTTGAGTAATTTCAGGAAAGAAATCTAGGATACGCACAGTCTGTTTTTTTTTACAACACTGTATACTCCTGAACTGTTGGCATGCTCTTTCTTTCACTTTGAACAAAATATCAAATACAGAAAAGCTCGGGATAGTAGAATAGGAAAGGAGAAGTTCTTTAAAATAATAAATACTGAGATATGCCAATAAGGATTAACTTTGTTGATTTTGAATTCTGAAGCCTTTTTATTTTTCAAATTATGTTATGAAATAAATTGTGTTCTAAATAATATTGTCTTGTTACATATTGTTCTTAAACAACAATGAAAACAATATTCTTGGGATAAATTTTAAAAAATACTGGATTTCTGAATACGTAGAATAATCTAGCAAAATATATTATTTGGCTAATTCTTGCCCGATTTGTAGAATTTGGGAACTTTGATAACGTAAAGAGATGTTTATTATGTTCGCGTATTTATGTCACACCATCTTAAGACTAGAAGAACAAATTAAGAATATTCCTTTTAATAATTAAACCATTAAAAATTATTCTATCAATACGATTACAAACCGATACTTTTTACGAAACGGTCACAAAATGGTAATTTACCAAAATGGTTTATAGTATGTAAATATTTCCTCTGAAGTCAAATGAACAACATTAATTCTATTAATACAATCTACAGTTTTAAATATTACAAAGTTGAGTATTAATAAATACAAAATTTCTGCGTTTTGTATGAGATTTGATCAAAATTAAGAATTAATATCTGGGTGACTGAGCTTCGCTCGAAAAGCTCACAAAATGGTCCTATGACAAAATATTTTTCGCAAAGGGATTCGAATCATGGTTTACTTACTCAGTTACACTGCTTTGTAACCATGAATATAACGAATGATAATTCCATACGTAACTATTTTGCTAATTTGGTTACTGTGCAGTTTACGCTGCCCATATATGATGTTGTTTGTGTGTGTCCGGGTTTAAGGAGTAATTCTGAAATTTTTATGGAATTGACTCTCCGTATTTACGCAGTAGAACACATACAGAGAGTAAAAAGAAAATAATAACCATTTGTCTTATATTGCGCTTCCCTCTTTTATTCACACTTTCGTGAACAAATGAAAATTATCTATTCATTGTAATCTACAATATACCCTATTTATAATATTAGACATACATATTTATTTATGTGTTGACTACATGGTGACTACGGTGAGGAAGTATTCACTGTCCCTACGATACCGATCAGTGGTGAACAGTCTTCAGTCAAAAGAAGGTATTTTGCCACTGATTGGTAATCACTTATTCTTCAGATATTTACTTTCGAACTATAATAATAATAATAAATTTATTGTCAAAAAACAGTACAAACTGCGTATGACCACGTGGAGGGAAAAAAAACTAATTTACTCTCCGGAAGCAAGCAAGGGACCATCCCATCAATTCCGATCAAGGGCCCTAAGGCAGAGGCGGATTCAAAAAATTCAGCAAAAATTCCTAGATAAGATAAAAAGTTAGCTGCGAGTTATAATACTAATAGAATGTCAATATGTTTGTAATTTTAAGCAAAAAATTACATGTAAGTTATTATCGAACTATAGATTATTCTGAGTATAGTGCTTAAAAATTGAAATAACACTAAATTCACGATTTATTGTTACAATAGACCCGCCCCTAGACAAAGCCTAGAGAACCTGTATGATAAATCCGCCTCTACCCGAAGGAAAACCGGAGAAAAACCCGGGCCAGGATGGGGCTACAGAATTTATGTACACAAACGTGCCAATGTTGAGTACACATAAAACTAAATTAATATGAGCCATAAGACAACACAATCATGCAAGAAAATAGTTTTTGAAATTGTTATAAGTTGTTTAAAAAGTACTACAGCAATGGCGTGATAAAGCACAAGACGAATTTAACTTTTGTTAAAATCAATAAATTCTTTTACAGTGTAGAAGCACTGGTGCAGGAGGTAGTTTTTAACCGCGGATTTGAAGATATTCAATTTCATAATATCTTTTATATTCTTGGGCAGGGAATTATATAGAACGATTCCCGAATGGTATGGTCCCTTTTGGCAAAGAGTGGTTGACACTCTAGGGCGATGAATATTACTACTATTGCGTGTATAGTGTTCGTGAACGAGACTGTTTCGTATAAAGCAAGGGTGGCACTTCAGTAATTCGGACTTAACAAACACGACTGTTTCATAAATATAAATGCAGGGAAGTGTTAATATATTTAATTCCTTGAATAAAGGTTTACAAGAGTTTCGGGGGTGAGATTTACAAATTATCCGAACTATCCTCTTCTGAATTCTGAAAGTTTGAATACTCTGACCGGAATTACCCCAGAAGGTAATGCCGTAACGTAAATGGGAGTAAACGTTTGCAAAATATACGCAACGGGAAATACGTGGACTAACTGCGTTAACTAAGATTCGGAATGCGTAACACAATTTGCTTAATTGGGAATTAAGATTGTCAATGTGACAATTCCATTTGAGGTTGTCTTGAATATGGAGACCTAAGAATTTTGTATTTGTAACAGTTTTTAATTGTGTTCCGTTTAAAGAAAGAGAAACCTGGGGTAAAGATTTTGTGATACTATTGTGAAATGACATAGACACTGTTTTGTCAGTGTTTACAATGAGACGATTTGCATGGAACCAAGTCGAAAGGTTAGACAAAACTTTTTGAGCATTGGCGTGTTTACATAGTAAATTAGTGTCATCAGCAAAAAGAACCATTTTGCAATCTGATGTGGATGATGACATGTCGTTCACATACAATAAAAAGAGTATAGGGCCGAGAATTGATCCTTGGGGTACTCCGCAAGTAAGTGGCTTTGTTTCTGAAAGACAACGCTCAAGTATTTTATTTTTAGTATAGGATATTTCTACTTGTTGATATCTATCTTTTAAATAAGAAGTTAGCCATTGATGTGGAAGTCCACGAACTATTCATAGGTATAAGGATAGTATAATGAACGTCCGAAAATTAAATCGAAATCTCTTCAAGTCTGTACGATAATGGTGTGTATGTGATAAATTTATGTTTTTTTCTATAACACACAAAATAATCAAGGTTTCCGAAACTCGAATTGGTTAGTGTACATACGGAATAGGGATCCATTTCTGTAGACTCTTTGCACGCTCTTTCTGTCGCTGTAGACACGTGGTGTTTACTCGTGTCAGTAAAATAATAACTTCGCACGCTGCCGCACACAACCGGGAAAAGAAGGTGAACTGGGGTCTACTCTACAGGAATGTTCATTTTCCATCGAGGGTTGAAAGGAAAGGTTGGACTACAGTTATATTACTTGCATGTTTATCTTTTTGTTTACAAAAAGGTAGTAGTAGAATTTTGTTTTTAAATTCTTTACTGAAATCTTTTTTAATTGAACAGATCTAGGAACACATTTTAACTTTGAAGAAACATACAATTCTCTTATTTCTTTGCCAATTATTACTTTACATGAATACGCTGGTTCGTATTTTGTTAGTAGAGTTACCTTTCATTCAATATGATGTGTTTTTACTACGTAATATCAAAAGGTCGTGTCAAATTCAAATGTATATTGTTTATATCATAACGTTTCAGCCTTGAAAATATTAAGTGCGGTAATTTAATTACTTTTTTAATGATAAGATAAAAGTTCGTCGAAATTTGTTCGTACTGTAGGGATGAAAGTCTCATATATGTACTCTCATATATGTCCGAATTCGATTCCCCGCCGAGAAAGTTATATATTCATTTGTTTTTGTTAACATGGTCTTCCTCGTGTGTTTAACATTTTTATAGTTACTATTAAAGAACCAATTTCAATTAAATAATAAATTTTAAGTCAGCTGTATCGAAAACTGCCTGTTCAATCAGCTTTTTGTGCTGTTGGTGGTGAATCTGAATTTTCGGATTCTTAACTATTATATAACTTAATTGTTTGATTGTTACAAATAAAAAATATTCTTAATGATTGAAAGAACACTTGAGATGGAAACTCGTATGAACTGAAAGAAAAATTCTCTCAGTTAAGCAGCAAAATTGAGCAGTTTTATTGGTATTTTAGTTACTCAGAAGACTTACCATAAATCAACAAAAATTAATACAAAAACGCATCCGCTCTCCCGGAGATACGAATAAAGTTCTTACGTTAACCCGTGAACCATCAGACACTGATCGAAGAGAGAATATTTTGGTTTATTATTGACGCTAGTATTACACATGTTAAAATTGTTCTTCAAAGAAAAAAGACCATGTTATATCACATTGTCATCCCAAAATACATCTAATCTGTGAATTTCATTAAAATCGTTAGAGCCGTTCTCGAGAAAATTTTTGACAAATGCATTGGTATATAGATACGATTATTGCTCGCTTAATGGTATAGGATATCGTTAGATCCCTTCCCAACAACAACAAAGAAAATTCAGTTCAAACCTTTAAAGTTATAAAATAATAAATCTATCTTCTATTAACGGGAATTGGCTGTTGCAGAAGAACCCCAAAGCTTAATGAGCGAATCGTGATGTTGTGAACCTACAAGCAACCATATTCTTCTTCTTCTTCCATGTAACGGCTTCGTCACGAAGACCGAGCGCTGCTGTTGCAAGCATGTACCAGGCGCCGCAGCGCAGAGGAAAAAAGCTCACTACCAGTCGACACACCCCGGAGTAATAGCGCCACTCGGGACGCCCGCCGCTCTCACAAAACACGCCCCACAACGCAACTTCTCCTCTGCACCCAAACCTTCCACTCTAATTATTTCGACAAAACAGATCCATTCATATTCACTTGATTTTACCATAAGATTGACGCTCATCTTTCACGGGAGGATATTTTCGCGGATAATGCTTACAAATACAGCATCTTTATCAAGGTGTATTGAGAAATAGTGTAAGTAAATACTCCGAAATTAATGCAGCGAATAAATGTGTTTGATTATATTTTGAAATGATTGTTCAACACAACGCCGTCCAGTTATCTTTGCCAGTGAGCTATTTTTTACACACTTTCGATCGATCGGGTCGGCACGGGATGGGATGGGGTTTGGCAAAATGTTGCCCGACTAATAAAAGTAATGGGTTATATTTATTGTTTGTAACGTGATATTTTAAGTATTATCAACAAATGTATATTACTTCTGTAAAAAATAAATAGTATATTTCTTTATGTTTAAAGGGTATTTTTAAGATTTAGTGTTATAATACAATGTTTTCATTGAGTAACGTACGGCGGGTTAGTTCCGAACAAAAGTTTCTATTTTTGCTTACTGGATACGTCAAATAGTATTAATTCCGTCAAGATTGATTTAAAAAGCAAAGTTGTGCTGCCCAACGTTTCACAAAAAATTAAATACTGTGTACTGATGATAAAAAGTACTAGCGAACCGTTAAAATAGTTATTCGGGCCAAAAGTTGGACAGTGGTGTTTTAACTGATTTAGTGACATTTCACATATTATGAATATGTCCTCTTGTTGATATGCATTTCTTCTGATATCTTCATTAAATGCTCATTCATTTCGAGATGAAGTATGAACAAAATGTATTATATGAGCGTGTTCTCTTGTTTATATGCATTTCTTCAAATCATATTCATCACGTGTTCATCCACTTTCAAAAATAAGGCCTTTTTGACACATCACACTTTTCTTCCCAAATAATCCATTCCCCTTTTTTCAGTCCAATAACGTTTTTACTTGCCCTACACGTCGTGTGAAGAAAAGAGTATTGTTTTGTTATGATCGATTTAATCGGAATGTGGATGTGAGACACCACAAGTTTTTTTGTGTCATTCTAATGGCATAAGAAAAATTCTGCTTTTACAGAAACCTGAAATAACTTTAAATTTACCTGTACATGAAGTGAAACAGTAACAAAAACTTTTTTGTTGAGACCAGTCTGTCGTCATTGTCGACAAACGTTGGAAAAATTCTTCAGGTACTTTAATTCGGATTGTTTGGAGAAAAAGAGACTAGAGGCATGTTTCGGAATATTGCTCCACTCATGTATCACGTAATATTTACTGTTAGGTCAAGTGAATAATACTTATAATTAATTATGTAAACTATGCACTGTGTAAACAATGTATCGAGGTCTTTCATAGCAACAAATCATAAATGCCTCTGATTATCATGTCAAATTTGTCATCGTACAATGAACAGCTATCTCAATGCAATACTGCAGAGATGGATGGGCTTCGTTACGAACACATACCACAGTAGCTTTTTCGTCTTCCATCTCTCAGATACTGTACAATGTTCAACAACTATGCGTCAAACTTTCCACGGCCTACGAGTCAGCACTTGTGGCCTTTCAGGAATGTTCCTTCCTGCCACGGGTCAAAGATATCTAATTTTGGTGAGACTTTCTCATTAAAATTCAATTATTTCTCTCAGTTGTGAAAAAAATGAAATTTCGCTATCTCAGTTAATCAAGTTTTATACTCGGGTTAATATAAAAATTATACTAATACATATTATTTATCAAAAAACTTCGTAATTGAACTGCCATATACACTCAAAACAACAATATTGTATGAGGCACTTTATTCGTAAGTCAATCTCCATTTATATTACAGTCAATTATTTATTACAATTAATACTGGAAACATTTATCTCAGTCTCATTTCATGGAAATATCGTATTTATCTTTAGGAGTTCATCTAAAAACTAGTTGTTCGGGTTGATGATCGAAGCACTAAAATAATGATGGGAAAATAGCTACACACACATTTAGTATTGCCGAGGAAACAACAACTATAAATTAATTTCGAGATAATCATGTGCAGCGTTCACCTTATGGTCAGTGAACCAAAGGACTCGTGATAGGTACATCTGATTATTAGCGTTGTAATGATTTATAAGTAATCCATTTTCAAGTAGAATTCGATACGAGATAAAAATATGAGACATTGCTTTTTAATCTAAAAATTCAACAGTTTAAGTTGTTAATTTAAAAAGTATATCAATCAACCTGGAATAGATTATTTGAAAAACATTGGCAACGATGCTTATTCATAGAGAGAATATCGCTTGTTAAATTATTAGAAATAAAGAAAATTATCAATCTTTAAAAAAATAATTGCACGTAGTAGGATTAAAAGAAAACCAGAAAATTGTATGAACTGTTTATGTTTAGTTTCAGAGAAATATGAGGGAAGTGTTTGAAACAATGTAAAAGGAAAATAATTGACAAAGACTGTATGCCCCTAAAAGAAAACGGCAAATAAGAAAAAAATATAAATATGTGATCAACACATTTTCATATAATAAAAACTTTACTTATACGAAGTCTCAACATCAGTTTTTAAAATGGAGTTTCTTTAACATTTATTCTCCCCCGAGAGAATAAATACAAGCGTGTCATATGAGTACATAATCATCCGGTCGCTAATTCTATTTCTTTCCCGAAATATTGTTTCTATACGAGTTCTTTTTTTACCTTAATTTTTTAACCTTAACCGATTCAATACGAAATTATAAAGTTTTTACTTTTTTAGTCCTAAGAGTGAGTTTTAGAGTAGTTATAATTTATAACACATGTAAAAACTTTGATATCAGTGGATCGCAAAGTAAAAAACTTTTCTGTTTTCTTGGTTACGATACCTAGCTCAACATGCACTTGATCCCATTCTCGCAACCATTTCCATAAGATTAGCGAACATAGCGCCAAGCAAAGAAGTGGGGCAGATTTCCACAAAGAGGATTTCGAGATTACCGTGGTCTTGGTCTACTTGTGTAACTGCGCATCGTCCATTAATAATTAGCTCCCTACACAAATCACGCGCCTATTCGTTGAGTGGCGAAGGAACAGACCGAGGTCGGTGGCACGGGGCGTGTGGCGAGCGAGCGGAGAACGGGGCGACCACGAAAGAGCAAGTGCTGCTGCTCCGGCGGTCGACAACAGGCGAGTCGGCGAGCGCGTGCGGACGGCCTGGGCGAGCGAACAAAAGGCGGGCGCTGCGCACTGTGCATATTTTAGCCGGGGCCGGCGGCGGCGCAGCGGCGGCTCCCGGCCACGGAGCTCTACCGTTCTGTGAGCGTTGCCGTAAAACATTCAGCGAGCGCGAGTAGGTGGATTGAGGGTGAGGGCAGGGTTTGGTTTTCAGCGACAGCGGTTTTGAAAGGGTGGAAGCGTAGAGATTAAGGAGGTGTGGTGGGGGTAGTGGTAGTTTTTATGACGTAGGCGAGTTTTCAGAGTTAAAAGAGGGGTAGTTGTGCTCGCTATGAATTCAACAAACTTTAAGTATTGTAGCGCTTTTAACTTTTGAACTAAAGATTCCCATTCATGTTAATTCTCTCAAATTTGGAGATAGTAAATGAGTTCAAGATAACAAAAATGAATGGGAGTGAACTTGCTCCTCTATCATAAGCTAAAGACATAATTGCGTTTGCGGAGTGGAGCGAATTTTTCGCGGACCAGTGTTATCTTTTGGGCAAAGACACACCTAGCGGGTGCGGAGCGATTTTTCGCCCCTGCTTGCAGAGGAGATCTCCGCTTCTGTGGGCAGTCGGGGAGAGAGCACGTGTTATCTTACGTACGAAGACACACCAAGCGGGCGCGGAGCGGAGATCTCCGCTGCTTCCTGCGCGACCTTGTCGCCAGCTGAAGGTCACAAGTGTTAATAGATGGGTATATTGAGAGACACGAGGAAGACGGTGGGTGATTTCATTCTGGGTTCGTCCTTTGAATATCATTTCCTGCTATTACTACGGACTGATTATTAATTATATCAATGTTCATAATAATTATTGCAACACTGATTATAATATCACTGAGTATTTGTTCTAGTGCTTCCTCATTTCTTTATTTAAAAAAACTTTTCGCATCCTTTTTAGTGAAGTTCGTTTTTCTGAAACTTTCTTATTTTCATGTTTTACTATTTTTTACTTCTTCGTGTATTCTTCTGTTTGTATTTTAGTCTTTTCAGATTTTCGTTATGTAATTGTCAAAAATTTTGGCGTGGTTTTAGTTAAAAAGAGAGAAATGCGCATTTTTACATCTACATTTTAAAGCTTACATTTCAATTATTTGTAATATTTGTTCCTCAATTTGAGTTCCATGTTGTACTATTTTTGTGAAGTCATTGTGAATCTTTATGTCATATTGTGAATTTGCATTGTGTTGTGTTTTTGATTGTCCGTGTATCTGAAACGAACTAAACACTACTTCCTAATAATCTAATAGAAATTTGTCGAGTAGGGAAGTTTTAAAATATTGGGTAATTTTGTCTGTACAGTTCGCTTTTAATTATCAAAATTATATGATATTAACAATTTTTGAACATAGATGAAAGATTGTCCTACAGTTGGCCTTATTTAAAATGTAAATTAAAAATTTATACTACTACTTAATATTAACTGTTTAAAAACAAGAGATATTGAGTCAAGCATGTTAAGTATTTTGGAAGGTAGTTATTTATCTATAATTATTGATAAATTACATGGTAAGAGTACATTTTAAAAGGGAATTATATTTGAATTACGTAATAAGGGTGACAATTGTAGAATACATTGTGTTCATTGCACAGTAAACAATAAATACTACTTTAAACAATTTCATAACATATAGCTATGTGTTTTACAATAAAAGCGTTGTGTAGATAGCGGGCAGTTACATGGATGCTCTGTACAAGACCTGCGCGAAGCATGATTGTTTTCGTCCTGAAGTGACCTTGTTCCTTCCACCCCTACTCACGTTCCCTTACTCGTGCCCGCTGACACCCGCTTCGCTAGGAGTGTCTTTGCACAAGCGGTGCGGAGAAAACGCAAGTGTGTCTTTAGCTATAGTCGATGTGACATCAAACCTCTAATGGACGCTCATGATTGTCGAAGTGATAGGTATACTGGGGAGCGATTCAATATGTCGTTCGCAAGTGTTCAGTTAATTCAAGAAAATCTGACGATTTGAGAGTTGTGACGAGGGTAATTGAAGTCTCAGTGTCGAGGCGTAAGTAAGAATGAGTTTGTTCCACGAAAATGAGCGTGTTCCATGGATAAAACTACGGATGGGAACTCGATGTGAATAGATGAATCTGTTAGTGGAACAGGTAAGGTGTGCCGACGGCGTCGTCGTTGGAAGAGAGCGCGACCCAAATCAGATATAAACGTCTAGCGCACCCGCTTGGTCACACTTTTCAAACTGAGAAAAGACGTTCCATGCACAACTTTCTCAGGGAGCTTATGAGTCAGCAAGGCAATCTGGTGTAATTCTTTTAGTTCCACTTCTGGGAGTGATTTTATACATATTAGTTATAGTATTATTAATAGTATTTGTATGTATGTATATTCGTTTCGGCCAACGAAGGACCACGATGACGAGTGTTAGTGAGGCTCATTTCTGTTCGAGTTTACTTACTAGACACATCTTCACTCTTTGGGGGAACAGCGTCAAGACAGAGTCTAGATTGCTGAATCCGGTTATCACAACTACGGTTATTAGCCGCAGAGGATGGTCACAGTCATAAGTCACAGCTATTTGAACTGAGACAGGGATATGAAGCTACAAATTTTATCTTGCCCCGCCGACTTGATGACGAGCAATGACTCTGACACCGTGACCATGACGGGGACATATTAATAGTATTTATTATTTATAGTATCTCGCATACTTTGATTTCAGGCAGTAATTAAATTTTGTTAAAATTATTTCCAAACTTTAAGCACAAATATTATATATCAGACTTGAATCAAGTGCAAGTAACGAAAAATTGATGTCGTTAGCTTCCTTCTTTCATCAACATCTGTCTTGGAGCGATCACATAATATTGGGATATTGTAGTCTTGTCTTCATGAAATGTTATATTTCTATGAAGAATCTGATCAAATAGATTTGATCGCAGGTTTTTTGAAAAAATAGGAGACAAAAGTACCACCTCACAACAAAATCCTCATATGTTAAATGAAGTTGATATACCTATTAGATAATTTATTGTCATTTGAAAACATCTCTCTTTTGGTATTCAAATTTCTTGTAAACTACTTTTTATAAATAAGATTTCAAAATTGAAATATATTTAATTTTGTAACATTTTCATCTCAAATGTGAAAAAATGTGTACAAAAAATTCTAATGTGCTTTAATGGTCAAAAAAGTCATTTTTGAAAGAAAGAAATACTTTTCGTTAATATCAGTTATTTTTAGACACTAAATAACTAAATAGATAATCACCCTCTTGTTAATGGCTGAACGCGACTTGTTTTCTGTGTGTCAGTAAACCTCACTCCTCAAAATCACCCGGCATACATTATATCACCGCGAGCCATTGTGCTTGTCAACTTTGTTCATAAACACGAAGGACGATCTCAAGTATCCGAAGTTATTTTTAGATGTTTTATGGCAACATTTTATGGACGTGATAACTACGCACTTGACGAATATAACGCTGGCTCAAAGTCTCTCTCTCTACCATTATCTTCCGAGTAACCTGCGTATAAATAAACCACAGGCATGTAGAGATGAAACACTGGAATACTTCCATTCCAGGATTCCACTTTTATGGCTCTAATTGAATTTCTTTTTAAGCGACGAGAAAATGAGCATTCCCTTACGTTTATTAGTTTTACTTTTCTGGCCCGATAACTTTAATAACTGTCAGAAGTTTTCAAATTGTTAATAACTTACGAAATTAAACAAAGAAAGAAAGAAGTAAGAGATATAAATCAACGGAAAGCGAGACCTGGACTTATGAAGTTAAAAATAATTGAATATTAATGAAAACACAGTTTAAATAATTGTTTTTTTTTTAGTATTCTTGTAAGACGTACCTCCAAGTATCAGCATATTTATAGCATCACTGACCGCACGATCAACATTGATTAACCACTTACTAATTGGGTTAATTTTTATTGTACAAATTCATAGCATTTCTCAATAGGGAGTATAAATCATCTGGAATAATTTTTAACTTATAAAATGCTGTAAAATATTGAGATTGAAGCTAGTCCATAGTCAGAGAAGGTGCAGACTTCGTCAAAAATTATTGATGATACCTATAAAGTTATTAATCTTTAAAATAATTTAAATTTGTTCGATTGTTAAATTCATGCTATTTATTAGTTAACAAATGGTATGTTATCAGAATTTTCTACAGATATATCTGAGTTTTTAAAAAATTCGGGAACGGCCTGATCCTCCTCCACCCCTACCCATGTGCGTGGAATCAAGGTTGATACAAACTATGTTTGGACACGACAGACCAAGTTAGTGAAGAGAACACATCAGCGTTCAAGAAGAATATTGACGTAACAGCTAATATCGCATGTACTCCGGAAAGCAAAAAAAAGAAAGAATTTTTATGGCACTTCCAGTATTTATTACTCACTACATAGTTTTTATAAATACAATTTTTTGCAGTAACGATATTGCAATTGCAATATATGCAGCGAGTAAGCAACTTAATCACTGACGGAAGTGTTGTGATTGTTGTGACACCCCGTTATTTAAAACAAGTGGTTTGCAAAAGAAACATCGGACAAGGAGTGAAATAGATAATATGATCTATAGTGAAATAGTATCTATTTCGCAAAGATACTCCCGTCTGTTGTGCGAAGATTGAAGGCGTGAAAAATGTTTTTCAAATACATTTAGAAGTTTCTGGTGGGCGTCATGTACTTCATTCAAGCTAACCAGGTGCATCGCGTGTACGCGAACCTTTTGCTGCCTCCGGAGCCGGTGCGTTCTGCATTCGTTTTCCGGTCCGGAAGGCCTCACTTTCTCGCGTGCGGCGGCCGACCGGTCGATCTTGCTCAGAGTCGTAAGTTTACTTGTTTTCCTTTTACAACCCGCCGCTTGTTTGTATCCGGTCTCAGCGCGCGTGCACATGTATATCCTACCACTTTGCCTCCGTCCTTCACAGACGTTCTCCAGGGAAACAAGATAGCGAGTGATAAAAGAGGGCTTTTCAGGACTTTTTTTCAACGTCGAAAATTTTCGCAGAATGTGTCTCAACGTGTTTTGAAACACAATAAAACTCACACAAATGCTATAAATCATCCTTTCTCATGAGAATATTATTTTTATCATGGTCGTTTTGTGGGGTGATTGGTCTTAGTTTACTTACTAAGATATTGATTTAGTTCTTCTACATCTTCTTTGCAGCTACATTAAAAGAGAACTAATTAGCACCTCATATTTCCTCATTCCTGACTTGCATTAGTAATTTTTTAAATTGCGTGAAACAATTCAGTATTTCACTCATTGATTTATACATCTGATACCGACAGTTGTATTTAACTGCACTTTACTTTTTTAAAATCCTTTACTTTATATCCACGTAAAATGACGCATGTAATTAAACTAATATTTATTAAATCTTCCATTAATATAAAGTCATAAAATATCATATAAATACGTATAATTACCACTTATATATTATTTTCAAAAATAGATTTAGTCTAAAGACGTGTATCTTCAAAATAGAAACAACAAATAAAGTCGTTTTATACGTTTGGTTTTAAATTAAACTCTAAGAGCATTAGTTAGGATTAGTCAAACTAAAACTTTGGTTCAAATTTAGAGGATTCGCTAAGAATATCACGAACACAAAAGAAGTGGCATAAGAATTAAGAAAAGTTTGAGTTCCAGAGACAGATCGCAAGATCTTAACAGCAACATCTTTCCGAGCTGAGGATCGCTTCGCTGGCGCACGCATATTATGCAAAGCCAGGAGACAAATAAGCACGCGAGGAAGACAACAGCAACAACAGCCGTTGTTTGGAATCACTGCGGAAGGAGTAACGGATCTGTTTGTGACGCGAACGTAGTGCGGAGCAGACGGGGCAGAGGCGTGGCGAGGCGAAGGTGGAGCTGCGCTCACCACGCTTTCTCCCAGCAGCTACAAGGGAATCCGTTCCCTTTCGCCAGCCAGTGCCGCATTGTCACGCTTCGGCTCTCAGCGGCCGTCACCATTACTGACCTGCACACGCACGCGGATCCCGGATCATGATTCACGATAGGGGCCTTTATCCGAGGTTTCAGATTTTTATTGGTCTATGCAACAATATTTGTGACATTACGATTATTGTTAAATTGAATTGAAACTTTACTTATCAATCCCTTGAATTTACGCAAAGAGCAGAAGTCAGAAACTCGAAATATCTTGAATTGACATTGTTTAAAGCGAGGTTCAAAAAGAAAAAGAAATAGAATAAAATGGAATGGTCTATACGTCAATTTAAGAAAAGATTAGTCCAAAAGAAAAATGGATTATCAAATAGAATCCAGTATTCACATTGTTTATGGACTGAGTTCTCAAAACTTAAAAATAAATGAAAAAAGTATAAATAAATCAATGATCATAATGATTGAACGACAAAAGACTTGTAAAAATCAAGTCAAGATTGACATACTCCAACATCAAGCTCTTATTATATTATTTATGTCCAATTTTTAATCTAAAACAGTAAAATGTATAAAATATAACTTTCTTGGATAATTCATACTATTTACTACGATTTTTTCTCAATAGGACGTATCGATCCTGGCAAGATTGAGGTCTTCGTCAGATGTAACCAATAGTTATTGTTCATCTAATTTGAAAATAATTCATAGAAAATGCAAGGGAAAGTTAGAAGTACGAGATGACTACAGAAGATAAGCAGAATTGCATGTATAATGAGTTTAAAGGTGAACGTTTAAAGAAAAACTACCAAAATAATTATCTTGTGTACGCTGTATGACATTATAAAAGACGCTTATCTTTTTGTGTAATGGAACAAGGATCAAAAATAAATAAAAAATAAAAACAAACATCAAGCTGTGATAAACCATCCACTGTTGTACACTTAATACTTAATAAAAGAATTCTTGAATACCCTTTAACCATAATTCTTTTCCATGAAAGAAGAAAATTTCGGCAAAATTTTTGTTCATTTTCTTTGCAAAATTTTCATATATCGATAAATGTTGAAATCATTATTTTATTATTATTGTACTTGCAAGTCTTACCAAGTATTGACAACGGCACAAATATATTTTTAAGTTATTTTTAGATTATCCAATATCTTTCGTTTTTACAAAGAGACATATCATCTTTACTTGCAAGGGATTAAGAAAAATAAAATGTACGTATAAAATATCTTACATCGAGCTGTAAAAAAACTTAAAAAAAATCATTTTCGAGAAATTTCCCCTCAGTATTACTGCATTATTTCAAATATTGCACCGAATCCTAACTTTTATCTCTCATGACGTTCATAGATTTTATCCTGAAAATAATATGTAGTTAATCTTCCATCTTAATCTATTAGACCTTTAAAAACATGTACTCTCGAACCGTGTTGAAGGAAATTTCCCAACACTGGAGATGTTTGTTACCCTTCACTTCTTCACTGCTTTAGCTACATTTGACCTTCTCTACTAGCTTAACACAGAGTAACGCTTAATTCTCACAAAACTAATTTCCGTCTATGAAATGCCCCGAGCAGGCGATGTAAACGCGGCTACAATGACGTTTGTGTTCGTACTCAAGGTGGAGTGCGTCCCCAACATAGCTCATTATGCCTGTCCCAGGCTATGTGACTGAGTACTCACCCTTCATATTTAAATCACATTACGCCAAGTGTTGTTGAATTATAACATCGTGGGGAGGGTTGAGGCTACATTTCTCTTCAGAGGAAGGACTGTTATATAGTTCTAGTTCTTCGATAGTTCAATCACAACAGCGCCCGACATTCGCTGACTAGATATATATGAAAATTATAAAAAATAAATAAAATGGTGAGATATTACTTATTTATAAATCATGACATAAAAATACCTTAAGTAAAGAAACCCAATAATATTGTTTTCAATGTTGAACCAATGTAAATATAAATCAACAAAAAGTTGAAGCTATGAAAAGAGATAGAAGACATAATGTGCTTGGACGAAATGAGGTATTAAAGATAATAAATACGTGAAACTTTAACTGGGTTAATTGATTAGATTTGAATTATAACAAATGAAACCGGTACAGTTGTGATTTTGAATCAAACATGAGATCTTCTATTCTTTTTTTCTCTCAAACCAATCATTGCGAGATCTTACACTTTCATTGAGGTCTATTTAAGCGCTGTATCCTCGAGTACACATTTCAATCGCGACCTTTCTTCTCTCTCCTCGAGAGGAACCTCCAGCAACAGGATATTGAAGCAGGAATTCCATAATAGATCGATGAGTCTTTCCGACAGAGCCTTGCGGTTCATTTTGGAAGACTAACTCCCTCTTCCTGGAAGATACGGAACTCATCGGTTCCTTCCGGCCAAGTTTGCTCTCCAACTTCTACCTGTTTTGTTTCTGCCGAAAATTAAACAGAAACTTCTTTGGCAAAAACAGTCAATATTTGATTGACGTTACAGCTCCAGCGAGCACACAAGCGAGCACTAACAGTATTAAAGCATATTTGCCGCCCGAAGGCAGCAAACAAGTTGTTTTGGGAGGTAGCGAAGTCAGTTCCAAGCGCTGTACAACAGCTTAGTCCCACTCCAGTTACTCTGTGGTATCCGGAACTTTGAATAGAGAGAACTTTGCGTTGTATGGGTCGTAGTAGTAAATAGTCTGTTGCACTCAAGTCTTGTCGTCGGGCAATTCAGGACCGCGCGAGGTCAGAGTTCTCTTAGTGGCGTGTTTCGCAGAAACACTTAATTATACGTAAAGAAAGAGAACGGAAGTTCAGTGGGGTTGGGGGAGGGTGATGCGAAAAGGGAGGGTGGTAGGCCCGATTCTCCCAGAGGGCGCTGTTCTGATGTCGAGCGGAAAATTCCTAGTAGCGCAGGAAGCTCTTCTTCGAGGTTATTCCAACGTCACTTCTACTTTCCAGAACTTCTTGTAGCAGTCGCAGAGATGCTATTCACTTCTTATTCGCAAGAAATCACTTTGCACAAGTAAATAACGTCCTCGTTTTCTATTGTTCTTCGTTATGATGAGTATAATCCTACTTAAAAAGACGGAGTAATCCGATAATAAAATCGCAAAAAATCCTGTCATTCAATAAGTATAATTTTGAGGTAAAGAAACAATTTTAAGTGTTAGAATGGTTGATGAGGTATGAGAAAAAACGATCTATGATCATAGGTGTGTATGTTTGTTACTTCATCACGATTAAACCACAGAATAGATCGTGATGAAATTTAGCAAGGAGATAGTTTAGATATTCAGGATGAACATAGGCTAACTTTTATTTTTTTAATGTGTGATGTGAATGATAGAAATGGTTTTTGACAATAAATGTCGATAAACTCGGGAAAAAAGAATGTTATGTTTACTTACGCTGCCTAAACGGTTAGAGATAAGTGACAACTATGAAAGGTAATATTGTTTACCTCAATGTGCTCTACAAAGAAGTCCGCGACGGCATATATCTATCCACAAAACTTAACCTAAATTATCGATAAAACGTTATTAAAAATTGAAGTGTTAAAATACTTCAATTTAAGAGAGTAATTTAAGAAGGAAAAATCAATAATCATCCAATTTAATGGATTATTTGTTCTGTACATTTAACAAAGATAAAAAAAACGTCTTTAAATCGTAAAATTTCGACGAATAATT
>NNCF01127600.1:577324-623967 GCA_002313205.1 Laupala kohalensis | reverse complement strand
CATACATACATAATGTTGTATACATTAGCTCTTGCAAGACGTGTCAAGATTGCATTCACCACGAAAAAATTAGTGTGTATATGTTTAGTGTGACAATGTGTCAAAGTGTACAATAGAAAGTCCATAAACCAAATCACGATTGGTAGGACGAATCATTCTGAGGTACAAAATAATAACACGCAGGTAAAGTTACAGAGAACTAGAAAGTGCAGGTGGTGTCACCGCAATTTAGATCGTATGCAAATACTTGGTCTAATTAAAGGAGAGAGTTTGGGCGCAACTATCGTAAATCGGAAGGCAGTGTTAATTCGATGGAGGCTAAAGCTCACCTCCGGGATAAGTGCGTTTAATCATAGGAAGCACTAGCCAGCGGGTAATTATAGCAGAAGCGCCACCTCCTCCGTCGCCCGCAGCGGTTTCTTAATTTATTTTCCCCGTTTGTGGAAAATGCGTTCCCTTCATCTCTGGAAATGGAAGTGGGTTTTACTTTGATTAAAGACGACGCCGACGAAACGTAAATAAACAACCTTCTTGTCAAAGCTTTGCGCAAAAAGTAATAACGGAGACGTCGGATAAGCTCTCGAAAAAATGTATTTTGCCGTATCTAATACAGGTAAACGAGTAAAAGAAAAGTTAAGTAGGAGAATACCTGTTCTTGATTAAAATCGGAATGTGTTTGTTGAAGTTATTATGTCCGATTTATGGGGGTGGTTTATTAACTCTTTGCCTCGGGAGAACGTAAGAACGATGATGTCAGAATAACTCTAATTGCTTCCATGCTTGAGATTTCAATGCAGCGGAGATGTTTTAAATGTTCTACAATAACGTTTAACATTAAGCACTGAATAAAAAAGAAATAATTTGTATTAAAAAATTCTTTAGCCTTTCTACGAAGAAGAGTTTTAAGAACATTTATTTGAAATGGAATAAAGGGAATTATCGTTTTATAATAAAATTCGGAGAATCTTATAGTTTCGTAGACGTATTAGAATTCTACATTATTTTTAAAAGTTAAACTTCATGAATTTTGGAAAATTAATTACTCTTCAACTCCCTTTAGGTTTGTGTCCTATAGAGGTATTCACGTCACTTTTACATGGAAACAGAAAATTATTAAAACTACTCTCTCTTTCGTTCATTTCATATTATATGGAATTTTCACACCATAACTTATATCGTTTCAAAGTATTGTGATTTCCACTGAAAACATTTATTACATAAATAAATTTGTGCACGCTCTAAAAATTAAAAAAATCATGAGAATTATACTTTATTGGAAACTTGTTAAGAATTTGAATGTACAAATTTTACAAAAATTCATTATAATAATTATCTTTATTCACAATATATTTAGATGTAAATATAAGTCGTACAATATATCCATAACAACATGATTATCATAAAGAATTTTTCCTTGCAATCTTGTATTACCTGAAATAACAATAAAGTTATTTATTTATGTGTTTCCCTATAGGATATTCTATGCAATGTATATTGAATTTTTAATAATTTTATGAAAGTCATTTTTTTATAGGATCTACAAAGTTGAAGGTCAGTCCATACCCTCGAAAATACATGAAAATATAAGGATTTCTTTAGCAACGGTTTGTTTTTAAATGAATCAAAAAGGATGAAATTTGTTTTTATAGATCCAATATGTAGATGACAAATTGTTGAAAGGAAATTGATACATTCATTTGACATTGCTTGATTTATTACCAGTCACTGTTTCTTTGTATCTCGTGTCCCGTCTTCCAACTCTACGTCAGAACCTCAGTCATTCCAATCAACGGCATCACGCTGTCAGGCAAGTGAAATCAATCAATAGAGGATCTATTAATCAGTCAAGAGGTGAGATAAGAGACTTAGACTTGTTGTCACTTTAATGAAAATTTTGGATAAAGACCTCAATATGTTCCCATGCAGGTTTGAGCTAATTTAATTTTAAATTGAGGCAATTAAGTTAATTCACAATCATTGTGCTATTTTAACTCACTGGATGTTTTACCTGTGTCACTAAGAGTATCGAAATAAATGAACAGGAGTTTGCCATAAAAAATAATTTTTATAAAAAAAAAACTTTTATCGAACGTTAAGGCGTATTATGAGAAATACGATTTATGTTTATAATATTCAAAAATAAATTACCTTTTCAAAAATAAATGAATAGTTCACAAAAGTACTAATTAAAAATTACGTATGAAAGTTAATTCAACAATTCTTTTTCAAAAAAACTGATAGTGCATAAATAGACTATGGTTTTGCTCCATTACTTATCAGTAAAAGGCGAAAAAATTAATAGATGATCATGTGTGTGAATATTTTAAATTTGTTTCCCTCATTTTAAGGCCGCAATTTATAGCTGGAGTGCACCCTAATAATGAAGAGTGAACTGAATAATAAATCAATATGTCCATATTATGAAATGATGCGGGATGTGTATACCATTCTAATGTACACCTCATTCCTCTGCCGTTGTGCATTTGTGTTTCACAACTCCGTCCCCGAATGCCAAGCGATGCGCGAGGTTAATTGGTCGCTCACTGGAGAGACGTGTTATAAAAAAAAAGACACTAGAGAGTGAAAAACAAGCGCAACACTCCTTCGAACTTTCAACTATTAATCTTCGGCGTCGCGACTGTAGAATTTCAGCAGATAATGACTTCGTACGTCCGAGGAAGTTCGAGCACGAGTCGCAAGCTAGCGCTATCCGTTTCAGTGGTGCAACATGAGTCAAAACCCTTGCAGTATTCTCCTGATCTCAAGGGAACGTTGCTTCAAGACTATCCTGCAGTATATTCGTGTACTGCAGACGCTAAGGGATCAGAAAGTGAGTTACCTTCATGTCTCGAAAGCGCCACACGATAACGATGTGGGAATTGTGAATTGTTTTAAACAGGAAGGCAAATACGAACTCCGTATTTTATTATGTCGCAAAATAAACAGTTGATGTGTAAAAAAAATGTTGTAAAAATGCACTTTGAAATACAAATAATGTCCATAAAGTGTATTAATTATGTTCTCACTACTCTTTAAAAGTTCTGTGATAAAGAAGAGAAGAATAAATAAACGAATAGAAGAAAAAGGGGAAGGTAGAAAAATTATGAATATCTCAAAAACAAATATAACTTTCGCGTTTATCCATTAATGTAAGAATTTGTCATGCAATTTATAGTTAAATACAATATTAGGTGACTATCAGGACTCTCTTAGAACAACTACTTTTGTTGTTGTTGTAACAGCGGTTACCACGACGCATCCAGTAATATCCTTCTCAGTGGGGTGGTTGATATAGGAATTACCTTTGTACTGACGCATTCCCGCCATGAGCAACTATCACCACCCCGGGCTTAGGATTGACTGATTGATAATTGATTTTACTTAATTACATACCACATGGAAATACAAAAACAAAATACTTAATTACAAAAACATGAAAAAACTGCATGTATAATTCACTCAAA
Organism: Laupala kohalensis; assembly: GCA_002313205.1. Lineage (NCBI taxonomy): Eukaryota > Metazoa > Arthropoda > Insecta > Orthoptera > Trigonidiidae > Laupala > Laupala kohalensis. Next base: position 620,503 of record NNCF01127600.1, on the reverse strand, counting down.
AAACTATGTACACATGGTAAGACTTACGTATACATGAAAGAGAAAGAAATGGTTGAAGTTTGATTCAATTATCTGAGAGCTCTCTGATTATTTAAATTTTGTACGATACCAAACTTATGAGATGATGGTGTGAAGATCAAGACTTCCAAAATCCTTTTTCACGGTGGAAGAAGCTGTAAGCTACAGTTCATAATTGAAGTGAAGCAAAATCGAACAGTGTTAAGTATCTTCCAAGTTTTTTTTGTGCACAAACATAGAACCACATTTCTTTTTCATTTATTTGGTTTCGGTCTGAACCAACTTGCCTGTTTACAAAGTCATAGCAAGGTTCTTTCCTACATTGGTTAGTTTTCAATATCTTATCTCCAACTCTTATTGGTATATTCGGCGTATCCCTGCCCCTAATCTTGTCTCTTTGCTCTAATCTTCTTTCTTGCTCCATTTCTCTCTTCATAATGTCTCGTATTTCTCCAATTTCCCTAACAAATTCCCAAAATGCCTCATAATTTTCTATGGTATCAATGTACTCTCCTCTGTGTTCTATTTTGAATTTCCCCATTCGCTTCATTTTCTTTATGTACCGTTCTCCTTCTTCACCATAAAGTGAGCAATCCACAGTAGAAAACATAGTACCACAGATCAAAGTTAAAATATGGAGACATTAGATTGTTGCTGTAAGTGCCTAGTAACTGATAAGTCACTGACAGTAAGTCGATAGCACTCGCTTTTTGATGGAAAAATATTTAAATGTTGAAAGCGACTCGTCATGCCTAAGCTACCGGAGGGCGTTGCATACACGCTTCCAACACCATGGTGCTGTACCTACGAGTGTTCCTGCTCAAGTCTCCTCAAGGTACATAATACTGCTTGGTTAACAAACTGTTGCAGTCAACGATAGGAACCATTCTCGTATATATTTTCCTATTGTACGCAAATAACAAAGATGGAATTTATGTAAATATTGTGTAAATATTACATAAGAGAAAGTGATTTCATAAAAAGTCATTAATTTGCTATTAATTATTATACTCAGGAATATTAACACGCGTTGCAGTGACGCAATGCTATCTCGTTGCTACAATCGTGATTTGCACTTAGGGGCACCAGGAAAGATGCGCAAACCAATTGCCCCTCTTGTAATTATTATTTTGTACATCTTAGCATGTAAATAGATATAACATAAAGGAATCCGTATTGCCTCTTCTAAGGCAAATTCTTTACTTTTTCGTTGTTGTTTTTTGTATTGTGTAAACGTTTTTAGGACTTTTTCTTGACACACAGTAACATTTAAGAAACTTCAAAAATAAAATAAAAAATTATATCAATAATAATAATAATAATAATAATAATAATAATAATATATGTGAATCGTAAAATCTGTACTTGGCGTTTTTTAAATGTACTTCCCATTAAAAAGCATTGTTAAATTTAAATTATTTCTAATGTTATACAAAAATCTATAGAATTGATTTTCATGAAAGCTTTTAGAATTCGAAAACATTCCAAGGAAGGTCTTTTTATTGAAATTCCAGTCTCCTTTACGTCTGTCTCAGCTTACCCTTGTATTCTCTAAAATATTCCTTAACAGGAACAAACTGGGAGACCTATGTCAGGAAGGGGTGCCTGCTGTCTGAAATATCGTCTGTTTCACCATCGGAGCAAAGAAAAATGCGAGAAAAAATTGAGACGACGACTGCGTTGGAATCTATGAAGACGATGGTGAGAGATGGTTAAGAAGGCAACGGGATGTTACTTGCAGAGGCGAGAGAATGGGGTTGCAAGCAATGGTTGTATGAGTGCAAATGACAGGAATAGGATAAAGGAGTGTCGAGATATTGATTGTGTACTTTTCCCCCCTATATTCTGTCTCGGATTACGCCCTTCTGCGTCACCAATCTTCGCACCTATCAAAGGGTGGCACGCAGCATCTCTCCTTCTCTTACGTAGAATCTAACATCTTTCTCAGAGCTCTCAAGTGGAAGTCATGATGGTCGAGCGAAAGGTTCTCTAGTGGAACCATCAAACGCGCTCTCAAGTGGAACAAATTATTATTTTTGTTTTGCTTTCTTAACAATGTGGTTCTTGAAAGGTTAATGTTGCGAAAATGAAAGTAATAATTCTAGGAAGGAATAAATGAATATTGTAATAATCATTATACTTGTTTTACTCAAGACTCTCTGCTTTCCATTTATTGATTCTTTTATTATTTCCTGTTTCACTTTCCTTAAAAGCATTCCTTTCTTTATTATTAACATTCTATTTTTCTATTAGATCTTAAAGCACAAGATCGTTCGTGACTTTTCTAACAGCATCACAATCTTTCTGTCGTGGAGAATACGTATCCTGAGACAAAAAGAACTTCTTAATCTAATCCTTAGAGCACATAAGTCTGAGGAAACACCAACCAGGGTGTGCAAGTGTGAAAAGGTGAACAAAGGTATCACGAAGGTTGCCATGGTCACATATCATCGCGACTAGTTCACCAGGGTCCACGTTATCTCGAAAAACTCAACTCGTAACGAAGTTAAGTAGCACTGAAGCCAATTTGCATTCCTCTCAATGTAGTTAATTTGGTCTCATTGTTAATTCACTGACCCAAAGCAACAGTGTGTCTTGTTCCCCCTCCCCCTCTCGAAAGGGGTCAGTAGCCGTAGCAACCGCTCCTCGTGGGGATCTACCTCCCCTCGCCAAGGGAATCTCCGTTGGGCGCAAGGGAAGTGCTCTCACGCACGAGAGGAAATCGGTTTTCTCTTGCGGCTGCCGCCCTAACGACCTCTTCATGTCGCATGGAGAATCGGAGGCCAGCGACAACGGTTTGCCTTAGAGAACGACCAGTACGAGGATTTCCTTGCCCTCCAGAGTCCGCCACAGTTCCACTGCGTCACCAACGCGTGCCCTCCACGTTTCACTATGTTCCTGAAGATATCAGCCCCTTCTCATCTCATTTTCGTAGTGTGACGCATTATCCCACAATATTTAATCAGTGATTCTGAGATACACACCACAGTCGTATCGTTACTCCGGATTTCCTCTACCGTTACCTGGTTGTAAACATTAAGCTCAAACTCTTCAATACTCCCAAATAAGGTGGATATAGGGTGACTACCGGTTCGATTATTTCGGGACTATTGCGAAAATATGTGTAGCATCCCGATTGTTGTACCATATGCCCCCCCCCATTTATAATAGTACTTGCTGAAACTGAACAAATAGTTCACACGCGCAGTGAAATTATAAAAAATATTGTATATTTTCTACATTATATAAGATGTGAGAATCATATAAAAACATAATATAAAAACATTTATGAAGATGCTAACATACTGGGAGCGAATAAATAACAAAAATGTGTTCTTTCACGAACGATTTTGGAAGCTTGCTAAGATTGAAATATGAAAGAATATTGTTGTTGCTGTTGTTAAGCATAACGATGATTGTACGTAAATACGCAGCATATCAGTTTCCAAGCCAACATTTGATGTGGGTAAGCCGGGAATACTGACAAGGATTAATGCAATTATATTTTGCGGAAAAGTTTCAGAGAACATTAATTTTCCCTTGTGTACGTAATTATGCATGCGCATTTACTTGCCATGGACCGTTGATTACAACTGATTAACAAGATTCCCCAGAGCTCGGGTGCAATACTCATGCATGATTCAATATTATAGAGATCCGAATGTTCATTAAACAGATCATCATTCCAATAGTGATTTCCTTTGAAGGAGAAATTTGTTTAATGTACTTGATTGTTCAAATTAATTAATACATTGGATACGAACAGTGAACGAAAAGGAAACAAATTAAGAAATATAATATTAGGATATAAGTATTATAAATATAACATGATTTTTACTTCCAATAACATTGTATTTAATTTTCTTGCGTATCAAATAATTACAAAATGGCGAAACTTTCTTTCTCTTTGTATCTCAGTGGAATAATGTATTTCACTCGGGGAATCTTCGATCACAAACATTCACCATAACAGAGGTTTACATTACTCTTTTTCATAGTTCCTTTTTCTACGTAACATTATGTCTTGTATTACAATATTAATTTATGTGATTTGTTTATCTGCACATCTAGAATACTCCAATTTCACGAATAACTTATCTACTGATACATAGAGCGCCAAAATACATAAAACGATATAATAAAAACCAGATTTAACTGTTATCAAATAAAATATCAGTTTTATGAAGGTTTACTAAATTGATTACAATTGTCGTACATATGTTAGGAAAGAACGTTAAATAATGATAATTAGTGTCTTGAAAAAGCATAAAATATAATGTGATTTAATCGCCAACTTTCTGTAGTTTCATTTTTTTATTTGTTTTATTAATGTACGCATATCAACATGAGTTCTTAACATGACACTTATTATATTATGATAAATTAATTTCCGGTTTTAGTGTTGTAGAGTTGAAGTTTCTCTGACACAAGGATAGTTGAAATATTGGTTGCACCGAACGTCAGATAAATAACCATGTAAATCCAGTTGTGCCAGGTGTAAGTGGTAAATTCACTTTCTTCGTATGTCAAGTCGCAAATCTGAGAGCAGGACAGGACTGATTTTCACTTAAACATTAATTATATGGTTAGAATATACACGATACTCGTTTCAATTGAGTTTTAAAGATCCTATTAATATCATTGTATTTTTGCCTAGCTCAAAACGTTACATAATTTTGAGTTCTTATCTATATCTGCGGGCTGGCCCAACAATCTCTAAAGGTCCTCAGATTTCGCAGATGATAGAGATTCACTATATCTTAAAATAGTAATCCGCATCTTACTCCAGACTGTTTCACCCTCAGAGCAAACCCACTTCGCATTTAACAGACGGCTGAGTAGGCGTGGGAATGTGTGTGGGCTTCGCGATAAGAGTAACAATTTCAGGATCTTTAAGCTAGGAGTCCACCGCTCTACTCTCTGAGTAACACTCCTAATTTTGAACCTGAATACACCAAGTGCATTAACACAAAGCCATGAAAGTTATTTTTTATGTCATACAACACGACAATCAGGTGAGTTAACCTAGCCTGGGACCTACGAATGCTGCAGTATTGATTTCATTTTTGTCACGAAAATATGAAACATTCATTTTTGATATGACGCCCGGTTTGTATGTACATTATGACAATGTGCTAATATGATTTTATCTCTTCTGGAATTAACTAGTGCAATAAATTTTAATGAACATTTCAGTCTACGTACCTAATGAATAAATATTGCGCAGTTAGCGTGGCATGTTTTATGCCATTTTCATTGAGTCACTCTTTTTGTCATTCTTCATGATAGAGATATAAATTAAAATGAACTAGGAATAGTTTAATTCAAATGTATCACAAACCAGTTCTAAAAGAAAAAAAATAGTAAAATACAGGAACTAACTAAAATATTTAACCCGTATTCATTATTTATGAAGGGGTGGGGATAAGTTAGAGGGCATTCCCGCTCTTACAGTGACGTCAAAACCCACCCATGCCAAAATTCGTATACGCTAGGTTCATTTTTCTAGTGTGATACATCAGGTACGCCTCCACACTATTTGTAGGCTCTGGCCGCTGTCCCGCCGTCGCTGGCGGAAAAACCGGCCCACGAACGGGGTCCTCAATCTGCAGTCAGCTAGGTCACGCCACAGGAGTCGCCACTCAGGGTCACCACGTCGCACCTTCACCACATCACCGGTAGCTTTTACGGTTCTAGTGGTCAGGACGAACATAGGTCAGATGATTTCGATGTGTATAACCACAACGATTATTGATAAACACCGTTCGAGACCGACCACATACATATTGAAACTATCGAAGCAAGCCACAAAGTGATCACTTTTTCATGTAATATGTAAAAATGTGTTCAGAAAATTAGTTTTTACTCATTTAGAAAATTCTAAACTCGAATGATTAACGGAACTTTTGCCATCGGATTATTAAAGGTGGAAAATGTTTGAAATGCTCACGAACGACTAACTTTACTAAACTATTTATTATCTGGATTTCTAGAAAATTGTAGGTTTAATTTAATATCCTAACCCCTCTGGTGTCTCAAGTGGTAGCGATCTTGCTCTTCACCAAGTCATCCCGGGTTCATTTCCCGCTGGGACCAGAAAAATTTGTAGCTTTTCACACGAATGTCCCAGTTCATATAACTGTGACTACTGAAAAACAAACCCTTCTTCCTCTAAAACTACCTCTTGCTAGTATCAATAACTTTAATTATTACTAACCACTTCTACTAACCCTTCCACGTGGGCCAAGTTGTTGGTAAATCCAGCTAAGCGGCTCACCTACTAACAATAGCCTTACACCCAACTCCTACCTCCTATCACTCCATGTAGATAAGCTTCAATAGCACGCTACATTTGCTATTTACAAATACTACAATGGAAATTAATATCAGTGTTATAGCTTCTTCTTTTTACTTTCTGGGAGTAAGAATGAAATCCTTTCGTTGTGTTGTAATCTTACCTTTCCTCCCATGTTTATTAACCCACTGAGTCCACAAGTAATGAATTTTACCTTCAGAGGAATAGTTTTTTCCTACAGAAATGTAAACCTCTCAGCTTTCGCATAATCTTTTTTGTAAAAACCTAGCTGTGAAATGATTTAGTTCTTAGAGAGTTTCTTATAAAGATTTTTTTTCACGGTGAGAAGAGTTTATACATCACAATGAGGATTCTCAAGATAATCGTTTCTGTTAATCTAGAACGTTCACAACCTAAATAAACAAACAATTAAAAATGCATAAGATGTCACGCTGCGATACTATTGTCTCCAGAATTCCACTGAAACACAACCCAAAATAATACAGAAATGAGTCTTTATATACCCTACAAAAGCAATTTCTACGGTTTCAAATATAATTTTTTGAAGTAACCATACAAATTGTTGTAGAATGACAAATTTTTTTTTATTTAGAAAAATTAAAATTAAATTAATGAGCAACATTATTATGAGCAACAAACCAACGACTTTTAATTTATCGTTCTTTGATAATGTTGCCAATACCCCACAACTACCAAGCAAATTGTTGTAATTAATCCATCTCTGAGATCATCTAAAAATGGAAATCAAGAGTTATTTCTGATTAGTGGCACTTGCATGATACCAATATATTCTCCCAGACGTAATGTTTCCCGTACTGTCAAACAAGCGAAGATCAAAGATTTGGAACTACACCTTGAAGTACGAATATACATCATAGTCACACTAGACTATGATTGCTAATTGAAATGTGTAACTGTGTTTTAAGGACGCAGCAGGTGGAGTGAGGTATTAAATACATATCTGTCACTCTTTATTCGCATAGTTTGTAATCTAGGCATTTCTGATGCGTTTAGGCTCGATTCCTATATTAAATATGCAACATTAATTAATTAATCAAAATTTATTTATCCTCACATTACTGAAGAAACGTAATTATATATTGTCTGGGTGAAAATGGTGTACAGTTGTGGAAGGCGAACGAGTGGTGTAGTGGTTATCACCCCTGAGATCAAAGCAGGAGTTCGGGTTCGATTCCTGGCTCATAGCCATTTTCACCTGACCGAAAGTTACAATTCTACATAGGTTTACAGACTTTCCCACACATTAACATAAGGAACAGTATAGGAAGAAGTCAAAGTGTCAGTTTTTGACGCGCGAACTACAATTCCAGTCCGGCGAACTCCTTGAGAGAGAATTCCTCATTAACTTGAAAGCTAATTCGGTTCGTTCAGTGACTGGGACTCGGAGGGAGGCATGAAAGTGACTGGACGAAAACGCGATGACCCAGAGCAAGTCTTTGGGGGAAAATCTTCATTCATCATGTGTGTATACCATCTAGTTACCGAGATGTTGTCCCCTTTCGAACCTTCGCTGTTTGTTCTGTGCTTCAAAGTAAGTTTGCTGAACCTGTTAACATGAGTTGAACTATAGCGACCACTGCATGGTTGAACGCAGTGGAGAAAAGGGTCAATATTTAAAATTAAACGAAAGAATTGCCAGTAAAACTGAGACTCTGTTTTACGTGAACATTCATCACTGTCCTGTGAAATGTTTATTTAAACTAATTTTACTAAATTAATAGAACGTATTTTTATAATAAAATTGAATAATATTGTGTTTGTTATTTTTTATTCCTTAATATAAAATCATTGAACAGTTTGTCGTTATCTAAGTTCACGATACAGATAATATTTTGATTTCCTCATTGCAAAGAATATTTATTGAAAAAAAAATTATTAGCAAAATCAGGTATATATTACCGTTCACGCCATTGCGCGATTACTTTTAGAAAGTCAATCATTCTGTCACTTATACAGAAGTTTAAAATATAAACTAGGTACTTGCTTGATAAATTATCTAGAAAGCACAATTCACTTTCTCTTCCTTTTTCAATACAAATTATGACTTTTGATAATAGTAAACATGAGGGGAGTCTTCTACTTCTTTTCAAAATTGTTTTGTTAGTACCAACTAAAAATGGAAACTATTGTTTTTCAGAAAAAATTGTGTTTAAAGACAATTTTTCTTAGTTTTCTCATTATCAGTTTTAGTGGAAATGTTGCAGTAAATAATTCAGTCTTGGGCGTTGTAAGATGTGGAGCTATCCCTTTCACTTTCTTCTACAATTCTTCTGAAAGAAGTTATAATCCTAGATACTTCGCTTGGTGGAGTTTAATAAAAGTATACGTTTTATTTCACTTTAAAACGTTCATTGCGCTATTCTTGGCTCAACTTTTCCATAACCGTAAATGATTTCCCAGCCAAGTCTTGTTTACTCTCTTCAAGAACAACAGTTGCCACTTTATCGCTCACTGCAGTGAGAACTCGCTTAAAGTTGCTATGTCGAAGCAAACTTTCTTCTCTGTATTTTACAAGAAAATGAAAGAAAGTCGTATTTCATTTTTACGGTCATTGACCAACAAATTTTTGTATGAAATATACGTTTAAAGTAATGTTAAATTATTTCAAACACTTGGTTACAAATGTTTTGGCGTGGTTTTGAAACGAGAAGAAGTGTAGAAATAAAGTTGTGGTCAAATGAAAGAAAAAGTTATATTTTGAATACCGGGCATTAAATTTTCAATCTCACTCACGTTTCTCGAAAAGAACGAAAGAAAAAAAGAAAGAAAGTAAATTTTTATAAATATATCTAAATAGAAAATTAGTTTTAACTACAATGGAAGCAAAAATGGTATTTAAAATGCAGAAAGACGTCATAACGACAACGTAATAGATCTGTCAAAGACACTAGTTGATAAAACCCATTCTTATCATTCAGATACATCAATTATCCTAGAAAAAATTTGAACATGCTTCTGTATATTGGAGATACAAAAAACAACAACATATTTTCCCCATGGAAGTGGTTTCGTAAACATTACTGTTCATGACTAGTTGAACATATTTTAATGAACGAAACTATCTTCTTAGAAAATGTGAACACCGACAGAGCAACCAGCATTATGACCCTCGTCCTCATATGTTTTTCATATATTTATTTACATCGTGTTTTCATCGTTAGACATTCCACGACCAGCTTTACGTTATGGCGTTCTCATAGTATTTATTTATTTATGTTTTTGGCCATTTACATTGTCATTGCAAGGTTTCTTTAACACGTAGGTTCCTCTTATTTATCAACTTTTACATCACGTCCATCGTCAACTTATTATAACACAGTTTAGTTGAGAGTCGAACAGCTGGACGTCGATACATTAGTAAAATTTATATGACCTCGTCGGAGTCTGAACCCGGGCCATCCACTAACAACCCTGAAATACCTTCCGAGCTACGCTGAATGCAAATAAAGGTCTAAATGATCCAAAAGCTCTTGGGAATTGCGGAGTATTTCAGAGCCTGGTAAAAGCAGAGGATAATGTTGCGGTCAGCTTTGTGTCGGCAGCTTCTTGTACCCTTCAACATCTTTTGAACGCTTGTATAATACGGACATTTCGACTTTCAACTTTCTTTGATATCTTGTCAAGCAGTCGTGTAGCTAGAGAAAAACATTGAAATCAGCAGTAAAATTAAAGGAAAAGCATATATCTCAAATTCATGTACGAATCTGAACATTTTCTTGAACTCATTATAATGCTCATGGCACATAAGGTCTTATAGACGATACGAATATTATTTACTACTAATGCTTTTATTTCTTCAAATTACTTCTCAAATTTGAGACTCATTAGAAAATTTAGAAATGCTATTTCTTCACATGGTTCTGGACGCTTTGTTGATACACCTCATAAATTTTTTCTTCAAAGCATTTTGTAGAACAAATGAAAATATAGTTACTATATTTAAAATATAGAAACATAAAAAACGTAAGTAGTGAACATCATTCTTATTTTTAACGGTGTGCAAAAGTAGTGAACAACAGATTCCCAAATATTGTCGTCCATAACCATTGGAATATTTTTAAAATTAAAAGTAAAATGGACCACAAAACTAAATTCCTGTTTCACTCACATTTACTCGCTTTTTGAGTGACAAATACAATTGCAAAGTCACCGTTGATATGGAGTGAAAAATGGAAATCCCTTTAACACCCCAAAGCCCAAAACAGAAAAGGATTCTCTTTACTCAACGTTTGTGGAACTGATGGACGAATGGTACATACGGCAGTCAGTGACCAAAGGGGTAACACGAATCATCGACGCATGCTTTTGTTAGTGACACGGAAAACGCATTGACGAATGGTGCTCATCTGTCGGTCATTTCGTGTTATTCGAGTGACGGACTCTGAATCATGTCCATATATAAGTGAATTATTCCAGCTCAGTTGAATGGAATCAAAGGCAGGGTAAAAGCTAGAGTATTATATGACCAGAGACGATCGATTTATAATTACTGTATTTCTAAAATTCAGCGTGGGGACGATTGACAAAAGTATGTCATCGTAAGTGAATGATTTGGGAGATTTTGAAATTTGCAGATCCCTTCTACGTAATATTTTAAATAACAAAATTAATTATTCGTTATTGTTTTACCTCCAGTGCGTATTAAAAATAAAAGATGAAAGAGACTTTATATCCTTGCTCAGAGCAGAGAGTTTTGCATATTTGATTGATTCAAATAGTCAAGGGAAGACAACCATGGTCATAGTAGATAAGCAGTAGTTGCCAATACAATTACTCCTACGCTCGGGTACATGGGTTTGGGAGTTACGTAAAAGTTCGAAAATGTGAGTCTTATTGATCCTAAAGAGTGGCAGCACTGTTAAAGATTTAGTGTCTCTAAACGTAACGTCGACCCGGCCGACAAACTTTGAGAGATTCCAGAACGCCTTCTTGTCTCGTTATTCTCCTTCCTCAGATTTACGCACTGATAAATCCAAGGCGGCGGGTGGCAGCGTAGCCTCCGTAGTCGGTCGGTCGGTACTCGGGAACAAAACTCTTCTTCGACATCAAAGCCGTCGAGACGCCATTTGCAAATTCTATGGAGCGTCGTCTGAGAAAGGAACCGAGTTTTCTTGAACGCTGGAGCCTAGTATGTTGACCTTTCTGGGTCTCAGTAAGTTAGAGCTTAGCATTGCGTGAACTTGGAAGTTCGAATGCCGTGGAACATTTCCTACTTTCCGGAACCATTAAAAAAGGGAAATAATATTAGAAGAATACAATTATGAGAAAATTTAATTCCGATACTATACAAAATCCTTCACGGTGAATTAATTTTTGCGGTAAATTGCTTTGATCAGTTAAACGTAGTAGTACAGCTTGAAAATGAATTATATTTTAATTTCTTTCCGAACAGCAATAATTCCTTGCAAAGTATTTTGGCATACAAATTTTAATTAGTACCACCAGTTATTTATTTACATTTATTTTTGTAAATACGAGAACCTTTGAGTCAACGTTATTTTCTCAAATTAATGTCTTCTCTCGACTACTTCAAAAGCCTCAGAAGTGTAATTTATCGTCTTCCATGGAGAACCAAAAGAAAATAACCCAAATTAAGAGGCCAAGTTTACGTTTACTACGAGTATAAGGAATAACACAAGTTATGAAGGAAAACCTCAACCGTTGGCTCTGGTGATGCCTATTTGACACACAAGGGGGCGACAACTGCGTAAGAATGACGACAACGCGACGTACTCGTGTGCGCAGCATCCGGCATCGATCCTGTTCCCCATTCTCGCCTCCCTGCCTTTGAGCACACGTGGCGGTCAGCGTCGGCGGATGAAGCTGTACAGAAGGCAGGATATGCTCGAGATAGGGACTCGGCCACGCAACGTGAGAAGCTTAAGAGGCTCTGGGAAGCATGAATGGCCGACCTCGACGCAGGGGTGCGTTCTCTTTATCAACCCTCGAGGATGATACGAGAGGCTCGTTGAGGGAAACTACGTGTTTCGATTCTGTGTTGTTGTTTTTTCAAGTTAGGTTTTATTATTCGCTTTTGGAAAAAGAGGTACCGTTGTATATGAAGATAGTTTGTTAAATATTCCGGTATCGACTTCTGGATTAATTCCATATGTTTGTGAGTCATCTCACTTAATAATTTCCTATCCAATTAAATTCAATGGCCTGGCTTCAACCACTGTAAAGAAACGAGCAAAAATCAAAACGTGAAAGATGGCGAGACATAGCTGATACGAATGAAGACAATATGTCTGTATATTAACATTTTATAATTCTTAAAGATAGGATCACGTCGCGGAATATCGTGAGATAGGGACGCGATGGAAACACAAGTTAATGGGGAAAAATGTTTACCGATGCTCAATAATGATAAATGAAGGAATATTTACTGACAGTACTGTCATTTGTGGTAAATATTTCCGTCTAACACAATTTAAAATCGTTTATTCCTCACCTCTGATACGCGCTACTTTCAATATCCAATATATGACTCAGTACATGATCATTTTTCAGCTTTCTACTTGTAGCTCTCGTGTTACAAAAATTCTCTATTTGAGTATAATATAGTTATATTCATTTGGTACGTATTTTGCATCACCGTCCACCAAACACTAACACCTTCGTCTTTAAAAGCCCATTGTTCACCGTTCACTTAAACACCGGGCGCGTCCGACACCGCTCCTTCCGCCCCCTTCCTTCTTCCGCCTCTACCAAGACGTGCGCATGAAAGATTAAGGAGACCCAATGGATGCGCAAATTAGGAACCAAGAGAAGCGACGAGGGCAAGTTTCAGAGTCCTCAGAACAGCAGCAGCCGCAGCAAGTCGTTATTCTACAGCCACCTTCATCTCACGAAGCTCTGCGTATTCATTAGAAAGGGCGCCATGCCGGTCCCCTTCTTTGCTGTAGTAATTAGGGAATCTTCATTCTCTCTTACACAGCACCAAGTTAAGAGATGATAAGGAGATCAAACGAATATTATTTGATGTCTTCTGTGTAATAATGAAGTGAATGATTTATTGTTTCACTTGTAACCTAATGGTGATATAATTTGTGAATAGGTGAGGTCATATCATTTTATATTACGATTCCGGAGATGATAACGTTAATTCGATGCTATCAAATCTTTATTTCAATTCACACAATTGTTTCTCACGACCAAAATTTCAAAATGTCCCAATATTCATTTTGTAGTTTACGTTTCTTCTACTATTGCATTTTAAACTTTTACATATTATGTAAATTAACAAGTAAAACATTTAACACAGACAATATATAGAGTTCTTTCTGAATATTGCTTTGTACAGAGGAAAGTGCTTTTTTTCTTGCACCATTCTCCCTTGCAACACAAAGTAATGTTGGTATCTAGTAATAAAAGTTATTCTTGGTGTTTGACACGACTTACTATTGAGGATTGTCAGTTTTCAGTTGCCTACCGTTACATAACACTTCAATTCATGATATTTTTTGTTTATCTAGTACAAGTAAGTATAGAAGTCATTTTGTTTTAAAATATGTACATATAATTATTAGAAATTATGTTCAATTCTGTGTTAAAAATAGTAAATTCTTTAAAAAATTCATAAAACTGTTGGAAGTGGATAAAAATATTACATTTATTTCACCAACTCATTGTTTTCATCAGGAAACCACGAGAATGAAGCCGATATGAATCAACTTACATCGTGATTCACTTTATTGTTCGAATGTAACTAAATTATAGGTTTTCGCAAATTGAAAACTTCGCAGAGAATACCGAGTTTAGGATGATTTATACAAAAGTTCTGCTGAATTGATTCGATGAAAAATCTCATAAGAACGCACTGAAAAATTATGGATTGTTCTTTCCCCGTGATTTACACGTCACACTAAGAGAAAAACCACACCGGTATAAATGATCGAAGATAAAAAAAAAAAAATTTAAAAACTCACTTCGAACTCATTTTATGATTTTGCTGCTTTTAGACGGAATGTTTCTTAGTAAATGTTCGTAGAACCGATAAAGTTGTTGAAAATATCAATCACAGAAATGCATTGGATGATGTACTAAAATATTGAGAGATACAAAATTTAATATAGGAATAGTATATAAATCGATGTTTTAAAATATAAGAAGGCAATATGATTACTCATAAATTCAGTAAGTGGTGTATGTGAAATATAAATGATGAATAAAACTTGAATACTTAGAACCGTAATAGTTCTGAAGGAATATAAACAGGGTGAGTTTGAATGGAGATTTTACTTTGCTGGCGTAAAACAAACCCATTCTAAGTTCATCTGTTCGTAATCATTCTCATCCCTGTTGTTCAATCTATTCCAAGAATCAATCATTAGAAAATCTGATCTTTAGAAATGAATAAGTATTCTTATTCATTTTAATATGAACAACAATAAATTGATTTCATAAACTGATTATGCTGAAAACCACGAAAACAGAAGGGTCACTGACGCAGTCACGCAATTTCGATTCGCGTGGTCTGTATGAAGACATTCGCAATGGGAAGGTAAAGGAAGCTAGTGACGTGTCTAATCTACCAGTCTGGTGATCTTTCTATCGTAACCACCAGATGGGCAAATGTTTCAACACGAATCACTCTCTGGTCGTAACCAGTACATTGAAATAATTCGGTATATCAATATTTCAGGCAGGAGAAACTACTCATAAAATCAATCATTCAAAAATAATAAAAAACGACTTACTGAAAGAAAAAAATAAATTAAATGTTTATTTATTCCTTACTTTAATGTACGTTTTGATCTTTAAATGTGATTATTATTCCTGATCTAGATTATATTGCTAATCTTAAATATTAGTTAGTTTTAACTAATTTATTGTTTTCTCCTGTTTAATTTATTTTAATTTAATTATTGTAATTAATTACTTTAATGTACTTCAATTATGTAACCAACTGTGATAAAAAATTGTTACTAGAAATTAAATAATCATGACTAATAGCTTCTTCGTTAGTCATAGGCTTTCATTTCACTCATTTCAATAACAATGAATAATCATTCATTAGCTAAACTGACGTCATTCCGATCAGCTCAGCTACGTGCCAGTTTAATGGACTCCCTTGTTGTTCAAAATCTTGAGTTTAAAGTAATTTTGAACATTATATTCATTCTCAACGAGAGCTAGTAATTTTAGGGTCACACAGGAAGTCCATTTGATGGTATACATCCCTAAACTACATTACTGCTGTAAAAAGATTTATATTGCGACTAAAGATCAACATTATATTACGCTCACAGGAGTTAGATCCTCAAAAATAAAATTTTACCGTACAACTGCAATACTTGTTACAGATTAGTAGTACGAAGAGAGAGATTAATCTGTTCCTTTTAAAGTTTGGAAGTTCATTCTCTCGAATGTAAGAATTTAACAGGCAAATTCTATCGGTTCATACAAACCTTTGCCACGAGATTGTTCACAATTTGTGTCCATGGATCTTTCCAGATTATTTGTCTTAAGATACATATATAAATACGAATGTCTATAATTCATCGTTTTTGATTATTTCTATGGATTTTCAAACGCAATGGACGAATTTTAACAGTATTTTAAATTACACTGATGAAATAAAGTGCAGAAAATTCGAACCATTAATATCTCGAATTCAAAATATCACTGTGATTATCTTAGAATAAAACTATTTTTTCACAATTTAAAATACTATTCACATTTTCATTCATATTTTAATATCTACAGCTAATATTTTTGATATTTGAAATAATGAATATTTTAATTATTTAATGTGTTCTTGGTCATTACACGTGCTAATAAAGAGGAATGAGTATTAAAATATGGAGTGTTTTCGGAAATACTTTCTATATTTGAGATCATTGTGATCCTATATTATTCATACTACTCGGAGAGTTAAATTTGATCACTAACTTCCTTTTGACAGTTAAGAACATTCCATACCACCAAGATCGATCTGGAAAACTTGAGTTTTATATACATTTCTCGTTTTCTAGGGGCGAATACTAGCTGAGTTCTCACGCGTCAGGTATCTTTTTTCGTAAATAATCATTTACGAGTTCCCGTTGACATCTATTGAAAATGTTTGTCGTATTATTAATTCATTTTCGGATACTCAAGATTTTTCATTTTCCTCCGTACAAAAAATCAAATTCCTCATGTATATAGTAGAATGATGTTTTCTCTCCTAATTTTCACCTTCCGCTTCCCTATGGTGTAATTTTTAAACATTTTGAAAGCAAGCGTCAGTTCATCGGGACATTGTACCCCACTTCTCATATCTCAGGCCAACGGACTGAGCTTTCGTCTAATCGAATTCATTCCCATCTTTAATTCGCGCTCATGAATGTATATCGACCCGGGTCGCTGCCTAGTTTGAATCCGTCATTCCGACCGACGTACCAGTCGCTCACGCTATTTTGCATAGCAAGTACCAGTCATAAATTGAGGCTGTTTGACGCACAGGCCTTTGCGGTAGGGCGTGAGCGCGAGTGGCTTTTGCGGCGTGACGCCGGTGTACCGCCGCTGCGTCCACCGCCGACACGTGGGAACATTGGCCCGCGGGTGGCGGTTTAATCGCCCAAGCGTTCGCCATTCCCTGCTCACACGTGCATACATTTTCTGATGCTGACGCTTAAAGCTTTCATGTGATCTCCCTGAGGATGAAAGAGGAAGAAATTATTGCCCATGACAGTGCAGTTTGAGGGTAGGCTTTCGTGCAATATCTCCATCTTTACTTTAGAAAACAAGTAGTGCGGAAATGAATCAGATCGCAAATTCAGAATATAAAATTTGCATTGTTACTTTAATGTGTTCAAAACAACGCCATAAAATAGCGAGATTAATAAATCCTTTAAAACACATACCTTGGAATATTTATGAGACTTTATTATTAATAACATATAATACTACATAAATGATGAATTTAACCCCTACAACACTTTAATATCCGAATAGCTCGAATGTTACGTTTTCGTTGCAAAATATTCTGACGACATTGTTTGATATACCCTGATAAACATTGGCGTGATTTAAGCCATAAGTATGTCCATATTCGTATGAATTAATGATGACGTATTTTTCTAATCTTTTTAAATTTCGTTGTGAATTGAAATAACGTAATATTACTTTCGAAAAAAAATTCTACATCTCGTAGGATTTGATTTCGAAATAATATTAGTGACTGATTAAGGTTATAAATGTCAGCACATACATTTAAAAATAATCATTCTCAATATTAATTTGATAAAGTAGCTGAAAGAGAGGATAATGAGGATAAACTCCGTTCAGGAATGGGTTCATTTGTCAAAAATATTCCGGTTAAAAAGCCAGACATTGCAGGCTTATCTTTTATTACGTCCAACGGACGGGATGACATGTAAAAATATTCGTCCACGAGAACGAATCAGCATCCTTTATTCCGGTGCACTCTAATGCCCAGTTTAAGCTACGTACACTCAAAATAAAAGTAGTTAATCTCTGGAAGTGTGGGAAATGTCAATATGTCGCCAACTTCCAAAAAGTCATACAAATTAGTATTGTATAAGTTGTAAGAGAATTATGACCTTGTTCTGCGTTGTATGTACCATTGTACTTCAAAGATGTACGTGAATGTCTCTTAATCATTTTTGATTGATTAAACTCAGTTATTTAAAACAAATTCTTAGAAGTATATTTAGCAATCGATCAACCTTACATGTCTTTAACAGTTTACCCTAATGTTCACCGCCAGAAAATTAAAATGAATATGGAATATTTAGAATAAAAATAATATAGATACACCAAGAAATTGTAATTTTTTTTCTCCTTTGAAGTTACTGAAGTAATTAAGAAGTATGATGATACCTGCTTGAAAAAATCATCCTGCTTTATTTGCTTGATCTTATTGGCAAAACAGAAAATAAACATTCAATTACTTAAAAGCAACAACTTACGTGTTGGGATTGAAAAGAGAACTTTCCTGTGTTTACTACCTCAGAATTAGGCATGTATTAATTGAATGTATATTACGTTCAGATGATCTGTTGCTGTTACCATCGTAAACGCAATATAAATAATTCCAAACCACCAGTTTAATACGTGTAAAACATGTCTATATAATATACGGAAACCTTCTTCAACTAAATATTTTTATTTCTGGAGTCCCTGAATTATGTATGCTTTGTCTGCGTTCAAGAAGTGCAGCGACCTCTTCAGTGTCATTCAGACAGCCAGCATAAAAGAGAAAGTACAAAGCAACAACGTGATCTTCGGAATTAGAAGACGATTGTTGTGTTGCATTGTGATTCGAATACACGTGTCTGTCGGTGCGCGCGTTTCGTACCGTGTCCACTTCTATAGAATCGCCTCGGGTCACTCGATAACATAAACATATCTCCACCTATCTACTTACACTGTCATCGCGTGTGGGACTCAAGATGTACCGGTGTATTAATTAAATTTTTTGAAATATTTTTTTAATATCTATAAAAAGATTTTAGGGGTGAAAAATTAACTAAGATATACGTTCTCTTTCGCAATGTTGCCAAAATAGTATGAAATGAGACAACGTTTTCAAAACTGATGACAATAAAGAAAATTATTTCGATGAAATTCATGTGGAGTAGACAATCTGTATTTAAGTATAATAGTAGCGTTTTTCCAGTCGCTAGAACACATTTGAATAAATTTGATAGCAAATAAATTACAAACCGGTAGTATTCATGTGTACAATTCGGAAGACAAATGTATATGCAGAACAATTTGATTTCTTAAGAACCTCACATATCTTCTCTACAACGGTATCAGTTTCGTATACAGGTGCACAGGAGGTAAATGTAAATAACATCAAGCGCATAGATAAATTTAAGCCTGCAGAGGAGAAGAAGAGTTTCCTTCACATGTGAATTGTAGGGGATCGGTGGGTATTCTTCCATGTTGTCAGGAGCTTTCTTATTTGGGGTTGGCAAAAATGATTTTCATTCATGGAAATAATCGATAGTGACATATTTTCGCTTTGTAATTACTTATTTTATGTGTTACATAAAAAAAATATTTTACGTTCTGAGATAAGCATTTACCTAGTCAACCGTTTGTGTAGCTTGACTGTTGAGCTACACTTCAATATAAAAAAAATTGAGAGCAATGTAATAACAAGAAATGATAAAGTTGTAGGCTACGAAAATACTATACTACTAAATTAACTAGAATTAGACGGTGACTGGCATTTTAGCTCACTAAACTATTTGATGTATCAGTTTTTGAAGATAAGAGTTGTGAATCAATGTTTCTGAAATCTTGTATAATACTTCTACGAAATCCTCCATCTCATTTTTTAAGCACCCAGATGCTACCTCATATCTTTATTAGATACAGATGACCCTTCTCTTAAACATTTTTTTTTATATTTTATGATAAAATCATTCTCTATGGCATAATTTAATGAAAAAAAACATAGATTTTCATGTCTTACCAGTATACTCACCAAATATTATATTAGAAAGAAACTTAATAGATTTAATTCGAAAAAAATGGCAAATATTGTGTAATAATTAAAAATTTCCGATAGCTTGGAAACAAGTGCTACGGATTAATTTGTTAATTTGGGAAAAAGTAAAGCAAGTGTTCCGAATGATTGTAAGTTCATTTAAATTATTATTCGATAAAGAGAAATGCATCCAATTTTTAAAAAAAATATGAGTAACCTCAGTGTACAAACATTCAAAATAGTTTATTCTTCTGAGTTAACAGTAGACAATTCGTTTGTAACATGGGTGATAGATAAAGAAAAATAAATTAAAAAATGTATTTATACTGAGTGATAATCACTCAAAATCACACCGATCTTCAGTGTTACGTAAGCAAGCGAGAAAGACGTAATTCTATCCAATCGAAATAGAGGCAGCAGTTGCGAGGGCGGGCGTCACTGGCGACGAGCAGGAGGCTGGTGGTGGTGGTTGCGTAAACGGTCTGTCGCTTGCCTTCGAGCGGACGAGTGCTCTACTCGGGTAAGCGCAGAGAAGACTCTGTCGACAGTCTGAGTGACAGGTAGATGGGCACTCAGTGTCGCCAGTCGGAAGCAGCGGCAGCAACAGAGCTTCGAAAGCGAGAGCATTCGCTGGTCCACCGGAGCGAAGAAGGAGGCCGAGAGGGTCACTGCGATTGTTCTCAGAGGGAAGTTGCGCTATGTGGACATGTGACATGAGGAGAAGAGTTTCACTTGCTTTTGCTTTTTCCCTAATAGTTTCTTGTAGGAAACAGTGATTTATTTATGATTTATACATCACTATCCATCAAAGATTTAAAACAGAATTTGACTTTCTATCTTTATTTCAAAAAGTCTTATTTTTTTAGTTAATCTCCTTGGCAAAAAAATTGTATCAGTTTCGAAATTGAGGTCATTCATGTTTTACAAATTTGAGCGCATTTCTATTTCTGAGCTGCAACTTTAAATGAACTTACTCATACATTCATTCCGTGCACTTTCTATACGTAATTTTTTTCGAATACACTAATTAATCTTTGACATTTGGTTTCAAGCTATTGAAAATTATTAATATACATCAAAGTCTGTTCCTCATATAATATTTGATAAATCTGTGGCAAATTAATAGATGATACATATCTAAAATATTTTGAGTACAATGCATCAGAGTAAATTATTTAAAAATAAAATGCAGAAAGTAATAAATTATTAATATCCTCCATCTTGTTTTGTACCTCGGAACTCATATTCGAATTGGGATTAACAGCAAAAAATCATACGTCAATAATAAATTGTTCGTTCTATTAATCCCTCTATCTTTTGCGTACGGCCATTTAAAACGTTTTTACTGTCATGTAAACAAATCAACAAAAAATGTATTGTAAGGTAGATTTGCTCACGGTCCATCGCATCACCAGTTTTGAATGCATCTCTGTATCGTTTTCTAAGAAAAAGCAGAACATAATTAATCGATTATCCGGTCTACACTTCGTTTCGATTTTATTCATATCACTTCAATATATCCCATTTGCCTAATAATATGTACCGACTAATTTTTATCATAAGCCATTGACATGACAAGATGTAGCCCCCATGCAAGAGTACGGACTGTTTATGAATCTAGAGGGAGTGAAAGTCGGTGTCCTAAAGCAATGGGCTCTATGAGAAAGAAATTGGAGAACGGATTTGTGTGTGTGTGTGTGGGGGGGGGGGAGAAATAGTTATTACGCTTTGGTCATGGTAAACGACTGCAGTTGTACATGCGACTCGTGTCTGATTGTGGCCGCAAGGAACGAAATTTACAGCCAAGCAACGTCTACACAAAAATACCGCGCAATATAGAGTAAAGGTAGTCCTAGATATTCTTTCCAGAGAGAAATTAAATAAAAGAAAATTCCTCCATTGTAATTATCCCCTCCAATTTTCTGAAGAAACACATTCATTTACTCGTACATACTTTCAAAGTTCATTCAACATTTCTTGACTCTATTGTGTTTTAGGATGAAGGAATTAATACAATATAAATCTTTACAAAGTTAAATATCTCTTTTCAGTAGGTAATTAGGTAATCATTAACAAAATAAATTCATAATTTTGTTTCGAAGTATTGCGTTACCTTATCAATACCGTATTTTACGGACTATAAGACGCACCTTCATTTTTAAGCAATTTTTTTAAAAAGTAATATTTTTGCCATTTTTATTATTAGATTGCAAAGCCAAACTAAAAAAATTCTTAGTTTATAAAACCGAACAGATCGATAACACAAATCATTTCAATTCAAGTTCACTGGCACTGTATACTGCAATGACGCGTCATAGGCTTGACAATGTTCTCGGTGTGTGATGGCGGGGAGGGAGGGAGACAGTGTTAGCAAGCTTGTGAATCCCCGCAACTCATATTCGTCGTAAGGGTGCACTGCTGTTGCCAGTTGAATCCAATGTTGCCAGATAGAGATAGGTTTTCCGCGGCATCAAATATATGGCCATTCTTAGACCGGCGAGAATTTTAAATCAAACACTGGACATTTTTATATTAATTTCGTGTATAAGACGCACCTGAATTTTGGAGGCAAGTTTTTGAAGAAAAAAGTGCGTCTTATACTCCGTAAAATACGGTACTACTTCTATAAATATCGAGGAAGAAGTAGGGTCATAATAAAAAATACAAATACAAATTTAATAATATTATATATCTCAGAATAATAACCAAATTGTATCACTTAAATATGTTTAAACGTTAACTACGTATAAAAAATATTATAAGTTCTTTAGACAATCCGGTATCAATATAA
Source organism: Laupala kohalensis (assembly GCA_002313205.1). Taxonomy (NCBI): domain Eukaryota; kingdom Metazoa; phylum Arthropoda; class Insecta; order Orthoptera; family Trigonidiidae; genus Laupala; species Laupala kohalensis. Next base: position 597,910 of record NNCF01127600.1, on the reverse strand, counting down.
TTCTTTCTCTCCAGCTTTTTTTTAAATCCTCACTTTCACATCAAGGTTAAGTTCAAATGCAAAAATTTCCTATTAAAGTATGTGTTTAAGTTCTGTATATTTGTACCTTTGAATTTTCGTATTTGATTAATTTTATTGTACATAAATTGTATTTGTTTTGTTTTTTCTTCCCTTTCATACATTTGGTTCATTTGTATGTACAATTAAAATAATTCTATTTTTTAGGTATGTGTTGGTGCCAGTTATCTCTCATCTCAATATTTTATGCTATTCTTTTTCCTTGGTAAGTGTTCGAATTACTCTCAATATAATTATAGTTTTAAATTGCCATTAAAACACGATTGAAAGTTGTTCAAAGTGATATTCATAAAAAAACTATAAATACTACTGACTTTTAAGTGAAAATAAAAAATATTTTACCGTTAAAATTAATTACACATTATATGAATACTTTAAGGTGAGACCAGCACTTAAAAGTCAGTCAAATAACAGAGATGTATAATTGTTATATTTATTTTTATTCTAATTATTTTAAAACAAAAAATTAATAACAATGAAGAAAAAACATGATTTCATTTGTATCTTTCAGTTAATAGTGTAATACGAACAATATACAGGATCTCTCTTGACTTTTTGAAATGCATAAGAGCATGTGAAAACATGGCGGCCGAGCGCAACGGTTTCGTGATTTATGCCTCTCACTTCCGAAAACATGAAGTAGTTTTCTCAAACATCTGGTAAACTATAGATAAAAGAAATGTAAAAACTTCTACGGAAAACTGACTACAAATCACAGTAATTTTCCATCGCTTTTTTTATTTAAAAGTTGATATTTTTTGAAAATAAGACGCAATGTATTACACCAATCATAATTACAATTATCTCATTTCAATGGCCGGTGAGATATTTTTCAAACTGAAGTCACAATAAGAACATGTTTCTCTGTTTAATTATGCCTATTTCAGGTATTTTTGTGATTTAATTCTACCTACGCTAGTACTACCTTCAGAATACAGATTGTTTCTTTTTTAAACGTGAGTTGACGTGTAAGCATTTCTATCATCCATGGAACCTTTTGTATTACTACACGAAACCGTTCTATTACTAATGAAAGTCAAATATTAGTAATAAAATTTAAAAATCATTTTCAAAAAATTAATAATGTATTTCAGAAATGTAACGAAAATTATCTTTTGACTTCTTGAAATGAGACCACCTATTGGGTTCTCATTGATATTTTCCTGGTCAGAAACTCTCTTAAATTTTAAAAATAAAGTTCAATAAATTATGTCATCATTATCGACAATGCAAGTCTCATGTTAAAAAATATTGCTGTCAATACAACTGGAAAAGGAAAATATATTTAAAATACATTCCAACATGTTTTAAAACGTTTGTCTTTTTTTTCAATATTGAATTCCCCCCCACCCCCATTTTAGAAATATCTTAATGTCAATATTAGGGTTCTCTTACTCGCACCTCAATACGAAACACATTTAAGTGCGCATTATACTGTTGGGATGAGGGCATGTATAATGATGACTGTAACCTGTTATAGCTTTCGCAAACAGTTGAATACATTAAAGTTTCTTTTTTCGTATATTATACTGTTTCCTTCATGTGGTGATAAAAAATTTACTGCTATATGGTCTAAATTTCGATTACAATAAATCGTTTATTTATGATGAATGAAATGATAAACACCTTGTCTGTTTCATTGTTTTGTGCAAGTCGTTGCGGACGAAATGGATTGCGTGTTGCTCTGCAGTTCGTTTCGGAAGCATGCTGTTCCGTGTAGAGTGGGCACGCGAAAATTTGTAACCCTAATCTGTAACTCTATAGGTATTCGCAAACACCATCATTTTCCTAAGAGAACTCTCGCTCCTCGAACAATGTTTGCATTACATTCAACTAGCTTACAAATTCTACTAATTTTTCTTCTTTGTGTACAATATACTCGTACTATACGTCGTACAGTATTGCGACATAAAACTCACTACTTCTTTCCATGCTCGGTAAGTATCTCTTTCGTGCTTCTCCCGAGCGCTTTTTTCTCGCGTTATTTTTCACACAGCGGCCGCTCCCAAAAGCAGAACTTCCCAAAAGCCCTTTCCCTCACACTTCCGCTTCTCTTCCTGATGTCCGCTCTTATGCTCCCCTCCTCTCAGTCCGTCGGCGCTTTTGCTTCTCCACCACTTTTCGTGCCACCACCTCACATATTCCCCCCCCCCCACTCCATCCGTAACCATAAATTTTGCGAGAGTCGACTGTGGCGACGCGAGTGGCGAGAACCCACACTATCACACCGGCGCGCGCCCTTGTGTTTATGCACTCGTCGCGACGCATAAACGCAACCTCGATTGTTTCTCATTCCGCATTTCTCCAATATGTACTTCCTATTTTTGTATCATTCGTATCATACAAGCTAACTCCTTCCATTATCTCTTACCTCTCCATGTCGTGTGCCATGGGATTCCCTATTCCAGAAATAAAAGCTACTATCATTTCTCTATTCTCATTCTTTCTTCCCAATCGTGCATATTATTATCACTCATGTCACCTTTTATTATTTAATCATGTAGTTTCCTTTTCAAGAGAAAAATTTATCTTGTTGATCAAAAGAGCTGTTAGTCTCTTTCTTCAGTATCCGCTCTTTTTGTAACTTTCTCTTTCATTCCAATTCCCTTGGCAATCCTCTTTCAATCCTCGTTCCAACCATTCCCATTTTACATGAAAAAGAGCAAAGAAACTCGACAGGACGTTGGTTCGATGTTTTTGGAAGATTAAGAACACATGCGTTATGTGTGCGCACGAGAATATCGTATCTATTGTGTTTGCATTTTCCAATATATGTCGTCTTCTATACAACCGAAAACGTGCGCTCTACTCCCAAGTGTAAAGTAGTTGAGATGCCAACCTAAATTTCCCGGCGGTAAAAACGTAACCGGAAGATGATAAAAAAGTGAAACGGAAAATTTAGAATTAAAGTAAAATATTTGTTTCCTAAACTTTTCCTTCTTTCAACTGCGGACGTGTAATTCGTTTTGAAATTACTTCTACGGCGTAGAAGACTTTCTTTGCGAGAAAATAGCACCTTTACTGCATAATACCTTTCATATTACGCTAAACCTTCGGCGAGCCTCAGAAAGTACCTTTTAGTATGCTAATCCTATTACACAAATTATTTTTAATCTGATAAATCGCGTTCGTATTTCATTTAGAACTGAATCCCTGAGAGTGTATCGAACTGACTGTTCTGTTCTGCCGCCGCCGGCCCGTAATTGCATTCGGCTGGTGACCTCTCGACCCCCTTCCTTTGCGACCCTCTCCCATTTTCCCAGCCCCATCCCTCTTGTAGTCGCACACACAGAGTCACTACGTGTGCCTCTTCTCTTACCTCAACTCGCCACTTTTGTAATTCCCTTTTTAGCGGCCCTTCGCAAGGATAAAAAGAGTCTCATTACGGTTTCACTAACAATAGACGTCGACGATGTTAAAGGCAGGTTCAAACTAACGAGAGGTAGGGGTGGGAGAACAGGGGTGCCCGTAAAAGAAATGTTGATATATTCTACCTTCTTTTACAAATTTACTTTAAAAGGAAACTGGAAATAATTGTGTAAAACATTTTATTCGTATTTTCTTTGCAACAAAAAACTTTGATTTATCTCTATTCATCTATCTATATTTCACTGAATTGATGATAAGAATAAATTAGTGACTGTGTTGTTTACTTAACTCTTACATTTGATAATTACTCAATACTTTTTTTATAAAATCGAAACCACACTTTTATCTCTGAGGGCTCTTAGTCTAATTGTTTGTTTTTTTTTGCCCAAAAGTTTTGATGAAGTGTGGAATTTTGTTTGTCAATGTCTTTGAAGTTTTGATTACGAATTTTGTCACATTCAAAAAGTACAGCAAATAAAGGAAGCTCAAAAACCACACTAACACTCTGTGTTTTAGGTTTTTGCTCATTAGATGTCAAATTTCAGAGAAAAATTAACTAGTTAGAATTTTCTGCAACCTGCCCCTGTCCACTATGTATCAGACAAATACGAGTAGTTTGCTCGTAGCTTGCGCGTAGCTTACAAATTCCTTTTTCATCTCAAATACTCGTAAGTTCGAGAAGTATGAAGAATTCACAAGAAGCCACTACAATTTACCGTATTTGGTTATGACTTATAATTTAATAACCATGTTGAAAGAAAAATTTGTCAAACATTTTTTACTCACATTATCTTTCTTTAAGATAAAAGTACAATGTTCTTATAAAAAATAAAAGGCTACTCGTATTGTTATTTTATTGAGTTATTTGTATACTGCTTTATGAACGTCTTTTAAACTTTCTGGGTTGATTGAGTCACGAATGGATGTACCCAATGTATGCAAATGTTGATGTTAAAAGTTTGCTAGATATGTTGAACGGTTGTAGTCGTGAATTGACGGTATATTATACAGAATATATTTAGCACTCCAGTAGGCAGGTCTAGTTTATAAATACTTTGAAAAATGTTAAAATAAAACAAATATGAAATTGCTGGAAACCGTACTTTTGTAACTGCCTCACAATAGACAACGGTCAATTTTATATTAAAGTTTAGCTGTTTGCAGATAGAGAAAAGAAAAAAGGTTTACAATACATCGTAAAATATATATTAAGAGCTTTACCCCCAAAATAACCCCATTTGCCCTCTACCAAAAGGTTTCATTTCATTCGTAGATTTCCACGGTTTGATTATTAGATCCTTACAACTGTTCTAATATCTTCACATTTTTGTTTATGCAGAGTTTTGATAATGCAGTATTTTATGCAATATGAAAGAAATATAGGGGATTGAAAGATGTTGTGCTGTGTTATATAAATTTTGTTTCTCGCTTTCTATTGAGTTGCTCTATCTAATAAGTTATTTTGTTAATGTCATAGAAAATACATTAAAGGGTCGAAGGATTACTTCCGAGCGTAGAAAGAAAATTTAACTAGAAAATGAAATTTAACTAAAATAGATTCCGTGAACATTATGTTTTCCATCATTTCACTATGATAGTTGACACTATTATATTTTTACACGTATTTGTATTGTTATTATTTTCCCAGTTTATTCACCAGAAAAGAGTTGCGCAATCAGCTGAGTATCGATAAACAGCGAAACAAAATGTATATAATGTTTTCCACCTCGACATTCTCTAGAGATGTAAATATCTTTTGCGATTCGTTATTGGGAGTGCAATGGTGTGACATAGAGGTGGACACCCGTAATGTAGCAGCATATCTCTATAGATAAGAGGTCACTTCACGCATAGGGATACGAGCGAGATGACATTCTATAAGATACAATACATAACATTTTCAAAGTGAATATTCATTCATTTCTTCAGTAATGGACAATGTATTATATTTGTAATTATTTAGATTTACTCAGGTTTTAACATGGTTTACTTTCCAAGAACAAAATGTCGCAATTAATTTTATATTCATGACATCGAAAACATTTTTGATGTATAAATGTTGGTGCTATTATGCCTATCTTTTAGATACATTTATTAGAAAGTTTTCGCGCACACACATACAAACACTTCCTTCAGTCCACAATTCAAACACACATCTTAAAATACATATATATCCTCCAGTCCACAATCCAACAAATATCAATCTTAAAAATCAAAAATCGAAGAAAAAATAGGCAAAAATCAGAAATTTTCGAAAACATAATACGAACAGTTAAATAAGATCACCCATAAATATGTTCATTTGTGAATCTGCTCAATGGGAATTTTCAATAAATCATATTTCGTCAAATCCACCATTCCTTGTCGTTATTAATAAGTTGATATTGTTGGTACACGTACTACGAAAAGTGTATGATTAGAAGTTACCATGAAACTTTTAGCTCCACAATGAATCAAATCGACTATATTGTCTTTTTTTATATTATTTCTCTATTTTTGGTTTTGGAATGCTTAAAAGTTTTTTGTTCGTTACCCGAGTTTTCTATCACTAAGCATTTTGGCGAGGTACGTAAATATGAATGTCTCAATAATCGTAATACAAAGGGTTGTAAAGAGAAACCCCAGTATTTGCTTTTTCCTCCCAACATCTGTGTTCTGTAGCGTTCTCGTCCGTGTAATTGCACCAATTGATCCGTGTCTTCCAAAACTATTGGCTTCACCAAAGGCAGGAAGTACTAGGAAGAGTCGAACGTAGTGGGTGTTCTGCGGGCGAGTTGGCAGTCGCGATGTGGCGTGGACTGCCGTAGCTTGTGGTTGTAATTAGAGACGACTGCGTTCATTAAGATTTCGCGACAGCGCTCCGTGACTGTGTCAATTACTGTTCAAGTGAATTGGGTATTGTCACTGGAACAAGCCATGAACTTTGTTTTGCGTAGAGGAAGAGATGAGACCATCCTGAGATGTGGATTAAATCCTTCGATTCCCCATTCTTGTGCTTCAGAGGTCTGTTCCTTGAGATAGGTCAATTCCATCTCTTACGCAGTATATTTCTCTTAGTTTTCTTGATATAATGTCATTAATTTTTTGTGAATTAAATTATTGATTACAACAGCTTATTTAATCTTTTAACGTTTATTGTTTAAGCAATTTTATTATTGTTCAATGTGATATACAGGAGAATTCCAAGTAATGCACTTCCCAAACTTTTTTTTGTGAATTACTAACTTTTCCCCCCTATTTATGGAATATGAGGAATCATATCTTCCAATATAAATTTTACTATACACAAGCACAAAGAAATTTTTCTATTTTCCAGAAGAATACATTGCTTTGAGAGTGCAGTATGAATGTGTGAAACATGTTAGAATTCTTTTTCGATCAAAAATATAACGTTCAAACACCGAATTATTGAATTGTGTAAGTAACAGATAAAATATTCGAATATGTGCTCGAGAAGTTTGAGCAAAAAATTCTAAAAGCTAGTGTTACGTTTTCGCCCGGAAATAGGTTATTAGAAAAGTTATAATAGGGAGTTTCGTTTTCCATTCCCGACGTCAAAGTCCTTTAGAAATAAAATAGATATTTCTCGTGACTCACTCCGTCGGGTAAAAAATCCATCATGTCAACATCATAGGATCTTGGATGTCGAAGTGCTACCTTTGGGATTCTCTACCTTTGTAGCCGACTACAACGAAGAGACTGCAATATGGACGCTAGCGAGAGGTGGACGGCCATTGAAGGTCTCTGCCTCAATTTTCAGAACGTGTGGACTATCTTTCAGTCCACACAGCTAGTCAACCATCCCATCAAAGAAGACGCAACCTCTGCGCCGAACCGCAGCCGAACAGTCGGAATCTCTGCGCCCCCGCCGTAGGGATGGCAAACGAAAGAGGCGAAATGAAGAAAAGTTGGACGGAGGACCGAGACAAAAAATGAACATAACTCATATTTACTTTTGGGATGTTAATAAAAGATAATTATTTCATTTATTTAAATACAAATCTTTAGAAATCTCTTAGATTGCGGTGAACCTCACCGCCAGGTAAGGTTCATTCGACGTAACATGATTAACAAATCTTTAATAATATTACCTCGATATTCGTATATAATTCACTCATCTCGCTGGTGTTCCGGAGATTTTCTGAAATACTGTAATAGCGTTATTCATTTACATAATGTATATTTTCAAAGTAATTGGTACATACATTAAATGCAAATAAAAATCAATAACATCCATAGTATTCTGGTTTTAACTATCCTTCCCATGGATGAGGTGGGATATAGATAAATCTTATAGTGAGAAAAATATTAATCCTTTATATCTCAATTCTAACTTTGATTACTAATTGAACATGAAACAGACTGACCAGTTTCCCTATCTGATGTGAGTCTACTGTGATGTGTTCCCAAAGACTTTCTTTGTCTTCCAGGCGAGTTACTGATACACTGTTAACGAAGGTTATTGCTAACTCTCAAGATAGAGTCAATGGAAGCGTTGAGTAAAAATTGCGAATGGAGGTATAGATGAAATCAGGCAAGTTCATTAAACACTACAGTGCTGGATATTTGAATTTAGATTGAACGACACATATTAGTATTACACATTGATACCGTATGTTTTAACTCTTGAACGACACCTTAAAGTAGTGAAATGAGTTTCCTTAAGAGTCGATATACACTTCACTCTTGGAATGTGCAATTGTTCTTCTTACAACGAACCAGCAAGGATGCACAGATAGTTTCATATTGATGATTTACGTATCTTAATTGAGAACCTAATATTTCTCTTTCCCACAAAATTGTTAACATTCAATGAGGAGGAGGGAATAAAAACCAAAGATATTTTCCCTCACTTCAAAATATAATGCAAGGAAATTTTTAAAAAAAGATGGTAGCATGCTCTTTATATACAGAGAGTGATACATGGAGCCAAAGTCAATTGGTTGTGTAACAAAGCAATACTTTCAGTTTTGTAGTGCAAGCTAATTACAAATATTTACATATTTTTATTACAATGATACTTTTTAACCCAAAAACATTTGTGAAGTATTGAAACAACTGCTATTTGTCTTCCAATTTGTAAAGATAAATGTTTGTTTAATTGAATATTCACCCGGTGTGCAATTTTTTACCGATTGATTAATATTAAACTTCTAGAATTTTTGTGAAACAGTATTTATTTTTACTGAGAGTAACAACGAAATTTCTCGTAAAATTTCTGCATCGATTGTACAGTTCATTGATCATAGGCATCGAGAATCGTAGCAGGTAGAAAGGAGAGCTGTTTCTGAAGATATATTCAGTTATCAAAGTATGTAAAAGTGATACACTTGGAAAGAGACCAACGAAAAATTTGTTTAATAAAATATTTAAAAAGAATTCCCTATAAGTTGTGTGTATCCCCTGTTACTTCAAATGGATACCATTCAAAGTAAAGTTTCAATAATAGTTCAATCATACCTATGCATATTATTGTATGTGAGATAAAGGGATAAATGCCATGAGACATTTGTTGAGAAATGTTTATAATAATAAACCAGAAATTATCAGTTCGAGGAGTCCTTTTTTTCAATTAGACGGCCTAAGGATTATTGAAGTAATTGGAGGATGTTAATCACTTCGATACTACTAGTTAGTAAGAATTTGACACGGACGAGATTAAGAAAGCTCCGCGAGAATGAACTTGGCTTCCTTTGCTTCCTTCAATTTTTTCCTTCCAACTCCAACGAAAGCCATCATCGGATCGCGTCGTCGTCGGTAGAAAAAGTTGGGACTCGTTCGCACAGCGCGAGCCAGAGTTGCAGGAATGAAACCCTAGTCTCGCCGTCGGTTGGAGGGATTCACGAAACAGCGAGAGAGATGAGAGTAACCCCCAAACAAACCCCTCGCAAGGGAAGAAATCCCTCGTGAATTGAAGCCAAATCACTCGATGTTGAGTTGACGCATCACTCGAGTTACTCTGGGTCTCTACAGGCATTTAGAAACCTTTGCATATTCTCTTTGCTTCCGAGAAGAAGAAAAAAAAATTTCACCAAGATGGAAATAAATATTATATTTATCATATCTAATTAAAAAAAGTAATTGTCATAGCTAATTGACAAAAATGACGTATTACGTATTCTTTAAGTGGAAATGCTGTAACGAAGAAATAATTACTGTTAAATTATAATTTTCCTAAGAATTAATCTCATGTATATTAAGTTGCATTATCACTTGCGTAGTAATTGCCCAATTCCTCCGAAAATTATACTCTCAGCTTCACCAGAAATATTTTATATATTTCTTCTGTGATATTTAATGTTCGATCATTAGATTTCTCCAGCACCTAAAAATATGTAATATTGGTGAAATTTGTTGTACTTTCAAAGGGAAGTGGGGGACAATGAATTTTGCTTTCTATAATGTTTGTATTCCATAATTTTCATAAATTCATTTATTGTATTGCTTATAAATTCAAGTTTTATTATTACCATGAATTTTTGTCACCAATGTACACAACGCGAATGCTTTTGGAATATGAACTTGAATGTTATTTTAAAAGCACTAAATCTTCAAATATTTACTACACATTTGTAATCGTCATGCCAATTATAGTATTTTTGTTCTTTAGGCAATTTAATATATACAAGCCACTGAATTTAAATAATTATATTAAAATTTAGTTTCTGATTGGTTGGCAGTAAGCACTCCCACATGTATTCAGAAGAGATAGTTATTTTCATAATCTAGTTTATAACATGTAAATTTGAAACATTTAAATCCTCTCCCTCTCGATTATTATTAATGGTTCATTCGCTCCTTCCGCTATGCTAGGCTCAGTCTGCTTGTGCGTAAGTTCTATAGGAACAGCTCATTCGGAGCAGCGACCCTCATGAAACAGTGGTGGCGAAACGTATTTGCACGTATCGATTCCAATTAGCATGATACTCGGTATAACGATGCGATTCCGCGGTCGACTGCTTCTGAGCGCATTAGTGCTACGCAGGGCGTAGAAACGGTCTGCCTAGCGATAGCATTGCAATTGCCCTAGCACTTCCTGCATTGCGTCCTCACACATCGGATTGGCGTGAATCTCTCGTCGATCGCATTCGCCTTCGAATTGAAAGCATTCTCTATCCGGTGGCGAATTCATTCTTCATCCTATTCCCTTTACCATTCCCATAAGGTTCTTGACGTCCATGACATGGGGATATCTATATCTGTGATATTAACAAATAGTCATGAAAATATTATATGAACGCCAGATAATTTTAAGCTCCTTTTTTTGCTTAAACGGACCTAGTAAATCACACAAACGAAGTAGACCATTAAAGGAAGTGTCTCCGGTTTCTTATCACCTCATCTTTCACCTTTTTCTTTCCAAGATAACAGAACTTAATAATTACTTTAAGAATTGATTCATTTAAAGAATCTTATTTGACTTCATGCACCCTTAAAATTGATCACATGACCTCTACGCCAATTTCTTTCTTCTTTTATCTTACTAAGAGGAACGCACCTAAATGAAAATAGGTTCCATGAAATCGAAAAACCCACACTTAAATTGTATGCATTACGTTGATCCTTGTGAACGACTCGTCACACAAGAATCCTGCGATATAACCTTTGACAACCCGAATCTGCTGAACGAGGAAGAATGGCGTTGCACTCCCCATTTACCATAGTGAACGCACCCTCTCCTGAAAATTGAAGAAAAAAGGTCTTTGATGTCACGTGTGCCGTGGAACTTCCCTTCCCACCACTTGCTGATAATATCTCACCTCAAAGAGGCTCCCACTTGGTCGACCACTCAATTCCCTGCATGCCTCAACGAATTTAACAAAACGTTTTAAGTTTATCTACATGTGTGGGTGAAATGAATTCTTGGAGGTGGTTCTTTAGTGTAGTAACATTTTACCAGAATAACTCCATAATATCTTTTCACCAAAGAGGCTCTCTTTTTTTCACTGTAATCCCCTGGAACTCTTAGTCAATGGTTCCCTTGAGGTAATTTTCTCTTAGCCACACATTCATCATAAAGCACATATTGGTAAATATCACATTTGATGAAACTACATATAAACTCGTGCTCAGAGCTTTACGTTACATTTATAATAGAATGAAATAAAATTCATATAATGTATATATTATCTCTATCATTAATAAATGAAATATTTCATATTAATTTTCCAACATCAGAGATTTTTACTCACAGGGATAAAAAGTTGCGGTTAGTTAAAAATAGCTATTCTAACTTCAAAACGATTAATTGCATTGTTATTATTATTATACACATATTATAGACTATTTTTGTAACCAGTAGATCAAAAGAAAAAATATGATCCTGTCCAAAACTACTCATCACTTGCATTAAAAAATGTACAGCGTGGAATGATATAAATTCCTCTCAAACATAAAAATTAAAATAGTAAGCTTTTGTATAATCAAAGATTTCCTGTAATAGTTTAATGACTAACGTCCCCCATAACGATAAACAATTGAGATAAAAACCAAAGCAAATTATTACCTATCATTTATGAAATGCAGAAGTTCCAAGTACATCTTAATTGAATACTGTGTATATGCAATTAAACTTTAGAATTCTGTTCGTGCAATATAGACATGCTGCTGGTTCACCATAGAGGTTGTATCAACTGAAGCGAACTCTGGCAACTGTTTGCGCGCAAGTGCGTGCAGTTGCTATTCAACAGACTCTGCTCACAGCATCTGTTTCCGAAGTGTGGGGGTCAGAGGAAAGGGGTTAAGATACTCGTGGTTTCCAGCAACTACATGCGTAGACAACGAAGAGTCGAACGGAGAAATGTATGTATCATCAGTGTTAGTTGAACACGGAAAGGACTTTAAGGTCAATAATACAATATCTTTTACATAAAAATAACTAAATTGTCCATAATCCATTAATATGTATAATAATTTAAGTTAGTTCATCCTCGAAATATTCTTATTATGTTATTATGTTAATTGTCAGATTCTTTCACCACCTCATGCAAAACTTTATTTATGATAGCATATCATAGTACTTAATTTAAATTCTTCTATGTGATGAACGTTTCTAAAAATATTCTTATTTGTTTCCTTCCGAGAATTATAAAGGAAACGTATTGTATTAGATAATTATGATTCATAGCTCAAAACCGTTCATATATGTTGTCCAAACTATGAACTTCTTCAATTTTATAATGTCATCAAAAAAAATTTAATGTGAAAAGGTTGATTATTCTTGCAATAGAACTTTGTTCTTTGTTCGAGACTTGCACGCGATACGTGTCTGTCAATCACGCTAGTAATACGAGACTGACTCTAAGGTACGCGGAAATAAATGCTGCCATAAATTTATATAAGTTCAATTATGTTCATTACAGAATAGTCATTCGCTCCTCCTGAGCATTGCCGTAAATGAGCATACCCATTTTAAATTCATCTTGGATTACCCGAAATATATAAATAAAAATGCAAAATCAATTACTCAGGAAGTTAATACGCTGTGTACTTTTTATGATATAATTAATATTGAAACCATCCCTTAAAAAGCAAATTATAAATTAAATTATATGTTCATTTATCCGCGATATACCTCTAGAAACATAAAGCTGTCCTATCCTTCTATACACCAATCAACTTATTAAAAACTTATGAAAAGACTGCTGCTATAATTCGACGAAGAAACAGCTGGAGAGAAAATAATGGTCCCAGAGAGTCGACGGAGCGAGGCGGAACGATGTCGGGAGGTGGAACGGGTATTTGATTAAACCTTGTCTCGTGCTGGAAAGTGGAAGGCCAGCACTTGGACCTCGCTGTCTCCCAATTCCTACCATGGCTGCCGCGTCGCATCGGGTGCCGGACACGGCCCACTAGCGTCTGCCTTCGGAGTGATATGACCCTCGCGGGAAAGTGTGTTGCTGCTCTTGTAGTGCGCATCGCGTGCGAAATGGTAGCTGTGTACTTCCCTCGCATAGCGTAAGAGAGAGCGGGAAGGAGGAAGGTGGGAAGAATAAAGTGCACGTGACAGGACGAGAGTGTGGACAAGAAAAGCGGATGAAAGCAGCGATGACGTTCGACGTAGATGAGGATCCGTGGTGGTTATCTTAGGATAAGTAGTAAAGGATGGGGTGAAGATGAGGGTGGAAATTGGGAGGGAAGCACATTGGAGGGTGGATACGCGGTAATACAAGATGTGGAAGGGAAGAGTTTAAGATGCTTCATTCTGGTACGGTACCTACTATGGTAGCTTTGCAGTCTACCGAAAGAGCAAACAAGCGATGCTACTCAACAGAAGTTGGACGCGTTATCAAATTTTTATGAAGAAATGAAAGTGGAGATCGGCTCAAATTGTGTACTACGTCCTACGTGTTAAGCTATGTTCTCTTAAACTTTTAATTCTTTCTACGATTTTATAAGCTTACTTCCAGAGTTTTCCAAATGTTTGTGACTTTTTATGATTCAATACTTAAGTGCGAAGTACTCGGAAATATGTATTAAATCAAAACATGTAACTACAATTTTTATATTGTTATGTGAATCAGAGGACAAAGGTCATTCACATATTACGTCTTGCAATTTTATTCCATTTTTGAACCCCCTTCCCACTTTTCTCGAACACTTAGTCACAATATTTTGCCTCTCTACTTGAGGCACAATAAACTTGGATGAATCTATTAGCAAGTTTATGACAAAAGTTGAAACTTTGATTCTCTATGACCTCTACGATTTTAATATGAAAGGTACTCAACAAATCATCATACATGTAAATATATTTATTTAAGATCTCTGTTTCTGAGGTTCCGGAGATGATTAATAAAGCAATAAACATTACTTATTAATGTTGGAAAAATATATATCTTCTATTTTTACATTCCTTATGGAAGTTAAGTATTAATTTATTTTTCAAAAGAGGAATGAACGTTCATTTCTCATTTTGTTTCGAGGTCATGACTTTTAAAGTAGGTATTAAAAACAACACATTCTCCAGAATCATATAAATATTTACGAATACTGAAATAATAACAAAAATTTAATAGCTTCCCCACATCTAACCTAAACTTTTCTCTTAAATAACGTTTTTATGAAAGAACTGTATATCATGTCATTGATTTAACTAAATTTGCTTCAATTCAATTAAAGCAATCGAGAAAAAAATATTATTTACAACCTTTAATAACATTTACAGCTCACGTTATCTATATAAAAAATAAATGTTTGTATGTTTTATGCGCTCCTATACCATTCATCCGATTGTGAAGAATCTTTGGCAAGTAGTTGTACACACACCCGCGAAGGTTTATGACAATAAATAAATTTTAAAAAAAACGATATTGCTGTTGAATACATCATTCTTTAAGACGCAGAAGAGCAGAGTCACGCTCTCAATGCCACTTAAATCCATGATCACTTCCAATGAAGAAATATACTTTTTTGGTAAGGGGATGAGAAGGGGTTGAAATGTGGATATTAACGAAAATAACTGATATTAATATTGAGATCATAGTTTTCGGGGCCGCTTAAAGTAGTTATGACATTCTCCAAGAATTAATACAACATGGGATATCGGGAAGCATAATGAGATACCAGGTTATGTTTGTACTTTTTTGTTCATTTTTTGTTGTTGTTTGTTCTCGTATGTACTGTGTACAATGAGTCATGTAGTCATTATTCATATTTTTATTATGTGATACCATTGGGCAGTGAATAACTTTCGTTTCATTGTTAGAACTTGCGATAGTTATTTTTCAACAACAGCAATTTCTGTACATTGTTGAAAACATTTCCTAGTACTCTACTTCAACAATTCTGCATTGCTTTGTCCAAACATGAAAATATTCATGTTGAAAATCAGTTGTGAAAAATGATGACCAGCCCCTATATCTACTTCTAGGGAATGTAAAAATTATTGGAAATTACATGCGTGATGAGTTCAAAGTTTTTGAGATCGCTGAGTTCATAGTTACGTTCTGGTACACAAGAATACTATATAACAGCCAATATTAATAATAACATTCTCATTTAATAGAAATGGCAGTGCGAGAAAGAGTAAAGTTGCAGACATATTACAAAATTCACGTGAGCAAAGCCGCGGGTACTTGACTTGTAAATAAAAGTTGTGTTTTTTGATGAATAGAAAGAGATATGTCTGTATTTGAAAATGGAGCATAGTGAACTTGTGAGATTTTTTGGTCATGTTATTTTTATTACACCCAATTAAATAGAATTGCTTGTGGAATCGAACAATTAACTTATTTTGTGAAAATTGAACGCAATGTTTCCGTGGAATATTTTTATTCAGTATAATTTGTGATTGATCTTTCCACGACCTAATTACCTCTCATTAGATCTCACTTACCAGACTCCGTTAATGATGATTCAAAAACTTTCAACTCCTTATAATTTTGTACACATTTAAAAGAGGAATTGGCTTTTTATAATATTTTAATTAGCATCTGACGAAATAGAAGTTCGAAGTAAGAGTCAGTCACTCTACGGTGGGGAATACGGACGTAAAATAAGTTTTCCATAATACTTTGTGGTTATGCTTATTTAGATGAAAACTTTCAGGAATTCTACCCCCAACCTATTTTTGTCAAAGTACATTTTCATTTTCGTTGTAATAAATAGTATGATGTTATAGTATCGTCATTATATTTATTTTATTGCAAACATATTAAGAAATGGAATTAAAATTTCAACTTTTGTAATGCATAAACTTTTATGCTCAATCAAAATTAATTTAAAGAAATGTAAAACGTGACCAATGAAAAATCTTGTAATTCAAACACCCAAAACATAATACGTAGAAAAGTACCAACTCACAAGAGAAAAGTCCATATTTTTATTAAAATGATGTATGCAAATCATCTAGAAAAGAGCCGACCCACAAAACTCCGCTCACCGAAGTATCAGCGTTAGGCATCGAGCGGAGAATCTCCATACTCCATGTCTACCACCTCTCGGCTCGCCGCCATGCGCCTAGCGCTGCCCCATTAACGCGTTAATCCAAGCAGCAGGAGCGGCAGCGGTAGAGGGAGGCAGCAGCGATTGTATCGGCGGCGAGGCGAGCGAGAAATGCGTCCATCCGCCGAAAAGAAGCGCGCGATTTAATTGAAAATAGAATTCAATTAGAAAACGAATTTACTCTGCTCGCTGCAGTTCGCTCGATTCACATTTTTCAGCCGCTTCATTTTCATCTGACAGATTGTACGTTTGCGGGTATTGGGGGATTTCGTGGTCAAATCTACGCGGAGAGAAACTACCCCACATTAGGCGCCGTCGTATCGCTCTCATATTCAAAACTAAAGGAAATTAATACACGCAACGAAGTTTTATCAGGTACCACTATTCACGAAATTTGTTACGGTCGATTTACATGATAGACATCTTTTGTATTCTGATCTTGAAATTACTGCAAGTGTGATGGTAGTCTTGGATCTCACATTTACATAAATGTGGAATTTTGGAAATTTATTTGTGAGAAACATGACGTAAATCTAAGTGAATTATATAGCACTTTTCATTGCAATACACTGTCGACAAATGAAAATATTACTAATATCAGTGTCACAAAAATTTACAGCATTCAGAATTTGTCTTTCTAAATATATATAATTAATATGTATTCATCCACACTTTCTCTAACTGTCTCATCACATTATCTTATAAGTACACCGTGCCTTATTATAGACAGTCATTATTATGACAGTATTATTATGGTGTGTGATGTAGTTACAAAGATATCGGTGACTGTATAGTACAAAGTGATTCTATGAAATGGTTTTTATGTATTGTATATGACATGTGAATTTGATATTCACGATGTACAAAGTGTAGATAATGTGAGTGAGAATGAATCCTGGCAGACCTGGAGAGGAGGCCAGAAACCTAGAACCTCGAAATGTAGTCAATTCAGTGTCAACCCTAATGTTTCCATAATGACGAAATAAAGATAAGATGGATGTTAAATGTGTATCTAAATTGCGTGTTTTTTGACTTTCTATAATAAGGCATGGTGTACTTACAAGATATATAATTAATAATTTATAATTATTTAAGATTCTTTTGCGGTCTTGATTACATAGTTTACTAGCAACTGATTGTCCAAAAGAATTGCTGCATACAGAACCAATTTTAATAATTTTACAAGAGTACAATTTAGGACACTGATGCCAATTTGCACCTACAAAGACTTCGCATTTCATGGCTTAAGAAAATTTTTGAACTCAAAGTCGTTAATAAAGAAATGATATCTTAAAACTTCGTGAGAATATAAAAATTAAATTTAAAAATTATATTTTTTCTTCTTTATTATTTGCGTTATTTTGTCGTAGTTTCCTTCTTAAAATCAATTAAATAAATTGATTCCTTTTTTTCCTCTTTTCCTAAAAAAAAAGGAATTTGGATTGTTCAAGATATCAAGATTTGTATATTTAGAGCCACGTGTCTCAGAGTGTGCTCCCTTGATCTCTTCGTGTGCACTACCTCCATCATCCCATCAGTCCCCATGTCGGGAGCAAAGGTCATAGCAATCCACGAATGTGAAGGGTCGTGTCCGGAAAAGCTGTTTAAATTTTCTCATGACGTTCGCCTTAATGGACATAGTTCCTCAGTTCGAGAAATTCGAGTCACGCTGCGCTGGAATCACATCCGCCGCTGCTGCCTCCTCAGCCGCGTTTCATTAATTCACGGGACTGAGAGGCTCCGCGACGGCGGCGGCGCGGCGGACAGCGAGCGCTAGTGCCAGGGAACAGGTGGAAATTAGTTAGCGGAAGACGGAGACACTGAAAAACACGGGACGTGGCGCACAAGAGATGTAGGACCAGAACGAGTATATTGGATACAGCAACTTAAACGACAAGAGGTATTTTGCGACAAGGATATGACATGATATATTGCGACAAAAGAAATGTATAAAGAGTTTGAAGACGATGTACAGAAGACACTTAGAATAAGAAAGATATACAAAGCTAGACAGAGATTAGTCCCATACCTTCTCGTAGTGAGGACGGGAACCTGAGCAGACAGTTCGACGGCGTAGGTGGCTTAATTGGAACAGTCACTAGTCAGGTATAAGAGGCAAAGGAGGCCACACGGCATAACACATCAACACTACTGCAAAAGCATAAGAAATAATAAGAAGAAGATATTGAAACAAAATGAATAACAAATTCGGAAGGAGAGACAGGATGAATATGAGAGATAAATAGATGTCAATAATCCCAGATAATGGCCTACGGTTGAGACGCTGCGCTGGGATTACATCAGAATTAAAACTGAAAAAAAGAAGAGATGTAGAAGTAAGAATTGTCACGAGAAGTGATGTAGATAAACATGATTGGAAAGACCCCTGTCCTCTATTAAAAATATGTCTATTAAAATAATTAACTTAATTGTGTATTAATAATGAGATAACTAGACCTAATTCGACCATTTTTATAATATTTCCGTGAAATTAGTCAGTCATTGAAACATTAAAAGATCAAGTAATATTTTCTAGCAAATATTTTAAAACGTATTTTGAAGGTAAAACTTTCGCAAACTTCTCACGATGATGAGTGTGTAGATGAGCAAACGAGTGATTCGAGACGAATTATTTTGAAATATACGTAAAATTTTACGGACAGGAAAGAACCTCATGGATTGAAGTTCTCCGATAAGTTCAACAAACTACACATCAGCAATTATGTTTCATTCTTATTCGTTTTATTCGTTTTATTTATTGCGAATAACTACATCACTTTCATTTTGATTTATTTTTCCTCATTATAAATGTACATTAATTGAAAGAACAATAATTTCACTGCAGAATATATAAATGATTTCTTTTGTGTAAAAGATGGACACAAATTTACACATAAACAACATTTATGAGTACAGTATTTTTTTCGTTACCATGTTTTTATGTATATTAAACGAGAAAATATTTCACTATATGTTGTTTAGAATACCATTAGATTCTGCATATGTGGGCCTACTCTATAATCTTGGGATGGTTTTATTCTATGTTCTAGCCTCCAAACCCTCAAGTTTTCGAAAATTTATTCATTATTGAAGTAGCACGCCCATGGTTTAGGGAAGGATAATTCCATCCTCCTTAGATCAACTCTTGAATTTAGAATTTAGAAGTCTATTCGTGTCGATAAAAAATTCATGTGACGTGTTAAGATATTTACACCATAAAACTGACGTATCTAATCAGATTGGTGAAGCCAAATGGAGACAGTAGAAGTGTAGATGATTGGTGAAAGCTTAGTTAAATTGAAAGACTCTTGGCATGAAAGTTATGATGAGTGGGTCCAGGTGAACAAGAATACCATTGAACTCGAGGCTGCGTAGACACCATTTCGGTGTTACCTGCATTGCGGAGTATGGCGGGGTGGGGTCACTGAGCTGCGTCCCATTCGCTCCATTACCAGCCACTCGCCAATTCGTACTCTGGAGCCAGCGGAACCAACATCGTAGCAGGTGCTTCTACCAACTTCATCACTCCGGTTTTGCGGGTCATCTCTCGCGTTTTCCCTTGGCCTGGATTCGTAGCCACCCGTGAAAACTGGTCAGGGTACTGTCTCCTTCTTAAATTGAAATCTCGATTTAAAATTGTTAAAATAAATTTGAGTGGTTTGTCATGTGTGTGATATTCATGTTATGTAAGCAACAGTCATAATATGCCCGAAATCTTTCCAGATAACAGAAAAAAAGAGGGATCAGTTTATGAGTTCGTGTTATGTTCAATAACATTTTTAAATAATTTTGACGATAATTATTGTGTATTAGGGATACTATAATATTAAGTATTGCGGGGGGGGGAATGTTTTTCACATTGGTTTGCGAGTGAGACAACTTTAATCACTAGTGAGTGAGAATTGAATTTATTTTCAGTTAAATCAAGATGTCTCCGATTGGCGTTGTTCTCTCGTGTCCTAGATGTATTCCGGCAGAGTTGGAGTAATGAATATTGCTATCGTTCCGCCCAAGTGCTCTCACTAAGCGACAGGGTCTGCTCTCAGAGGTTCATGAATACGCATTAGGAATGCACCTTGAGCCTGTGTCGAACAGAAATGCCAGAGGCAGAAACAATACACGACTAACTGGACAATAAAGATACCTACTTTCAAAGGACAAAGTTCAAGATTTTACACCTATTCTTTATATATA
>NNCF01127600.1:464925-572958 GCA_002313205.1 Laupala kohalensis | reverse complement strand
TATATATATAATATTGAAAATTATAATATTGAAATTATAAGTTGCACTTCGGAAGTAAGAACCAGAAAATAAATTTTACAGGAATGAATGAAAGATGGAAGTTCACGGCGAGTGTTACTCTGTGCGGTTGCATTCACATTGTTGTGTAGTTTGCGTGCTGTTGGCCGTTAGGAAGGGACCTAAGTCAATGCGCAGTGAACATACTATAGACTTGACATAACTGAGTCCAATTTGTGCAGTTTACCTCTAACAGCAGTTGTGACTTAGTATGTAAATTGTACTTAGTTAAAACTTCTGTATTTGGGGGCTACGTTCACTATAATCCACTGACTGAGAGTTGAAATACAAGTGAATGTACAGAAATCTTATTTTAATAGACATATCACTATTTACATATGATATACAGAAAAAGCAAATCAAAATAATGTTTTACTGGATTATAGAATTTTGTGATTCTCGTTTAAGCTGCAGCATTATTCAGTGTTATAAAAACACACAATCTCCAGAACTACCTTGAAGTCTACGCGGATATCTATGTTTGAAATGTGTTATCTGCAGAAAAGCTTTGTCCTCTTTCGTGAGAACAGAACAAAGGTCCACGGGTGCAAAATGACAACTAGAAGGAAAAAGGGTAGTTGAGAAGGGACGAGAGGTGGCCTCAGGCAAGCGTCGAGGAACGAGGATCCGCGTCGCGTTGCTTTTCTGTCCTCTGTAATTCTAGACGGACGCCGTTTAAAGTGGAAGGATGAGAAGTTCTCTCCCCTTCACTTAATACTCCTCTGAAGAATGTTGTAAACTTCGTTTCTCTCAAAGTGGAATAATACAAATATTTTTCTTGGGAAATCATGAGCTCTAGCTATGAACACGTTACTACAAAATTTGGACTCTACAACATAAGTCTAAATAGGGTTTTCAGAAGAAATGTGAGTTTTATTAATGTTTTTACTGGTCTCCAAATAAACTCATTTTTCGTCTCTAATATAATTAGCTTATATCGAAAATAACTTGGTTGTAGATTAATGATATCGCAGTGTCAAGGAAATAAATATGATTAGTGCTTTTTAGAAAGAAATATTAGAAATGTCAGACTTAATATGTCCAAAAATGATTTTAAATTATTACGTATTATTTTGTAAGAATTGAGTTTTATTAAACATTAACGAAATAGAGATAAATTACACTTCCTCTTCTGGCCATTGATTTCAGTTCATTAATGTTGGTTTATAAAGAAACAACTCCTCTTCATATTCAACATCAAAAGAACGCTTTCCCTTATGCAGTTCACGCGCTTCTGTGGTGTGGAGAGACGCGTCAGCCATTTAAAAGCAGAGCGCGTAGTTCTTCAGGCCACGAATGTTAAAAGAAGGGCTTGAAGTCGCGAAAGAGATTTAACGAGCGTTAGAATTTTTTATCCTATCCAGAGATTCTTCATAGTTATTAAGGACATGAAGGAGTTCATAATTAATTTGTGAATGCAACCAAACGCTTCTGAAAGTGCTCTGCGTCCAAGCAAACTCCATTTCTATTTTCAGAACCAACTCTTCGTGAATTTCACTGATGTATTTATTCCGGTTTGAAGAGTAGTTTCTGCAAAATTGTTTGCAGAAATTAGTAGTATATTCCCAATACAGTTATACAATTTCAATTATAAAATTAATTACAATAATTAAAAATTTTGTATTTCATTTTCCCAAACACCAATATATCATGATAAATAAAGTTAACGTGGATCTAGTAAATTTTATTGGTGCATATTTTCCTCAATTTTTTTAAAACATGTATTCAACGTTGTTTTATGAAGTTAAAGATTAACCGAGATAAAGTTTCATTCGATAGTTTGCGTTTTCAAGTTGCGTAATGTTACTTACTACTAAATTCCATGTTTTGTCTATTAACTAGACACGTACATACACGTTGGGAGTCCTTTAGAAGTACTTGACATTTCTTATGTCGTCACAATTGTGAATTATCTTGGTCATAATGGTCTTAAATGTTTTCAGTAATATACTTCATGAAAATAAAGGTTTTTCGTAAATAATAAAAAGAATTGAAAAGTTTGAAAAGTAGTATTGAACTATCACTTCCACAAATAGTACATTTCTAGAATATATGCAAAATTTTATTTTGAATACGCATGTTCAATAGATGTTTGACAAAGGCTGTGTAGCTTCTGACAATAAATATCAACCTCTCAAGGTATGAAAAGCGTGTCAAATGAATACTGGAACCGTACACTTCTATATCAATAAAAAAAAGTAACGTTTTGTTTTCCAAACCTCTGCCTTGCAGATATGATGAGAGCTGGAAATGACATATCTGTCCACTGTCTCGTGCAGGAGAGATTCCCAGGTGGCAACGTTGCACTTGGCAGGGACGCATTTTCGCATCTCGCGGCTCCACTCGCGTTCCAACGTGGCTTCAGCCCGTTTAGATTTGTGGCAAAGTCGTCGTGGCTCGCAGTCTTTGGGGAATTCTCGCTGCCATCTAGAGAAGCATAGTATCTCGGTGTAACAATTGTAAGAGCTGCTGTATACTACTGCCGTCGTCGATTGTTTCCTCTGCTAGTCCTACTCCATACTTAAAGCAGGCCCACCACTTTTGTTGCCCATGAAGCAATCCCTTCACATCAAGATGTGAAAATAATGCCAAGACACTTCCCGCACCCCAACAATCAAATAAAGCATTGATGGGAACTATTTTCCAAAGTAACACAATTGGTAATAATAAAAATAATAAATTATGTTACTATATTAATCAATCGTAAATAATTACATGATTGATATCATTTAACAGAATTCTAGATGACCAGATTATTTTGAAATGTTAAGCCTTTTACATTGTTTCATTCTTGAAATGTTAAACAAAATAGGAAAGTACGGAAAGTTAAATAAATATATTCTTATTTTTTGTCAAGTTTCTTTTATCATTGATAATGATTCTTGACAGTTCTGAATTGCCAAGTATTTTTTTTATGAAAATGTGAACAATTACTTATACTTTTGTCGTTTGGTTTGTGTGAGTGTGAATAAAAGTACTATTAGAAAAAGAAAAATTTTTGAATACGATAAGTTGAATTCTTTGTTATTACATTTATTGTTTAAATTATATGAACATTCCACTCTTTAACAGAATGCAACAATAACAGCTGAATCAAGAATAATCCAATATTTTGCAACATCCTCACCCCTGAATACGAGTTACCACCCTCTGTTACCATCGCTGTCACGTTCTAACCCATCTCGTCCCCTCCCTTGTGTGCAAGTCTCCAGGGTAATCAACAAGGGACTCTAAACGCTACCTCATCACCTCAACTGCGGTCATGCCATCAGTGACCTCTGGTGGACGACGCCGCAACCCACAATGCATTGGCCAACCGTGACATTACCCACGACATTGCTTTTCCCAATTTTATTGCCGCGACAAACGTCCTCCGCATTCTCCACTACGCGGCATTTGCATCACCATTATCTAACATTATATCATCAACGAAGACCATTCTTCTCAGCTGGAATACATATGACAGATGGAAAAAGCATCAATTGTGTAATATTTGTTATAAGTAGGAAAATTCTTAAGGATTTGGTATAAATGACATAGTGTACGTATTTCCTCACAATTCAAAGTATGCTCAGGAGTAAAATTTTAACAACAAATTGTTTATCGCAAACATGCTTCTAACTAAAACACCCTTACACAAAACGTTAATTTTTCAATTTTATATTTGACCTGGTAAATAGAAGTAAAATAGTATCAAAAAACATAAATTATTTCATTTAGACCATGAAAATGTCTTTTCTCAGAATAAACTTATCGAATATTCTTTTTATTTCTTAAAACTATTAGTAAAAACCGTAGAATACGATGTTAAAAAAGTAATTCGTAAGTAAACAACTAAACATTTCTTCTTCATGTTTGATAAATATATCAAAATATTTTTGTGTTGCCTGCACTTTACTTCTTTCATTCTCAACAATAAAGAAATGAGGAAATTAAATTGCCTCTTATGTAAAATCAATAGTATGACATTTTAATATGATTTATATAATAGTTATGTGCATTTTTCATTATTTCCAATATACGAGAACAATAGTTTTGAAGTAACTCAATGAAGGACGTTAGACGAAAAACGTCTGTGAAGAACAATCGGAAAGAGCGAAGAAGAATTTTCCATTAGACTATGGTATTTTAGGAAAATGGAAAACATTCTAAGTGCCAAAGTATGTTTTTACACGAGATATCATATATTACTTGTGTAATGTTGCAACTAGTGGTGCTTTCAAAAAATTCATACAAATTTAAGGTGTTTCGTTTGGTAAGTACCAAATAATTAAAATATGGAGATATGTACTATTGAAACCGTTGAACAAATAATGCCGTTAGACATGTTTGTACATATACAGACATGATCAAAAAGCGAAAGCTAAGAAAACAAAAGAACATTCAAACTCATAATTTTAAAAATATATTTGCTAAAACAATACAATAAGTTATAAAGTAGGTAGAAGGGAAGAGAAAGTGAAGAAAAACGGAAGACCCAATCAATGAACGGCAAATGCGATGAGATAGTTGAAAGAAATTAAGAAGAATATATAAAAGTATGTACCGAATATCTTAAAATTATAAATAAAAAAGGTGTTTTGAGTAGCATTTATAGCGTGAAATATATGAAAAACTAAGCTACGTTTAACGTGAATATTAAGGAGGCAAAGAAGATTAAAATAATGTGAAGTGAGAGCGGATAAAAAAGAGAAAAATAATAACAAATTATTGGAAATCAGATATACTAATACAATAACATACATAAATATAAAAAATAATGTATTTAAACGATTTGCGTAATATGTTATGAAATGAACGTATTTGCGAAATGTCAATACGAGTGAATTATAGAAAAAGACTCACAAATAAAAACTGGAAAGTAACAAGATATTAGAGGAAATGAATTACGATAAAAACAAGTGAAGAGTGGAATCCAACACATCTGCAGGGTATACATAGTTATATATATATATATATATATATATATATATATATATATATATATATATATATATATATATATATAAACAGGTAAACAAGTCTATTTAATATTACTATGCAAGAGATGGAGTGGTAAAACGATCTAATACGAAAAAGATATTTTCTCAAAGTTTTCTTTTATCTCACACCATTATTATAAATTCTCCTAAACATACATTTATTTCTGTTGAAGATGCTCCTGCGTACAGTTGTCATTAGGTACAGAAAATAACTTGGTTTCTTATTATATTAGGTATGCTTCATCTGATATTCTAATTTTATTGGTAATACTATATTGGGATTTGTAATTCTCACCGTTATGTTACTTTCAGGGTGTCAATATAGTCGAATGAAATAGGATAATAAGAAGCAAAATATAGGAGATATGAACTCATGAAAGAAAGCAATCTTTCAATATAATCCTACTAGAGAAACAAGTTTCTTGTGAAATATTAAAATCAGACAATCATAAAAAATTAGCTACAATATGTTGAAAATTTTTTTGGGAACGTGTTGCTCTGAAGGTTCATATAAATTTTGCCACACAATATACTTCTTCTCTGTGCGTGCTACTATTGTATCATTAAGTAAAGCAAGTTACTTGTGTATGCAACGAGAGCATGACGCTGGTTATGATATCATACACGTGCCGAGTTCACTTACAAAGAACTTATTCCACTGCTATGCAAGCATGAACTATTCAATATTCATAGTTATTTTAAATTAATTACATAAACAATACCTTCCACGTATAGATTTTATCTACTATTTTACAATTAAAAATAATACCAGATAAAACTTTCTATAACATTACAATTGAAAAATTATTAAAAACTTACGACCATTCATGGACGTTAATAGTAGTACAATTGAAAAATGTTTCCCTAACATTTGATAATACAAAGTAATATAATATTAGGAGGGTACTAACACAAGTATCACATTAAAACAACAGGGAAAGTTCTGATTCTCTATTCTTATGCTATTTGATACGCATTAATTCGTTAAATTTAATTCTAGCGAGATTATTTTGGAACAATAGGTTCTAACACCGAAAGCACTCCACGGGTAGATTGAAACGAATCCCGAATAATACTACGATTTACTTTGACTACTCATTGAGATACAGAGAACAAAAACACGGATTGAACAGATTGTCCGTACTTCCCAACGTTCTACTAATTACACGTTTCCCTCCAGTTAGCAGTAGAGCCGTCGAAT
Source organism: Laupala kohalensis (assembly GCA_002313205.1). Classification (NCBI taxonomy): domain Eukaryota; kingdom Metazoa; phylum Arthropoda; class Insecta; order Orthoptera; family Trigonidiidae; genus Laupala; species Laupala kohalensis. The sequence goes on along the minus strand of NNCF01127600.1, from coordinate 566,718 downwards.
AGTTAATGTAATGGCATTAGACGTAATGAGTACCTGTTTGCACGTTTGGACCATTTCCAGAACCGAAAGGACGAAAATTTGATCCCAGTATTGATTGAAGTATTTGTACTAAAAAGTGATCAGATGGAACGGCAATTTCACTTGCCCCATAAACAAGTGATATTAGAGCTTTTTGTGTCGGACGACATTGGAAAATTGCCAGTCGCTAACCCAAGGGGCTTCCCAATTCGCCCTCGATCCGATTGGCTTTACTAAGTCGCGGATGAAATACTGAATGCTTTCCGGTGTGCAAAAGCTGAGGCAACGCTGCATATTCGGCCGCAATGTAGGAGGCAAGGAAGTTGAAATGGGAAAGGTCATTTGAAATAATTATCTTCTGCTCACTTCCGTGATATAAACGTCCCTCTGTAACCATTTTCAATAGATGTTTCGAGATAAGCATTTGCCAATTTTACAAAGATTAAACTACACAGTCAATACACTCTCGATGTCTACTGTATATATATGACTGAAGGCAAAAATACAATTTTGTTTGATCACCTGGACTTCTCGGTACTTTTGAAACCCAACTGGTTCATTTTGCTACGTGTTTGGTAATATTTAAGAGAACGGAAGATAAGCTTCTTAGACACGCTAAGAATGAATAATTCAGAAAATATTTTTTAAAATTATGATCACTGACAAAGAGTTCGGATTATTTCTATAGTTAGTATATAGTAACGTACATTGCGCAACAACTTTTTCGCGTAAAAATATCATTTGAAACCCGTTTATTTGTGATTAGTTTATTCCGAAGACGAAAATTTTTATAAGTATATTCTATTGATATTTACTTAAGCATTAATACTTCTAGGAACGGTACCTACAGAGTATTGGAGATTGAGACAAATGTGCAGATGGGACCTGTAGGAAGCGCTTAGAATTAATAGGAACACTTAAACATTTCCTTGAATGTAATGTTCAGATCCGGATGAGATATTTCAAAGTGATTGCTTTTGCCCACTCGTAAATACAAGAGCTATCTAATAACTAGATATTATTTGAAGAGTTGGATTTGTGGAAAATAGAGCGCTAAAATTAGGTTAACAATCTTGTGTAACATGAATCAAAGGTGCCACTTGGTATGTTGGGTTCTAAAGTAATAAATGAGACCAATGATTCCAACAAATATATAGGAAATATAATATTAATAATAATATAATGGTTTTATTTTGATTTAGATGTGCTATGACATGAACCTATTGAACAATGAATAATAAAATATTAAGGATATAAATTATGAGAGGTCGAAAGAAAATCGAAATATGGGTGCTATTAGAAAAACGACTATCCGGATCACATTCGTTTCCAATTTGCCCTAATGCTTTCGACTTCCATTAGGGTAAATTCTGAAATAATTGTCTTTGGATTAAAAAGTGTTATTTCTCTTGATCGCAGTAAACAATCCATCAAGCCACTGCATCCCCATAGTGACTTATTCATTTACATCGTAACGTTTTCCATTCCTGACGTCATTTGTTTCACCCACACGTTGAAGTTGTTTCCTGGACAGCGCAGTGGACTTCCACAATGCGCTGTGACTTCGCTAGTGGAATACCAAAGAGACCTTTAGCTACGCATTAGATTAAGTAATTTAAATAAATGTTCCGTGAATTATCCGCAGGTAGTACCCATGCCGACCACTTTCCAGCGTGGGAGAGGAAAGGGTGGTGGGTGCTACGCCGCAATTAGGCACCGCGCGCGATCCGCATGCTTGATCAGAGCGGGGCGCCAGCCAGTGCGATGCGGCGCGGCGCGCCACGCCTCGCGGTACGACTGCAACGGTGACTGGTGGAGATGCTGCGAAGCTTAGCACGACAACCGCAAAGCCAAGCTAATGCGAATGGCATGAGCATTACCTCATAAGTGGAAATAATAGAGTCACGGTTCTTCGACATGCCATGCTCGGTTAATTTATTTCTGTCGGGACCCTTTATGATTTCCGCATACTTGTAATTTTGAATAATTATCATATATTAATGAATGAATATATGTTGTACACGACATGTTAAATGGGTTACTGGATTCACATTGCGTTTTCCCTTCCGTTGTACAATTATTTTTTTTAACGGGCATAAATTACTATAATTCTATTATGATAATATTGACAAGATATAAAGAGTTAAATATCTGCCAATAATTAATAAAACATTGAATGCTTAAATCCACCGACATTAAACTTAACAGATATAGAAGAAATTCTTTTGATTTGATTTTAAAACCATTGAAGTCGGGATTTCCCCTTTTTTTATGAACACAAGGATTGCAGTATTAGCTAAACAGCATAATAAAATATTAAATACCAAAGGAATAAACAAAAAGTACAAACAAATTTAATTCAGACTTTATTTTTAAAAATTGACAAAAATTATGACTATGAGGCCACCCCCACTAAAATGTCCTGTCCTAGAGACCAACACTCTCAGCCAAAGGTGTAAAGGTCGGAGAAATCACGGTGTATCTAGGCCATCTAAATATACCAAGGTGCTTTTACTGTTAAAGTGAGGTCATTTTGAGATGGTTGTAAGAATTAGGGGTGCTTTATGCTTTGGAACCCCGTGGACAGGCGTTAGTTATTGTCGCACGCATTTATTTTATTTATTTTTTTGTATACCGAAGAACGAGTTCTATTTTTCTCTTTATTAACCGAGTAAAATGTGATTTAAGATTTCTTAGATGCCTTTAATTTGCGAGTATTCTGATGTGTCTTATTAGGTTTGCATGAAAAATGGACTCATAGATGTTTGATTGGTTTGGACATCCATTGGATAGAAAAGTGATGAATTTTAAATGGAGAAAAATCATTTATTTTTCTTAGGGAAAATACTTGTGATTAACTTTTTGATGGGTTTGTTTAAGTCCCTCTACAGTCGTCCAGTGTGAGAAGGTTTCTAGTGCTTGTAAAGAAACGAACTAATTAATTATTTGCACTAATTTGAATAAGGCCATGACATTCACATAGATTATTCCGTATCAAGTAGATCTAGATAGCTGGAAGCAAGTATAGAAGAAAATTAAAATTTCAAGAACATTGATGAAAATATTTTTCTACGAAATATTATTTCATGTTATCACATTATATTATCCTCTTTGAACAGTTTTTTAAATGTATCAGGATACTTCTTGTGCATCTGTTCTTACTGTAGTTACTAACTACCACTCGAGAAGCAATTAAATTCGCAATTTCGCAGCGGGAGTATTATACGACTGTAAAGTGAGAACTAACATTCACTGAGATACGACAAACATCATACTTCCGGAAAAAGAGATATAGAATCTGGCAACGTAATTTTCGCATTAGTACACTTTTGACGTTGAAAAAGTAATACTCGAAATGAGCTACACGGTTTACACTCAACAATTATAAATTTTATTTATAGTTAAGAAAAAGAACATTAATGAGAACATACTATTCTTCCTAACATTTTTCAAAGCTATATCATCCATGTGCTTAATAAATATCCTTTATAAATGATTATTAGGACTCTTGAAACAGTATCCTGTTTTTGAAGTTCAAGAAAATAAATTATTGGACTGCTTTTGTATTTACGTTTCTTGAACGCCTATAATGTGAATATACAAATTAATTACCTTCATTTAAAAAATTTTAAAATTGCAACATTTTTGCGAAAAGTTAGAAAACGTTTTTTTTTTAAACTAATTGACTAACGGGATCTGATCAAAAATTATCCCGATTGTGATGTCTAGTACTAGTTCTAGTGTCTATATTCTAGTACATAAATGAGACAGAAAAATATGTGAAAAAAAAATTCTATAACATAACATGACCAACAACGCTCAAATACTTTCCATGATATGGTTGGAATGTTTAAAAATACTTATTCTAATAATCTGTAATTAACAGAACTTTACGTGTATATCAGTATCATAATTTTCACTTTCATTTAGCTAAACCTCCAATTAACACATTGGGTGCATATTTTTTAGAGAAAATTAGTTCAGATTTTCACGCGCATGCCGACTTATCATCACTTACAGCAATCAAGTGGCCTCTGACCCTCTCACCTCCAACCATTTCCACTTTAGGAGGCACAAGATTAGCGCTCTCCGATGGTCAAATTATTCATAATGGTATATATCACTGCCCTTCCTTCGACTGAGCTTCGTAATGGGGAGGGGTGCTCTGCCATCTCAGTAAAAATAATTACACTCATCCCCTGTGTTCCTCATCCATTTTGAATTCTACAATACGTACGCCTTCACAAAAGCACATAACTTTTAAGGTACGTAGGTATGCCTTAAACGGCTTCTGCTATCACGTTTAGTAACAAGGTAGTCATATTGATTCATCTGTCAATAGAAATTAACTCCCACCTAAGCTAAAGACGGGATTCATTTCCCTGTAGGTAGCAGAAGGCAAAACATAACTAACACCTTATTACGAAGAGTGATAAATGTTTTAGTCTCTCGAAGTTATGCTGTTCACTTCTTCCTTGACTTCCATAGCGTTTCAATATATTTCGGGTCTCCACACGGCACAGAAGCTGCGTGGGTTTAGCGATACCTGGTTGAGTTGCTGATGTGGAGTACCGAGTCATTCGGTGGGGTCTTTCCAGAGTGAAGTGGTCAATTAATCTGAATCTTTCGTTCGTGTCGATTGGAGAACAGTGGAGTAGAGGTTTAAATGATGTGCATAACGTTTGACATGTCCTACCTACTCTCATTTGTTCTTTCCTTTGCGAACGCGATAAGTGGAGCTTATAAATTCTGTTGTTTTATGGCATCTTATTTTTTAAGACAAGAAGCTAGTGTCAGTAGCTTGTTATTGTTGTTGATGGGTGCCTTAAACAATGGTGTATGAAGTAGACAAGGGAGTGAGTACTGAGTGATATTTGGTGTACTACGGTAAGTATTTTGAAACTCTAATGGCCTTTGAAATAGTAGAAGTCTTTTGATAGATTTTCCCATAGTTCTATTCTTATCTTCAGTTATACGTCAGGAAGAGTTTCTAAGTGAGTAATAATTGAACTGTGGACTTCATATTTCTATCAGACTTCCTGCATGATATTTTAGCCAACACTTAATTTTCAGCGCAACGTAGTATGAAGTTAATTGTGTAAAATGTATGAATGTAATTTTACGTTTCTCCCTCTCTGGAGTATCCCAAACAATTTTATTTACCGAGTTTACCTCCGAGTTCTGTTAATATAATTTCATCTTTTTATTCCTCCCGAATTCCGTGGATGGAATTAATATTGAGTGTGTGGCTGTAGAGGTTTCGGCCTCCAAGAGGCAAACCCATTAATTCGGTAGGCCTCTGACTGCAGCCAGTTTCCCCTACGGCGGCGGCGGCGTTGGGTGGACCGCGGCCGATCCGATGGGATGAGAGAGTCTCGCGTAGGAAGCAAACGGGTGGACGGTGGGGAGCGGTGAGGCTGCGGACTCTTAATGATGAGATACGTGCAGGTGGTCGCCCACGCCGCTGCGCCGCGTCGCCGTTATGCACCACTGCCTTTTACTCTCTTCACACACCTTTCCGGTCGACGCGGACGCTCCATCACTTGCGAGCGCAATGTATAAGCAGTCAAGGAAAATTGTGTTCAGAGATTCCGGAATTGAAGAAAGGACTCCAATTCCAGGAATACTAACGAAAGATGATTGTCTCATTGACAAAGAAGCAGTCGAAATTTTGAGAATAATAAAGACGACAATACAAGATTTCTTCCGATTCGAAAGAAAATTGTCTTAACGTTTGCTCAAAGTACTCACAATGGGAGGATAAATGGAACACTGTTAATATCCTGTTAAAATTATCTTACTTGTTTAAACTGTTGTATAAATTTAAAGTAATATTCATGATTCTAAATTTAAGTTTCATTTATTATAAAAAGTTGCTTAATTGATTTTTTATTAAAAATATATTTTAGCAGGATAAAATTACTATCGTAGGAAAGTAATTTAAAAAAGACATACGTTTTAAAGTGAGTAAATTTCATCTTTAAATCTATTGTGTCAGTAAGTATGTGATGGAAAATTCAGCTAATGGACAGTATCTACACTCATTCCGTTACATAGGATGTATTGAATTACTGTTACTTTATTACTGAAGAATAACAAACGATTGATCGATCTCTAATTGATGATTCTCGCTTTAAAATCGAGTGTGACTCCTTCGGAATACATAGAAGATTGACAATGAATAATATATTGATCTAAAAGTCACATGTGAGTGTGATGTCTGTCATTAGTCAGCTAGAGCAATGCGTTACAGAAGGATAAAAGCTGCGAATGACCTGCGACTCTCGAGGTCCGGCCGCGCAACCCAGAACACGAGATGTGCGGATACCGCAAAATGGGTCACAGAGAAAGCGACAAAAAAGCAGGGTCAATGTAGTCATTTATTCACATTAATTCATAAAGCATTGAGATAATGACGTTTCCCTGTGTTGTTAGTGAGATGTTGCACTTACTATCGTTAATGAAGTGGACATGATTATTCATTTAACCTCTGGCGCCTTTCTTTTCTTCTGCGTTGTTTTCACCATGACCACTCAACCTTGAGTCTTCGGAACAGTGAACAACTAATCATTCTCAGATTAATTGATCGTGCCACTGATAGGGTCACGCAATTTGATGCCGACACGTCCAATCCCGTAGAAGTCGAAACAATTTATCACTTCTTCTTGACTTTTTTAATGCATCTTTAAGGAAATCTTTTGGTTTAGTTTTTGTAGCGTCATTTCTACCACAAAAGGGGGCAAATATGTTTTTATATTTTAGAATAATAGTTAACAATTAATAATATCTAATTGTCAATGATATCTAAACAAAACTTTGGTATTCATGTGTCGAATGAGTAAAATTTTATTGTTGATGGTGTTTTTTAGTTATTGACAAATGACAAACTGTTTGTTTCATTTAATTCATAAAAAACTAGTAATTAAAAAAATCAAATATATTTTTAATGTATTAAAATCTTCTTCCAGTCTATCATCCAGGTAAAAAAATCTGGTGAAAAGTCGATCATTGCGATGGTATTTACCTGCATAGCACAGAAAGTAACTGGTACGTTACACTCCTCGCGGTCCTTCTCTTTTCCAAATTTCCTCGCAACACGTCTTTCGTATAATCTGACATTCTCCGCACCTTCCACACAGGACCTGCTATGCCTCCCTTTATCCGTCATGAGCTACGCAAGCTCATCTTGGTGAAAGGTGGCGCATAAACTCGTAAATTTGGAGTTGTCAGGGATTTATGACGCGTGTAGGATTTCTTTTGCGTCGCCACCGCCTTCGCCGCTTGTATCGCGAAACACTTGAATGCCGATGAACGCAGGCTGTGCACGTCGAGTGGCTATGACCCGCCAGCGAGCGAAATTCATAACCGTTCTAAGATAGGATTTCACATTAACAGGTTGTAATTAAGCGCATCCCACAGAGACTCTTCATCAGCTCTGTCGCCGCCCTCCACGATTTAATATCAAACGAGTCTCTTCAAGAAGCTTATTGCGTACATGGCAGTTTTAAGAGTTCGGGATATATGAAGTTTCTAAACCAATCTATAAAGGAGAGGTGAAGTGCAAAACACATGCATTCATTAAAATTTGATGGATACATCACACAGTTTGTAATAATAATGTTTGCTGAACATAGTCTTTCTTCACTGCGTAGTGTATTGTAGTGTTGATCGATTTCAAAATGATCACATTTACAATTAAATACACGTAAAAATGTTTTTGAATACACAAATTGTACTTGTGTAATTATTTGTTTTGTTTAGGTATAAAATATAATTTTCGAAATCATTTCTTCCATTCAACACAACTTAAAAAGTAATTTGCTAAAAATCAGTCTTCTGTTTCATGAAATACTAATTTCTAACAGCTTACTTATACATTATTAACTAGTCATAAACAGGATGATTATAAGTCTCACTTTGAAAATGTTATTAAAGTCGAACCATTTGTCAAAATGACCTGTGATGTGACCTGACATTCGGTTAGAAAGGAAATTCGTCTGGAGAAAGAGAAAATAGTGAGAAATTACTAGAGGGCATAGTACACGTCAAAATAGACGTGACGTGCGCACTGTATATTACAACAAAACTTGTGAAAACGCATTTTACGTTACGTTGTGAGATGTGGTCGTAGCGTTGCAGAGAAAAACGTCAATGCTGTGTGAACGTGTTATACGTGGGTTTTACGTAGACTAAACGAAAAGACGTGTTTACGAAGCCAGCGTGTCTTGTGAGAGATATATTTTGACCACTGCATCGTCGCCTATTTTTGAAATTTCGGACTAGTTTTTTTCTTTGGCTAGATGATTTCCCCGTCCTTCAAGGACGTTCGGATTAAATAACGCATTATCCTGACCAGTTGTTTATTTTTTACAACCTCTTGAAAGTAGGTCTTCAATTATAATGACTCTACATTGACGAGAACACCATTTTGTGAAAACTACTTTGAAAATATGAAATACCGTCACTTCGGCAAATGAATCCAGTGTACTTAATATTTTTAACCTAACGATATTTATTAACAATTTACTAATAACCAAAAAATAATTGTAAACTTAGCTGTATTAAATATTATATAGTCATTACTAGAACAATGAGAATGCAGTGTCCCAAATTCAGCAAGTGAGTGTCCTAAATCTGAGTGAAACAGACATTTGCAAAAAAAAGGTACCCGTTGAGAGCCGTGTACAGTTAGTTCACGTTTTTTGTATCGTTCTGTCCTTAATACTGCTAAACCTACAATTCGAATGTTGTCGGGAATTACGGAGTACCGTTTCATCACGACGAACGTCATTCCAGAGAATATAATGTAGTGTTTGGAAGCACGTAACACATCCGATCTTTCTTTTTTTTTGTAAGGAACACATGGGAAATAATGAACTTTCAAAATACTACTTACACCAACCAAACATATCAATGAACAATATAAGCACAGTTATATTTGCAATAAAATAAATATTTGTTATATAATAATAGTCCTCGTGCAAATCCCCGTGAAGTTAAAGTAAGGAGAGGCTCAGACCACCTGGCACGTTCTTCCGCGTAACTATTCACATATAAAGATAATATAAGTATGCACTTAAAACAAATTACTATTAAAATACACTAAAATTTAAAATACTAAAAAATCTTCAAAGAAATATTGACAATTGAAATTACAAATATGGACAAAAATGTTGATATTAGAAGAAAAACAGATTTGCTCTAATATTACATTACTACAAGATTTTCCATTAACCATAATAAAATTTTGATAAACAATGGATAAAATATTCTTTATGGAAAAAACAAATAATCTTTTCTTTATACATGACACATTAGATGGGAATTTATAAAAAAATAAGAGCAATATAATACATTTAAAGGTAATTTTATAAAGAATTGATGATATAAAAATATTGCTTACAATATACAAATCTTCGACGATATTGAAATACTTAATGAAGTTTTTGAAGTTAAAATTTGAAAATTGTACGAGTTATCAAATAAATGAGAATATCAGGGTTAAAGGGAAAGAAATACGATATGACATACAGATCTGCCGTTGCTGAACGTAAACAAAATTCTCCTTCCAACGCTTCCAATTAGCTAGTATGTCTTGCAACTTCATGGAAACTAGTTTTCGCAATAACTCGAAATTGCGAGTGCTGCTCGTGTATCTGATGCCGAGAGCAGAAACTAAATGGGAAGAGGCATTGAGCGAAAGGCATGCGCGAAGCGGTGGTGCATGGATATCACGCGCACAGAAGGAAGAGAACAGTGGCTCTCTGTAGCCGACGCAGTTCGAGGACGGTGAAAAATGTTGGCAGAATTTATTTATTTAGATTCTTCACAGAAAGATGAGTTTTTAAAATACTACAAAGTTTTGCAGTTTTTATTACAATATATGTTTGCTAATACATCGACTCATGTTACTATATTGAAATAATCAAATACTAATAAATTTATTTGGAATTTCCTGGAAGTTAAGAGTCCTCTTTAGCCCCTCTCAGGTTTATTGATATGCGATTAGTAGGCAAACAATATCTTTTAAATGAAAACAATGCCATTTAATTACAAAATTAATGATTTATCACTCAAATATATATTGGGTAGTTCTAATTTCTATGTAGTTAACAATACTTTAATTTAATAATATGGGCTCTAATGACCTTGACGTTGGCGAGCCCTAAATCCCCAAAGAAAAAAATTCAATAATGTTGGGAAAAATCGTGTAATGATTCCTTAAATTTTCAAATATGTTTTTTTTTTCTCACAAATTGACTGTTATACGGAATTTTCTTTTAACTTGAAACACTGATAACAACCGAGCTTCTTACTTTTTAGTGTAGAACTGAACAAAATTTATCTTCAGTTGTTATTGAAATACTGAAAATATTTAGGACAAATAAGATATAATGAATATGTTACTAAATTATAAGTATCTATCTAACGGATGGCCGATATTGGGTAGCATTGAGGTTTGGAACGTAAGTCCATTTGTTGTACATGCGAATATAGCAATTTGAATCTAAATCACTGTCCGCAAACAACAATAGATATATTAAATTTAGAGTAATGACTGCCAAGAACCCGGTAATGACTATACGTTACAGACGAGGAATTTCCTGTGCATAAGGGATGACTAAATAAAATAAAATCAAATGTGAGATTGGAGTTACACCCACGTCTTCAGTCAGGATGAGAAACGGCGTCGTGTCGTTTATATGGAAAAATGGGTTGAACACTTCCATCATTGATCCTTCATTCTATAGACACCTATAAGAATTATTTATCTATTCTTATTGCCAACTACTATACGCAGAGAGGATGCAAAGCATTAAAAATGTGGCATCCCATTTGCGTTTTCCTATACGTCTTGTCGCGCGCCTCGTCTGAGACCGCGGGTGAGAGAAATTGGCGGCCCCAAGTAGTCTCCTAAAAACTGGAAGAGTTACGTCTTCCGGAAGAATTCCTCTTCATCACGGCTGGGATTCCAACGGGGGTGAAATATTTAATGCACCCTCTCCGAGCTGTTTTTGAGCACCCGGGTCTACGAGGATGAGAATAGAGTATGTGTAAGGGAGACGCGTTGACGAGCAAGAGTTGAAGGAACGCGATGACGAGCAAGAGAGGCTGTATGGCAAATTGTGAAAGGTTGCCCTATTAAACCTTTTACTTTAGTAGAGTAATAGGAGAAATAGGATGTTCATATTCATGATATAATGGTACAATTCCAAAGATAAATATTAAAAATATAATCCACTAATGAATTAATGAGGTTCACACTGTTGGAATCTGTTCGTACACCCAACCACATAAATCATTGTTATTGTTATTAGATCAACGGACTGCCCTTAAAAATCAAGGGATATCCTTTACATATGCGATACAGAGAATAATATAACATACATAATAAAATTAAATAGGAACAGAAACTAATACAAGCAATATCAGTACATTACAAAAGAATTATAAGAATAAATGAGTAGAATCATTTTTCATATAATGCCATATTGGACTTCAACACACGCTTATATTCAGCCTATCTCACACATTGTCTCAAATTTAGAGATAATGAATTCCAAACCTTTTTTTATGACGTACGATCAATCACAATCACACAATATTAACATAAATATACAAACAAGCAATTAATAGAGGTATTAGTATTGTGATTTCCCTTTTAGTTGTTGTGATTTCCCTACAATAACAAATTTCACATGGAATACATATGATGAAGTTGGGAGTGGTGCTGACACGGACGGAACTTGAAAATCCGAACCGTGGCGTTGGTTGGCGAGAAAGTATGGTGGAGGCTGGACCTTGCTCTTGTAACACACAGGAGATTCATAGGTCTCGTCGATGAAATGTGTGCAGTCCCGAGACACCACCGCAAAGGTAGGGGAAATGGCGCTCCGGAGCCCAGAGGGTAGAGCCTTGCGGGCAGCCTACGTCATAACGAATCCGACGCCTCTCGAGGCGACTAACGACGGCAGCGGCTGTGCGATGGATGGGCACTGGGAGGTGTTAGATGGGGGAGAAAGACGGTCGAGGATGATGGAAGCTTTGGGGTAGGTGAGCAAGTGAAACAAGGTTTGTGGAAAACGATGCGGTTCGAGACGTGTGATAAATGAATGATGACAAATAAATAAAAAAATATTCTGAGATTTTATTTATGCAATGTACTAAATCGAATAATATAAGTTTATGTTTCTATTAAGGTAATGCAATGCCAAGTGGTAATACCTCCATACATATTTCACGTTAGTAAACCGTAATAAAAATGAACTCTTATCTTTATCACTCAAAATATTTCATTTTAATTGTTTAATGTTTCATATTGAATTGTGCGTCTTCTCAAAACGTGTCGCACGAAATGTTCATAAAAGCAGATACCAATTAATTTCATATTGATTGATTTGTAAGTAAGTACTTGCCGAAGTACACATTTTCTTTACAATTCACGTGACAAGCTATTTGAATACAAATAACTCAATATAAAATATTAAATTATTTTCAGTAATAAAGATAGAAAGTACGTTTATTTTTATTACGATCTACTGACGTGAAATGTATAACGATATTTTGTCACCTTAACACAAATTTGAACTTATTTTATTCGTTTTAGTATATGGCATAAATAAAAGGTTGTTTTTAAAAAAGGTTTTCATTAACTATTTTAAAATTCTCAGCATTAGAAACTGTTTATTTATTTATCGTAATAATTAATCTTGATTTTTCACATGATCACAATACTAAATTTTTGTACACGTCTGTGAAATAATAATTTATGAAGAGTGCGATTTTCTTTCGAATTTGGTCATTTTTGTTTCATTTCTCTGAAGACCAACACATTTCCCTAAAGATTGGGAAAATATTCGAAAAAAATCTTACCGAAGTACAAAGAAATAAAGTGATGGTCCTATATTATATATGTAAGATCATAAGAAATATAAAGACGCTTACAAACAAATACAAAGTATAGTAAGCCATGTGCCAGAAATTTTTCACAACAACCTTGTAACTCTGTTTTTTATTTTCAAGACGTATTTCACAAAATATTTCATCAAAATTTTGAGCAAGGACTTGCAATTCATTATAGATGAATTAGTATAGAATAATTACAACCTGATAAGGAGACAGAATTTTGTCTCGAAACGTTTGTTGGTTGATCATTACATTCAATGAATAAATATATCATGTGTTGGTAAAAAAACCCACTGTTTGAAGAATTCAATATGATTGTCTATAATAAATTGTGCACCAGTAAGAAATGAGGTTTGTATTATTCACAGACAATAAGAAACAAAGCAATTTCCCAGTAATGAGTGATTTCAAACTGCGTGGATTGTAACTCATCCATTACACATTGATACACGCACTTCGAAGTATTCTTCTAACAGAATTGAAACAAAATAAATAGATCTTATTACCAAGTCATATCTATTGGTTCACACATCAAGCATCTTAAAACTTCTCCAACCTCTCATGTTGCTGATGAATCTCATTTATTACATTACCGGCACTTGGCAGACAGTTAAGCCAAGCATGGATTTCTCCATCTAATGAAATGGCAGACAGAGTCGAGGGCAAAAATCTCTTTTTCCTTCTCTTTTCAATGTTTATATTACACATTATATATTATAACTAATTTGTATTTCAAGGTATTCCAATGGATTTTTCCTGCAAATTAGATATTTTTTCTGTATTACGAATCCTATTTTTTAGATTTGCATTTCATAGGGCACTTGATTTATATTGCGAGATATTGATATGTTTTGTCCAATCATCTCTCCACAAAAAATAACATTGAAATTTTCGAGACGTAAGATTGGGAGAGAAGAAGATGGACGAATGTGCGGAAAACATGACCTCACAAAAATCTTGTCGTCAGCACCTTGCTCTTTCATGCTCTAGACATTCAGTGACATACTGCCACTGTGGGCGGGTCATGCCCGATGCGGCTTCCCGCTTGCAGACGAGGCTGCACGAGGAAGCGACAAGAACATTTGTCTTACAGTTTGGAATTTTGGCGTTCCATTTCCCAGGTCTATTTCCCAGATAAGTATTTTTTTCATATGTCACATCAATAGTCGAAATTCATGCACATATCGAAATGAAGAATATATTACTCTTTTGGTAGGTCTCGGAAATAAAATCGCTTTTTTATATAAAATGTATGTCAATTGAAGCTTTCTTGATGCTTTTTCCCTGTAGATTTTTTATTGAATTCTGAGGGATATTTGGATATGTCTTATGAGCGCGCATTCAACGAATGCCTTCGTCCTATGAGCTTCACGAATGCTATTGAACCGAGCGACCTCACTTAAAAAACATGAAACGAATGCTTACAAATAATAGTATTGCATTTTAAAATGAAAATCTTCATATGGTATATAAAAAAAAGTAATACACAGTTTGCATAAGGTTCTGATGATTGTTTTTGCAAGTTCTTTACGGGGAAGTGCAAGCTTTCTTATGAGAACAAAGTTATGCCACCTATTGAAAAATCTTTTTTTTAAATGTTGTACTCGATATTATGACCGCGGAATAAAAAATTGGTGCAAGAGTGAATGTCATTTTCTTTAGTAACTCGCCTTATTTTTCTTCCTGGGTTCATATTAAATCAAGTGTTATAATTATAAAAAAAACTCTATCTGATGTCTAATTACTGACAAAGTGTTTTATCAAGAAACAACTCTGAATCTTTAACTTTGATTTAGGCTAAACACTCAATTGTGTTTTCATACGATTGCCTTGTGTAAAAGAAAGAAATTCCAAACGAAAGATAAAAATTAAAACAATTAGGTAAACTTCATTACTAGGTAATACTGTTGTAAGTGATCATATGTTTGGCTAATATTTTCTTTGCAATAAATATTGAAGAATGTTATACCTAACTGTTCATTTCTTTATAAAATAAAATTTATTTATTACTTAGAAACAGCCTGTGATAACACTGTTTTACCGCTATCTGTTCTCGCTAAACACCTCGTAAAGCTCCAACTTTTCTCTCTTAAAATTTCATACTTTTGAGACTTTTGTATGGAATGAACAAAACTTTTATATCAAAATTTGTAAAAAGAGAAATAATCAAATATTGTACATACTCAACGCATAATACTTTGGGTATTAAAAAAATCATAAAACGTTACAGTAACTACTCATTATGTCTCATTCATATTGAGACTATTATCACTCGAAAGTTCTCAATAGAGAGGAATACGTTTTGATAAAATGGTGAATGAATAACACCACATGATAAAATTCGAAGGTAAATGTCGAAGTATTAAATTTCTATTTCTATTTCCGAAGAATCATGATATATATGTTCAGAAGAAAAACATCTGTTTTATTTATAAACTCAGTTATGTTTCCAAAAGAGAATCCTAATTAGATAACAGTGTGTACAAATCTTCTATGCAAACTGCAAGCACACGCTCGCTTCAGTCTATCACATTTCATCAAATTGTCGACATGATCAAAGGAGAGAAGACTTGTTTGCTTTCGACCGAGCAACAAGACTCGCGCCCCTGCGGGTGACACACCTTCGACGAAGATGCTCTGACTTCCTTCTCATCCGTTGGGAATGCTTGGTTGAGCAGCAGCTTCCGTATAACTGCACGCGCTTCCACGACTCTCCCTACCCTTCTCTGCCATACTAAGTTACATTGATCCCCTCGCCACGTCACCTCTTCTCCTCTTTCGACCCTTTGCCTCTTTAATCCGCGTCTTGTCATTACTCTCACCCCTGCCAACCCTTCATCAACTCCTTTGATTGACTCCCCACTATTGCCCTCAATCGCAATGAAATTTCTTATCACCCTGTCACTCTTTCTCATCCTCCTCCTTCTCTTCCTCCTCCTCTTAAGATTCCTCCTCTTCCTCCAGGATCATGAGGCTACGCGTCCTGGCACAGCGTCGTGGCCTCGCGCCGCGCAGAGGAACCCTTAAAAGGAAGCAACCCGCTTGACTGGTTGCGTTATCTCGCTCTCGCGACATTTCCGAGACGAGCTTGTTCGGAAGGTACAACAATAGACCGTGGAGAGCCTACGATACGAAAGGAATTCCAAGAAAATCTTTGCGCTGCCGCGAGTAGTTGAATGACCACAGACGTTGACGTCATCAGTTCATCGTTTTCTGAAAGAATGGTATTGAGGAAAGGGAGTCGTGGAATTGGAATCGACTGTATTTCAGTGCGTCTTGGACATTTCGCCTATTGTCACCAAGGTGATGGGAGATTGCTTTAATACAAGTATTTTACGTTTCACTGAAAAGGTAAAATTTGATCAGAAAATGGAATTTCGATTAGTGTGTAGTATACAAGAAAATTTAGTCTTTTTCCCATACTTACATTAGTCCCACATATGAATGAAAACGTACAAAATTTGGCCATATTTCTGCTTCACTAATTGGAATATTTCGAAGTATTTTTTTATTAGTTTTTGAAACCATTTTTATTCCTTCAGTAAATTTACAAATACTTTCAACAAAACGCTGGTATCTTAGAAGCAGAAATGTATTACCATTCCTTAGGATAACATTTCAAAAACTGAATGTTTATGTCACAAATTAAGAAAGATGTTACTCAATTCAAGTATTCTATATCCGTTTGTACCACCCCACATGACATAGTATTCGTCATGGATTCATAATGCAACGTATTCTCCAATAAAACTAAACTTTTAAAATTTATCAAATCACTCAGAAAAAAGTTAAAAAATCAGTCACAATATTGATTCTTTTCGTTTCTCAGACCAATTTACCCCTTTTTAATTAACCTTGATTTTTCCTTTCTTTCCTCGTGAGCATGGCTTTTATACCATCCCATTCATCTTTAAGTTTTGCTCGCTTTTGTGACGATTTACGTAATATATTCTTGTGAATAATCTGTTGTGTGCCATTCCTTTTTAACCCGTTTTTACTTCATTAACTCAATTACTTTCTCATTACTACTCCCTGTGTCTGGTTTTCAAATACTCGGATCTTTTTACTTATCACTAATCAATCATTTTCAATTTAGTCTCGTAGCTTTTATCAGTATTATAGTGTCTTCCTCTTTTCACTTTCGTAAGCTGCTTCTTAAATAAAACTACTTTCTTCTTTGCGTCGTTGAATGGTTGCATGGAAACAGTGAAAGACAGCCAAGAGCGTCGCTATGGATATCACTTATACAATCACAACACACTGTTCTGCTCTCAGTCCTCTTCTGTTCCGTTTTGCGTCATGAGCGAATTTATTCGTCACCAAGGTGATTTGCGCAGTTTATAGTTGAGTTACACAGGAACTCCTTTCTCGGTTGTTGGTTTATAGGGAGCAGCGTTGAACTCGGTTGAATCGTGACGAACTACAGAATGGGAAGGCAAGCTATAGTCGTCTTAGAAGCGGTGGCATAGGCTAATTAGCCCCATGAGCTCAGAAATGATTTCCATCTCGCTTGGCGAGCAATGGAGCACGTGTTTGTCATTACAAGAGACTATCTTCGAGGATCTGCGTATGTTTTTTCGTGGTGATGTTGTCCGGGATAGTGTCGCGCATTTGTAAGAGTGCATTCAGTGAATCAAGATATTAATCATTTGTTGATCATGATATACATTTCTTCGAATCCACGACTAAGTGAAACCATCTGAAGAAAATATTATGATGTTATATACTATTCACTAATATAAATAAGAGTGGAATTATGGCATTCTGACAATAGAAATAAAAGAATAATTTTGCATTTCCCACTACAAAACGTCGTCTACGGTCATTACAAAGTGGATGTTACAGTCTAATTATCACAATTATTATTTCCAATACAGCACTAATTTATCAAATCAAAAAGTTCGATTAATTTGCATTTATAAAAGTTCATTAGCGATTAGGTACTGCAAACCTATGAATTCGTCGAACTTTATAGAAACTTTAGCGACTATAATTAAGTTTAAATCCCTATTGTATTTAACACAATCCAATGAGTTGGAAAATTGCTAAATGCACATGCGCGTGAAGAAGACAATTGAAATTCCGTGAACCGTGCTGCATTACCAATTATGTCACCTAACAGAGTGTCACACTCATTTGTTCATTCAACTGCGCGTGACGATATCAGTCACGAGAGAATATCAGAACACCCACGTCTCTCGCTAACTATAAAAGTGCCTCCAATTTTCAGTCAATTTGATAAAAACCCACTTTCCTTTGATGAAAAATTCAATACATGAGATTATAACTGTATGTCAATAGAAAGGAGTAAAATTGTTTGGTTGTGGAGAGTGACGTGAAGCGAGAAAAACAATCTGTCGCCTCTTTGAGTCGTGCTCAGTAAGAGAAGTTTTCGCCGCGCGCCGTCGTTCCACTGTCGACGTGACGGAGGACGCGCGGAGTGCTTCAGACTCGTCGTTTATGAATCTTCTCGCTGCAGGGTCGTTTCTAGAGAGGTCGACCCTTGTAGGGCCGGAATGGACTCGCTGAGAGAGTCGAGTGTCAATCTCGCGCCGCGGAGGTCGAAATTGCCTCTGGACAGTGGAGGAGGATGAAAAGGAGAGAAGGGTGTTGAACGACGGTAAATGTGGAAGTAAAAGAGAAAGTGAGCTCTTCACAGTGGAAGGAAACCAGAAGGATGTGCAAATGACGTTTGGAGAATAAAGTAAAGGGAGCGAAGATTATGCAATAAGAGACAGTCTGGGCGCTGAAAGTGTTGGTTGAGGCAGCAGTTGAAATGTTTTTTTTTTATTTGAATTAAAGGATTGGTGGTTACTAAAGCAGTATTCGCAGTGAATATCCGTGGGATAAGTGCCCATCTGAAGGCGTAAGAGCGAGAAGCTCCATCCGAATCTGTTGTTTGAATTCCTCGTTCAATGTGGAAGTACGTGAATATTATTCATCGCTCAGTTCATTTATCCCATCACCATTATCAACAGTGTTGGAGCCCCCTCCGTGGCTACGGTGTCAGCGTGATCGCTCGTCACCAAGTCATGCCGGGTTCAATTCCCAGGTGGGGCAAGATAAAATTCGTAGCTTTTCATTTCCATGTGTCAGTTTAAGTACGTTCTCGCAGGGTCGGTATTGAAAATATATTAGGCACAGCAAATGTGACATATTTTGTTTTGTCGATAAGGAGAGAACGATTTAAATAACAAAACTAAAATTAACAACGCGAACTTGAACGTGCTTGTAATGCAGATAGAGTTTAGTTAATGAATATAAATGTATTGACGTAGATATTTGCATGTCATTTTCCTTTTATTTTGCTTTACAAGTCTGTTCCAAACAATGGCTTGGGATGGATATAATGAAGATACGTACTCATTACATAATGTCTAATATCACAACGTTACCCTACTAAATAAGAATTCCACATCATCATATTTTCAAGAACTTTGGGGACGTCAGATTCATGGCCAGGTTTTTTCAAGGAAGTATTCCTCTACTTTTAAGATTGAATATGTTTTATAGTAAGTTTTCGGGTACATAAGTTTGAGATAAACGGTAATTTCGAATCAACCACATTCCATAAATTTGAGATAAACGAAGACAAGAAATTATTTCCATGAAACGAGTGCCACAATTAAGCGTATCAGAAATTCGTGTTGAGCGCTATTCTGAGGTTTTGAAATGTCCCATTTTTTTCCATTTGATATTTTAAAGCGACAGCTGTACGAAACAACGAATATAAGTCACTTAACAGTAACTGTTGACGTAATGCAGTTTTAAAACGAATGCTAACTTGTGTATTAATTAATTAATTAACTTCGTTTAAACGCAAATTTTTCATCGCGCTGAAGCACGATCTAATAATTGACCAGCGCTTTTTTACGTCAATTGCAGCTGATTTTAACTTGATAGGAATGGAAACTTTGATAATGATCAGAAATTTGCGATGTGCCACTCATAATAGAGATTCTAATTAATAGAGAACTGTGTAAATAGATATATTCGATTCATTATTTGATATTCCGTTACATTTTACAAGAGTTATAAATCAAGTTATAAATCAAATCAAGTATCAAGTTATAAATCGTTTTTATAGTTGTAAGGTACACAGATTGTTATTAAGCAAAGCGATGCATCAAGATAAAATCAACGAGAAATTTGAAGTATTTTTATTTCCTCTTTTAACTTATTTCTTTGTAAAATGATTGTCAAGTGAGTCTCTTAATGCGGTAAAAGCAGAAATATAATGACTAGAGAAATAATGAACGTAGAATTTGTATAAAAATAATACTTTATTAGAGAGAAGCTTTAGATTTTGAATTACCACCGTTAAATTTATTAAGAGGATCCTAAATTATCTTTCCAAATTCAAAAGAAATAAAACGTATTTGATTTAAAATATGACCAACTTGGAATAAACCACTCAGCTAGTAGCATTCAAATACCAAAATTTAAGTTATTCATGTTTATACAGATTGCTCCTTACATGTTTGAGTGTTTAAAGAGAAAAGTATCACTTTGAGAATATTGAATATCATGTATTTTAGTTTTATAAAATTCACAATATGCAAATAAAAAGGGAGCGAAATATTAAAATGCCTTAAATCAAATGAATTATTAAACAACATGAAAAATAGTTTATTTAATGACATTTTTCTTGTAAACATTTGTCTTCATTAAATAACTCTCAGTGTCTTTTGTACTCTATTTATTAACAATATTCTACGAATTTATTTAGAACATCTCAGTTTTATCCCGATAAAAAAGCTTTTATTTTCATTATTCAAATAAATAGATTGTTGAAATGGTACCTGATTTCAATTAAGTTAACATTTCATTTGTAGAAAACTTTTAAAACACTTCAATGTACTTCTTTATGAATTTTAATGTGTATCGATACAGTTTTAATTAGTACATAACGATACAAATTTTGCATTTCTCCTGCGAAGGATCACTCCGTTTATTACAAAAAACTATTTAGTCATAAATTCCCTGGAGAAGATATACATTATGTCTGTCCAAACTTTGAAAAAGAAATTACATTAAATATCTTTTTCCTAAATGATTGGAAAGTAGAAGCTAATTTAACGTATTTAAAATTAAGTATTTTACATACATTGGTATTTTAGACACATTTGTAATATCACAGTAATTTAAACCATATGTAAATAAAGACTACTTGCAAATTCGCATGACCCCTCATCCTTTCTCATTCACCGTTGAAAAAACGTGTTGAAAGTTTATACAATATCTTAGTTTCAACGAATCAGTAGGTATGTTCCAAGAAGTGGTGTGCCGCGCGACAGTCTTTTTTCATTTCATTCGTGACGGCCCGTCAACTCAGCAATTACTCTGGAAAGCTAACCATGCCTAGTTCGTAACATTCATCCATCTCATTTTCGATCTCTGTTGAGATTTCTAAACGTTTGCGGTATTAACTGTTCTTTTTTTCATTCCTCTATGAATATTTTCCGTGTTGTGAAATGTGTAGATTAATGTCATCACACTATAATTTTGTGAATTTCTTTTAATAAGGCTCGTTAAAAAAAGTTTCTCACATCATTCTGATGTAGCATTCAATGATGTGATAGAGAAGACGTCTTCGAAGAAGTTTGTTTCGTTGAGGCTGCGCAGAAATTAGTCGACTCGTCACGATTCAAGCTGATTCTGCGGTTTCACTGAGGAAAGTACTGAAGGAAAGTTGCGTTTAATTGAAAATAATTTGGCATTACCTATGTGGTATGTTGGAAACATTTGATAGTATATCGCACGCAATGTCTTATGAAATTCATCCTTTTCGACTGAAAGCATTCTAACTTTAAAGCCACGTTCATTGACTGTAAATTAACACTTACGTACCTATTTTGCAACTGTATGAATGCCTCAGATTTGGAAGTATTTTTAATGCTGTAACGGTTATTTATAAAATAACATACTTGAAATATTTTCACATAACTCATATTGACAGGCTTCATTAATTTAACAAACGACAGAGCATTGTCCCATCGATACCGGCATATTTTCACTTTTGTCTGTAGATGAAAAATTCACACGAACTTGATAACATTTATTTTGGAGCACATATTATTGGATGGATTGATATTGACACGTATATCGATAAAAAAATTACTAACATAGATATGGAGTTTGTTAAGTACAATTGAATGGAAATATTCCTTTGTTGAGGGAGAAAGATAATTTTAGTCTTATTTCCTTGCCCCATTTAAATCTCAAGGATCCAGGTCTCCGTCAATTGCAAATGTCTATGTCATATTCTTTCTCTCTTTTACTGTTAATACTCGAAGATAGAAAATCCAAGCAGTAGATGTCGCTTTTAGCGCATCTTACCAGAAATGAAATAAGTTTTTTCGTTTACGTTAACTTAATGGTAGCATTTATTAATTCCCTAAATACTTTTCCAAATATCTCATTTAATATTTAATAAGCATTTGAAAAATGTTATACGTACTGTAAGTTAAGGGGCACGGTATGACATTCTGTGAGTAAAGGCGTACTTTAATGAGTAAGTTATCCAGTCTCACGACACCCGAAATTCGTAAACGGGTGAAGGTAATGTGCTACGAAAGCCTGCTGAGACCTAATAATTGATTTGTACTAGCTCAGTTCGGTCCAGAACACAAGATATCCTACTCCTACCTCTACTTAAATACACCATAAGCTTGTGCTAAGAGCCAAAACATCATTAATTAAAAAAACCCATTGAGCGTCATCTGTTACTATCAAGCTAGTGACTTTAATTAATAACAGAAACTTTGATATTTATATTATTACTTATTGGCCTAATGAAAACAGTAATGGAACAAAGAAATACGTATATGAAAACAATGAACAACATGAATTTATTCAGCAAAAATTACTCCAATTGTAAAACTTAAATGAACTTTATCATCAAATACGAACTTGAAAAATTATTTTCTTTGAGTTACATTAAATTTGACTTTTGAATAATATAATAAAACAATTCAGAAAAACATGAATTCTCTTTTTACTTTTCTTACTTGAATCAAATATTGGTAAAGGAATCCTTTCTGCAACTGGCACCTCGCTTGTCCTTCAAAGGCCTCGTATGAAACGTAGACCCTGCGGAAGCACAGCATTAACTGCTTATTGTAGATCTAGTCACCTTGGGTCTCCACTCCTCACACCATCAATAATTCTCACTTTGAAAAAGTATAGGTGTTAGAAAAGAAATATAGCCAACCTACTGGAGTTCATTGATCCTTTTATCACGTAAATTCTTACGAAACATCAAAACACGATATTGCGCAAAGCTGCACTGTCTGTTCATCGTCACAAAAATTTAACATACATTCACATGGAATTAACTAATTAATAAGTTGTAAATTGATTGCAATTATAATGAATGTTAAAATCAATTATTCTCAGTTCATCACTACTTATAATTCCACCATGTGCTTGACTATGTAAGTCCTTTAAGTCCATCAAATCGTGGTAAATTCTTATTGCACTTATTGTATTGACTGAACAATAAACTTATAATTATTAAATTTCTGTGTGAAATATTATGATTCGTTAAGATAATCAGCATTATAAAGTTCATTAGCATCGTGGCACGCTCATTGCTAGCTGAAAATCACTCATTGATCAAATTCTTAAATAATTTCAAATAAGTATACAACTTTGTCTAATTAGAAGTCTCATAGGAACATTTAACAATTGTTCAATAAGTAAATTACTGCAATTCAGTGCAATTGCGGTTATACTTCACCAACTAGTTCTACGTGTTCGTCACTCTACCACGCTGCTCGCGTTCCAGTCATCTAAGTCGTCTGAGCTATCGGCACCGTCTGGGGAGCGAATACTTTTCGTGTTCCCAATTTATGCACGCGACGCAATTGCTACGGGGTTTTCTCATCTACTTCCACCGACTACCGCTTCGCGCTCATCTGCTATCTACATCTATTAATTACTGACATATTAGTCCAAGTGTCTTCTTGGTTTTGTAATCATGTTTCTACTCGAAATCATAATAAATATAAAAATGAAATAAAATAAAAATAAAAACATTAATTAACATGTCCAGATAGACAATATTGGGACAGTATGTTGCTGTGAGAATATGTTGTATCGGTGGGTGATATTTATTTCGCTAGTTGTCGTACATTAAATAAATTTTATGTAAGTGAAATCATTCTTCTACAACATTTATTGTGAGGTAAAAGAAACAATAATAGTGAATTCACAAAATTCAGAAAACTGAATAATTGTCTAATTCAGAAAACTGAATAATCATGTGCGATGTAGATAAAAGCAATTAGTTAAAAATGTTAACTTAAAAAAGTAGTTTTATAAACTTATTATCGCGTACTTAGATATTTATGAATAATCCTCGAATACAAAAGTCACCATAAGTATCAATGTACGTAATTTTTAGGAATTTTTGCTGAAATTTTTGAATCCGCCTCTGCCTTAGGGCCCTTGATCGGAATTGATGGGATGGTCCCTTGCTTGCTTCCGGAGAGTAAACTAGTTTATTGTCCTCCACGTGGTCATACGCAGTTTGTACTTTTTTGACAATAAATTTATTATTATTATTATTATTATTATTATTATTATTATTATTATTAATCTTAGCTCTATTATTTCCTCACCATGTCTCAGCCTGTAATATCTCATTTCATATCGTTCAAGGGCATCATACTTGGTTTGGTGTTTCAAAATTGTCGTGCGTTATTATTTATCGAACATTCTTAACAATCTTTTAAATAGCATTCTGTAAAACAAAAGAAGCAAAGAACCCTTTATTGAATTATTGAATATAAACAAGTACGATTAATCTGTGGTAAATGTCGTAACCATTTAGTATGAAGGAAACGGGAAAACTCGCGTGTACGCACAATTTTCGTCTGCCGGGCATACCGGCTTCATTTCACCACACACAAAACGTTCTCTCTTGACCATTTCCAATTAAATTTCAAATTTGGCAAATGAAGAAAAAGTAAAATTTTATGGATTCTGTCATTGTCATGTTTTTATACTGATTTGAAATATAGGAATTAAAATGACCAGTAGAGTCCTGCCGTCGCGTAACTCTATCGGCGCTAAACAGTTAAGTGTTGATTACCGTACAAGTGATGCACGTTTCAGAGTTATTTCATCTTTGTACAACAATTCTCTCTCCTCTATCCACATTGTATATCCACCTTTAAATATATAAAGACATCAAAGAACACTTCGTGGTCGTTATAACTAACCAAAAGGTGACACATTATTGTTTTAACATATGACTCTTCCTTGTATGTATGTAACGTATTTCTTCCTCGTATGTACCTACACGTGGAGAAGACGCGTGATAACTTTCGGTCAGGTGAAAACGGCAGCTGGAAGCATGAGTCCCCGGGTTCGACTCACGGCTCATCGCCATGAATGTTTATTGTCATATTTAATAGACCGTTCCCACTCATACATTGGTAAAGACAGAGGTGATGTAGGATTAACTTCTTTTCATCTAGTATTCCATGTATAAAGAATAAGTGAAGCATTATTTTCAAAATGAAAAAGTGAAATTAAATCAAAGCGTTCCGAATAAAAAGATAAATACTTTATATATGTTTCATATTTTTTCTAGCCGTAAGTTAATTTAATTGTTGTAAGAAATTGTTTTTAAAAGCTAAGTGTATCTAAAAAAATATTAATACACTTATTAATTATTTCTTTTGTCTTCTTTCAGGTAGGTGCTTTGTTCCTTGTGCTTCCTATTCAGGGCAGTGAGTATTAAAATGATTATTATTCATAAATTTTATATTCTAAGAAAATTCTTGATTAAAATTAAACCAATAAATTAATTTTACACTGATTTACTTTTATCTACCTCAACAAGAAATGTTATTTCGCTTTTAAGAACCGTTCCTTCAGTAACTTGCAAATAAAAAGGAAGGTGAGGCAGAGTAAAGTTCTCCTTCTGTTAATATTTTTGTTTCCTGAACTCTCACTACTGAAGAGGAGCTTTTCTGAAAGAGCAGGGACATTTGCATAGAATAAACAGTTAACATCAGGTGCGCGTCCGCATTTTCTTTGCTGTGCGATATCACGACGATTCGCCGAGGAAACCATTTGCGGTCCACTGCAATTCCAAGTGGTTGGGCATCGAATGTGCATCCGATCGAGGAGAAAAGGGAGTTCATTTGGTAGCTCTCGAGGAGAAGAGTCGTTGAATCCGAAGATACGGAATTTCGTTGGGACTCTTATCTCTGTATACCTCTTATATGCAATCATATAGCTCTATAACAACACACGATGAAGCATGAAACGTTTGACGTTGGTATTGCGAGATGTGATAAGAGTTTAAATTTTAATAAAAACGTGCCATTAACGTACTTTTGACAGTAAAAATCTAATTAAAATCCCATCACTATTAAATATATCCATGCATCAATTAAGTCGTATTATGTTGAAATAAAAAAGAAGTAAAAACAATGGGGTAAAAAAGCACAATTAAGAACGTTGTTTATAAAAAAAACTGTTGGTAACTTCTCAAGTGGTTAAGTAGCAAATCATAAGTATTAGAAGACATTGACAAAATGTTGTCAGCGAGTATTCTAATTCTACGCGGAAACGATGGTTTCCTGTGTTTGTTGCGCCTTCTTTTTTTACTTTTCTTCCATTTTACTCTTTTACACTGTCTAATAAACCAAACGCGTGAGTAGAATATATAATTTTTTCTACAATATGCATTTATGTTGTTGATTAGACTATGTATGTTGTTGTGATTCATCCATATTATGGTACAAGTGTTAATATTGTTTAGAAGATTTAGAGGTCATATATTTTATTCAGCGCCGTCAAGACTTATCAGTAAAATCTTCGTATACATTTTAATATAGTAATAACATTTGATTAAATTATTAGCTAACATGCTAAAATACAAATTGAAGATAATTCTCATTGTGTTGAAATATGACTTCAGTTATAGGAGACCATGTGTTGTAGTTGTCAGCAGTATGTGTAGTGCGATATATTGTTCCACTCATATAGGATAATTATGACCCAAACATATTAAATATATTAATCTTATTTATTTCGTTAAGATATGAAAATTATTAAACATTCAAATATTTTCTTTCTCAACCTTTGTAGGTGTTATTAAATTCTTCCTCTAAGTAGTAGCTTATTTCACGTTCATTTCGCTAGATTGTCTTTAATTGTTTCAAGAATACGTCAATTCCATTATATTATTATTATTATTATTATTATTATTATTATTATTATTATTATTACATTTGTTATACGAGGCTAGGGGAACCTGTCCCACTCTTCGGTCTAACTACTAATTACCTCGTATTTCCATGCATTTCCTGTACTAAAATGACATATAGAAGCTATTTCCCTGGCAGTGAGAGCTTGGGTCTCGCATCATCTGAAAGAGTCTGCAATGCAACAACCTTTCTGGCTCCGTCCGTGTTCTGTCTGTCGCGGGGTCAAGTTCGTCGACCCACGGACGTGCCGCGTGGATGGCGCGGCGCGGTGGCCGGCCGATGCACTGACGTCACCGCATCGAGCAGGTGGAAGTTCCTCGTTCCTCCCGTGACCTCTTCTCCGATGCCCCATGAACATAGACCACATTGCATTCTATACGTGAAAGTTGTTATTATGTGTTTAATATAACACTTAGAGTGAGTATACAAATCTGTAATACAAGTAGAACTTTATATTGAATTCTTGATTCAAGATGAGAAAAGAAAATTGTCAGTACTTGAATTTGTACAATAAGCAACTGGTTTTGAGATATTCTTACAGAACTTGTAGATGCGGCTAGACCTTATCATGATTGGGTTGAAAAATACCTATCAGTTCTAAAATACACCATCACTTAATAAAATTATTTGTATGCTTCAATCATTCATCAATTTACCTAGCTTGAAGGAATGAGATGATGAAAGGTATTTCTACTGAATAATAGAATCAAATCGTGTATATAGTTCAAAATTCATTTCTTATTTAGAAATTAATGCGGTAAAATGAAGCTTAAATATCAAGATTATACCATTCACATCGATTAACTTTACTTTTATCCTTCGCATTAAATTGCTGAATAATAGTACATTTAAAATTTCCAGTACTTTATGGATAAGTTGAGAGAAAATTCTCATTGAAATCAGTTTTCAATATAGACTAATCGCAGAGCACATTATAATCATTTTATAATTATCTGCCATATGGGTACACTATTTTCTTGGGATCTCTAGCATGGCACTTTTATCCACTCTCACAACTCAACGAGTTGCTCATAAAAAATCTGAAACGAGAATCACACATTATTAGTGGTCATCTTAGAAAGGTTCTTTCAATATTTACCTTAAATTAATCTACAAAAACTTCCGTTAGAAGAGCTCTCTTCAATATTAAATAGAGCTGGAAATTTGAACAATGCCTCCAAATAACAATAATATACTTCAAATATTTGTCTTGACTGACATACAACAAAGTAAAAATTTTACTTGAATTATTTCGAAGCGTTCTTTATACATATACATTGTAGTCGCGGTGAGTTTCTCTTCTATTTCCTCTTTTGACGTCATGAGCTGTCTGACTGGACGAAGGAACTTCTTGGTTTGTTAAGCAAAACTAGAAATATCATCTTACATTAGGGAAAACGAATCTGTCACTTAAGAAGTAAAAACTGGCGGATCAAGTTGAATGTAGGTTCCACCAGAGATCTAACATCTCGAACAGTTTGGTCCACATCAAGCGGTCAAGTAGCGATGGATTAAAACACGACTTCCCGTTGTCCAACAAATCTATATGAAACAATTTCTCCAACAGTTTAATTCATATACGAGTTATTATTTTAAAATGAGAAAATAAACAAAAAATTAAAAAAAGAATAACAGTTAACTGATTGAAACACGAAATATGCAATATTAAGTTACTAGTTACAAAGCATATAATGTATTGAGAAAATAAATCATAGATATAAATATAAAATAGTCGTTTAATTACAGTAGTTAGCGAACTGCCGTACTTTGTCGTTGTTGGCAATGATTGAAAAGGTGAGGTGAGTCAGTTTTCTAATTAAATTATTATTTTATATTTATATCTGTTATTTATTTTCTCAATATGGTATTCGTTTTATATGAGTAATTTTATATTGCACATAATTTGTCTTCAGGACCTGACGATGATAGAAATTCGACCAAAAGAGCTCTCGTCTGAAACGGAAAATAAATGCCAAAAAAATTAACAGAAATAATAATGCACATCAATCATTAAACATAAAACAACTGTTACTTACAAATATTGGGGCGATACGTAGCTTAGCCTTCTACCTCTGGGGACGCGGGTTCAAACCCGATCCAAGTAGAATTCGAGGTGATGGACGAAGCAGTGTTGGCGGCAGGTTTTCTCAGGGTTCTCCCGTTTCCCCTGCCTATCATTCCACCACAACATTCACCCATCATCATTCACCCCAATATCATTTATTAATCACACGCCCCCGGGGAGGTGCGATACGAAGGGCATCCGACACCCTGAAATTCCCCATCCAGCCAAATCAAGTTTCCACCCCCACCCCCCATCTACCATCCCCATCTACGCCGACCTTGTCTAGCACGGGATTAATAAGGGCGCAGGAGAAGGAGAAGTTACTTACAAATGTTGAGGAGATATTAGGATCAGGAATTAATACTGTTGTATCTTAGAAACTGTGGAAACTGTCTTGTGTGACAATACAATAAATCACCGTATACTTTCATGGGTACCAATAATAATCTGATATTGTAGTAAAAAGAAATATTTATTCTTCTACTCCTCTTGCATGATCATATCAACGACAACACTGTAACATTATACTCGAAATTAAAACATACACATAAAATCATAGATGAAAATGTATTATGTAATGTTTTAATATTGTGCATGATGTTAAAGTTTTTAGAGGTTTTAATCTTTGAGAAGTGTCGTTGATATGCACATGCAAGAAAAATAGAAAAATAAATTGTCTGTAATATAAGGTCGTTTATACTTACAACTTTATTAGTAGCAGACATATATTCAACTAATTCAATAATAATCTGAATATTCAATACAATTGATTTTCTACTAATTCACTATTTTAACGCCTATTGAAAGATTGATCTCATCTAACACCAGATTGTGTTCCAGAGCAAGGAGTCCTCAGTCGAAAAAGAAGTTTGCGAATCTCTGCTCTAGACAATATAAGGCGTAGTTTTGCTGGAGGGAGACCAACGCAAGACCAACGTGCTCTTCCTCGCCGCGCTCCAGCTCCGGAGACTTCCGGTTCCAGCACTCGTTCTCGTCGGAAATTCTCGGCACTCGGAATTCTCGATCCGTAACCTTTCGCCTATCTCCGTGGCATCTTGCTTTAATACGGACTGGAGTATAACATTGGAACAGGCTACGACGTGAGGCGAATCCAGACGCGCACTTGTCTCGAAAGGGTTTGTTTCGATAGGAGAGAAGCTCTCGCTCTGTTAAATTTGTTTTATGCGCTCCTTAAAATGAAATATGAGAGTAGCGATACTGAGAATACGCTATTTGATATTTTTGTAACGTCTCTTTCTATGAGAATTCATTCTTTACTTTTGGCTAAGAATGTTAAAATGTAGTTTCGTATTTAATGTAAAAATTCCGCGACCATCTAGTAATTTTACTCGACAACTACATTCGGATCACTTTCTACTTCAGAAAATCTTACTATTTATATTTTACTGTTAATTTTACATAATACTAATACATTAATTTATAATATCATAATCAAATACTTGACAAACATACAAATTTAACCGAGGAGAAATGATTTGTAGAAATTATTAATTTAAGTACGCTTAGACGTAATTAAATGTAAATGAACTTCCAAACATTATGAAACAAAAATTGAAATATAGTGTTAATTGCACGATGTTATTCAATTTCTGTTCATTTTCTATATAATGTACATATTGAGATAACTATATCGGTAATATGATTGATTTATGTTAATTTTATGCGACACATTGTATCAAAGTGATAAATGTACCTAGCTGTATTAACCACTCAATATAAATTAAATGTATATTTTCCCATTTCATGAACTGACTTTCATGTACACCTCATGGGAATATTTATTCTTCTTAAATACATTTCAATTCCTTAAAATACTAATAACTATTTCCTTTAAATATGTTTTCATACTTTTTTACCTCGACTTATTTTGAACATGTTTTCTTGATAACCTATGCGCACAAGAACTTGTCTTCAAAGCTTTAAAAACGTTCCAGCAAACCTGTTTTCTAGAGCTCAGAATCTCCACTTCATTACAATTCATGACCGCTGTTTTCTTCAACTGTTTGCTGATGAACTAAGATTTACTGGAATAAGGAAGGGATGGAGCACATAAGAAGAAAGACAAGTAACGCGTCACTATTGATCTATCACTCCGGGGAAAATTCATTTCGTACAAATGCAATTAAATGGATACGTTTCTTAAATAAAAATCTACTGAAATCTACGTTTCTTAATATTCCATTATTGTTGAATAATCTCTGGTCTTCTGATAACGTCTATCATATTCGAACTTTCACCTTTATTATTACCTGCTTTGTTGTAGGGCGACCCGTGGCGTAGTGCTTAACGCACTCGCCTCCTACCTCTGGGGACGACGGCTCAAACCCGGTCCGATCTAAGTAGAATCCGAGGTGGTGGACGGAGCGATGTTCGCGTTAGGTTTTCTCGGGGTTCTCTCATTTCCCCTGCCTACCTTACCACCACAACATTCACCCCCATGTCATTCATAATCACCGCTTCAGGGTAGGTGCGGCAGTAAGGGCATCTTGCGCCCTAGTATTCCCCAACCAAAATGAAGCATCATGTATATCCATCCCGCCGAAGTGGGAAAAGGCTGGGTTAAAAAATTACCTATTTTGTTGTCAATTCAATAATATTAACTTGCGCAAACATTTGTGAACAAATATGAGATACTCTTATTATATTTATGTATTATATATAAACACCGGTATAATTTAATGACTGTAATTAGAATCGATAATACAAAATAACAAATTGAACAATATTTAAAATAACTATGATATATCTAAAAATGTTTTTTAATATCATGATTTTTTAGATATAACTGATTGTTTATCAAGGAATTCGTATTTTTTTTCAAAAACTGTCTTGACAAAAACACTCGATGAGACGTATTTTCAGCGCAGTTACAAAAAGTGAATCATATCTCTAAAATCAATACTCGCAAGCTTTAATTTCTTTCATGTTCATTATGAACTGGGACGAATCTGAGAGAATAATTTGGTTTCTGTGAGAGAAACAACTCTAATATGTGATTTCCACTCCCCTTTCCCCGTCCTCTATTGTCGAATTTTGCTCGAGATTGCAAGAGATACGAGGTCCCAGTTAGTTGTGGAAGTGTTCTTTCTCAAAGCACCTATCCGGAGAACAGAGCAGTCGTTTGAAGTGTTCTGCCACTCGCTCCTCTCCTACGCATTCGTGAATACGTATTTACTTCTCATCTTTGTCGTACAAGCACTTCTCATCCCATCATGAATTTCTCATTCTCCCTGGACCGTTGAAACTGAGAAAACACGTGAAAGCCACACAGCAAAGGGTCCTTCATGCTGAGAGTAAGTGGTTTATCAGATACTAAAAACGTATGACTATTATTTACATTATTGCTATACGTAGGGTTGTTTCTTCACTTATCAAGTTCAACATTAGAGCCCTTAAATACTGTGTTCCTCAGCAGGAAAATAACTCAAAAAATGAGTAAATATTTCGATTTAATTTTATGAAATGTAAACGACATTTTCCAGTCAACCAAGATTATTTTCTTTCCGCAAGAGAATAAAATATTGAAGATTTCACGTAATGGTTCGAAAACGTCATACTACTACTTGTCATACGTTATTTATCTTTGTAGAAGAATCCTTCATTTGATCTTTCGGCGGAGGTTATTGCCTCATAAGCGTACGTGGAAAGTGTGGATATTTATTTACTTTAAAAAATTAGACTTTCTATCATGTAATATTATTATTATTATTATTATTATTATTATTATTATATCGTATTAAACTTCTCCTTCCGCACAAATCTTCATATCGTTTGTGTAGAATTTTTCAATATAATTTGAAAAAGATTACTACATCATAGTGACACAAAAGTCTACTGATAGATACGTATTTGTTCAGGAGAACGAGGTATTGTTTTGAAATATTTATAAATATTTGAACGTAAAATTAGAGGTCATTTAGACTTCGTCATAGCTTATATCCTCCAACATACGAGTTTTCACTGCAATCCTTCTGTAGTCATATACCATACAGTGGCCAGATGCTTCCTGTATACTTCACGACGGAAATGAAAAAGGATATCAATCTGGATGGTGTGACGACGTTCACTTACCTTAGTTGCTCTTCCTGTTATTATTCGAATAATATATGAAACAAGTATCATTTGATTTAGAATACACATAATTGACCCTTTTACACCCTAACGATTGAGTGATTTCTTTCTCACATGGGCGATTTGTATTGTTAGTAGCCACTATGGACAAAATTGCTTAAAGGAAAGAAATGTTAATGTTCAAAAGAATTTTTAATTCTTTTGAATTTATTTCACTATGTAATTCACTATTTAAATTCAAAACAGCACAGAATAGCCTAAGTCATACAGTGATTTATTAAGGAACGACAGAATAAAAGATAAAAAGATGGCTCTCGTTCTTTTGAATCAAAGAAGAAATTGTTGGTGCAGAAAAGATCACATTCGTCTGACTTGCTCGATAAGTTACTTCCGTTCGTCCTCCCCTTTAAGTCATCCCATTTCATCAGATCTCAAAGGGAATAACAGAGAACTCGTCAACTACATCTGCCATCGAAACTCAGTTCGTTGACTCAATAATCGGAAATTAGTTTTTCTTTCAGGAAAATAGATTTTCTTACTATTTTATTCTGATCGGATCGACTGTTTAATATTCCGAGGATCGTAGGATATAGAACGGCTCCGTGTATTAGTCACATCTAAAATATTGTCTATAAAATGAAATAAGCAGATTTATTACAATTGCATTATTACTCTTTTTTGCATAAATCAACATTTCAATAATTAATAACTTGAGGTACTAAATAATTCCGTATTTATTTTGAACACATCATACGACAGAAATATTCAGATTTTAGTTACAACAAGGTTATCAAGCTTTCAAATCAAGTTAAGTATCTTCATATACATAAAACACAATTTTTGACACTTGATAATTTAATAAATCGAACAGAAGCTGGCAAAATTTTGGTTGCATTAATGACTTTATTACTCTAAGAGGGCAATTCTATTCCTATAACGAATTTTGCTTGAAAGTGTACCGTAACTTCCATTTATTGGTTTTCAAACTAATTGGGAGAGTGTTGGTCATCTTGCCACCCACGCTCTCAGTACATCCAAATTATTGTAGTTCCTTTTTTCTAAGTTGGTATACGGTCTAAAATATTCAATAGATTATTACAAGGTAACTTAAACATCGAAAAAATATTTGTTCTTTTTTCAAAATTTCTTTAAAATATCCTGATATTAAAAAACTAATTTAAAGACATGCGGTACTGGAGAATACTCTGGTATAAAATTGATCATTCAGAAGTATTGTTTCCAATTCTTTGAGAAGGAAGGTGACTATGTTTTTGGATAGGACGGAATATCTTCGGAGCACTGACGATTCGTGTTATCAACGAGACATTCCTGCGCGTGACACCTGTCTCTGACGAAAAGACGTTGCACAGGACGTAGACGCCGGAGAAGAGGAACCGATCGTCTCTTGAGATGATGAAACGTCGACATACCAACGCAAAAGGGAATTCGAAAAAATCACAGACTATTCCGATGGGATTGGAAGAAAGATAGAAGATATTACGAAAAGTACTTGAGAAGAAGAAGAGGAGCATGTCATATTCCATGAAACGCGACGATGGTGCAATATCAGAACACCCGACGAAGAGATAACGGAAACACATTTTTAATGAATGTTCCGGGCGTTAAACCTTTACACAGTTTATGTATTACGAGAATTTTAGAATAGATTCGTAGATAACACGGGAATATATTTCACCCACAGTCATGTAGGACACATACAGATCTCAATTTGTCCGTAGTTTAACTTACATAACCTCCTTAAATTCAGCTCTCGAAGCATACCAGCGAGAAACTTTGGTTGGGGGTCTGTTCCAGTCACGAGACGCAAAATGCAGAGTGTTCCCACGCAACGTCACTTTCAAGTAAATGTATGCACTCCAAATTATCTCTAGTACCGAATGAAAACTCTTCCCGGTGTCGCGCTAGAACACCGAAATATGTAAAGAGAACACGCGGAAGGGATGATCTTCGGTTCGTAGGTTAAGTAAAAATAAATACTTCAACGTTTTACACTCAAAACATGAACTATATTCTACACTGAAGAAGAAATGGAGTTTCCTGAATCTGTTTGTTGATGCTAGAGCATGCCCGTGTATTTGTGAGTTGTATTTCTCAACTTGAAAAAAATGCCACAATTACCTTTAAAATAAATTTACTCTTATTTAGTTTACACTAATAATAAAATTTGTGAATAAGTAAATTATTTGTTTTCAACGAAGCAAAAAAAATCTCGTGAAAAATAGGCTAGTTTGATCTTCGGAAGAAAGCAATGAATCATCCAGTCAATTCCGATAAAATTTCTGAGGGGAATTTCAGGTTGGAATCGTAGTGGTAATGTATATACCATACCCAGATTAGATAAACATAAATAAGAAAATTATAAATAATAATAATAATAAACAACCATAAGAATGCATTGAAGTAATTTTTCGATTGTAATAAATAATTAACGGGATTATATTTGCACTTCAGTGTATTACTTCATCGGGTTATTGAGGATGCTTTACCCATTTCGTGGAGCAAAAGTGCTTGAGCATACGTAACAAAATATTGTGATTTATAAAGACTATTAGTTTATTTCTGAGGAAGCATAGTGCGCCAATGAAATGCTTCAGATAAATAAGTAGATGTTAAGTTGAACATAATCAAATTTTGGAAAAGCGGATACGAATTGAGTTTGACTACGTGGAGAAATTAACTAATTTGTCTTATGGTTTATAATAGAAAACTTTTTCGATAGCAGCACGATCATAATCGGTAACTATTTTCTTGATATTTAATAACAGTCTAACACATTTCTTGAGAATTAGTAATTTAAAATAAAACGTTTTTAACACGCCAACACTTCGGATGTTACTTCATACATGAGGGTTATACAAACAATTTAGATTATAGATTCAATTATTAAAATACGGTGAAGTACATAGTATCCACATAAAATTCAATTAAAATACACATTACTCACCCAGATAATAGGATTGTCTCGTGACATAATGACATAAAATGGTCCTATCGCATCAATGAAATATCACCCTCCGTGACCGTACACCGTGCAATGTCGTGTTCTTGCTGACATTGTGCGATCCTTATCCAATCCTCTCACATCTGACAGACGTATCATCGTCTCGTTTCTCGCATATTTCACACATCCTTCAGTTACATCTCTCACATTTTTACATCTTGAGTCTCGCATCAATCATGACAATACATGTTAAATGTAACACATTTTGTTTATAACATAAAATTTACTCAACAGAATTAACTATCTACTATTATTAATCCGTTACATGATTTAACTTTGATGTTGAATAGTTTTTGTAGGCAATATTTGTTTTGTAATTAGACAGTACCGTATCTAATGTTTTTGATATAACTTCGACGTATGTTATACATTCATATGCCTATTCGTTGTTATGTTTTATTTTTAAGTAAATTTCTGATGTTTTGTGCGTTTAATTTGAGTCTGCCAAAACACAATAGAAAACACTTGCAATAGTAAAAACTATATCAATCAAGAATAAAATATCATATTAAATTGATCAGTAGACTACTAAACAACACCTTACTCACTAACAAAATAAAATACAAAATACGCAAATAATAACATTCTTCAACATACGGTGAGAACTGGTAATTAGCTGGAACAGTACCACGAACGCGGTATCTTAGTCAAAAACGTTGAAGATTCAATGTTAAAGTATTTATCATGGTTTTTTTGTGGGGTCATTTTATATTATTATATCAGAAGAAAACACTACTAACTAGCTTAGTGATTTCCATTTTAATTTAATGTTATGGATACAATGTATTTTGCGCGGTATGTTTATAATTTTAACTAGATCGTCTATGTAGCCTTCACGAAGGATGAGTAACATCCTAAACGTTGAGATGTGAAAAAAGGTGTGTTTTAATTGATTTATCCACAAGAAATGTGTTAGGCATCATCATCATCATCAATATTGTTAGAAAAGGGTGTTTTTATTTAACATAAATAACAATCGTTAAGGGTAAATTTTATATCATAATTCTTAGTTTAAATTTTTTGCTCGGTCGAGGTGTTCCAGTAATGTGGTGGTTAGTGTGGATTAATAAATCAGTGGATTCAAATTAATTTCTTCGCAGAGCAGAGAGCTACATTCTTTAAAAACCTGTAAAGTATATTCAATATTCTTGCTTTCGCTCAATAAACATTAATGACGTGAAATACTGTCAATAGAGATTTATTTGTCGCTAAAATTTTATTTCGCCACTTTCTGGGAACTTATTTCTCCATGAGCAGGAAAGAGGTAAATAATCAGATTTCTTTTGCTAAAACAGAAAGAGTTCAGCTTTTGATTATTGTTGCTGAGTGTTGGTATGCAATGCGTCGAAAATCGAAGTTAACTTTATTTCTTGAACTTCATATTCACAAATTTTATCCAAAGATTACTAAATTTATATCATGTCTGATATTAATTTTTATTATTAAAACGCATTTACTAACTGAGCAGGCTAATCAACTAAATGAAAATAAGATCTTTTTATGCACAAATAGGAACTAATGAAATTTCATCTGTAAAGAATTGTCCGTACGTTTTATCTTGCACGGAATAAATCGTTATATCTATCCTTTTTCATCAGGCGTATTTTTAAAGGAATGAATGGACTGAAATGAACGCAAACAAACCTGTGTTCTGAGTTTGTAAATTGGAAATCTATTTGGGGTATGATAACGATCACTAGCTGAAAGAGAAACATTTTGTGGTATACCTTTACAGAGCTTTAATAAAGGATTACATTGTGTTTCTTCCGAAATTTATATTTCAAAACTCCACCAGAATGTTATTAAATATAACAAAACATATTAATTAATCCACTTGTAGAGCAAACCGTACTCAATTGTCGTTTTCTTTGTGAACTAGTAGCAGTCTAGCCACTGTGTGAGCTAGTAGTAACGAGTAGAGATAAAATATAATTTATATTTATGCACTGCAGTAAATGTTATTGTTATTAAATTATCTCTATGTGGATATTCTCTAGATGTATTCATTTTGAGAAGATCAAAGCAACATTTTATAGTTTGCACCATCATTATTGCTTCAGAGTAGTACTATATCGGATACACTATCATACAGAATTAATTATTTGAGAGTACTTAATGAACTGTTTGTTTACTGATTACTCCATTTTCCATCAGGGATTCCTTATCAATAGGTCTTTTCTTCGGTAGTTTTAGAGTAAATAAAATTATATAGAATACATATAATCACAATGCATAACTACATTGTGATTTTTATCTCAAAATGTTTCCCAGGATTTCATACTTTTTAATAATATTTGAAAAAGTATTCATTGAAAATTGCATCTTTCAAGTGGTTTCAGGTTTTTAATTTTCTTGAAATTGAAAGTTTGCTGTTTTGATATAACAAATATATCAAATAATTCTCATTCTAGAATTTTCAATATTGCACATACATGACGGATATTAAAAAATACTTTATTTCCTAGTTAATAGTGTATTTTGTGCCTGAAGCGAAAAGGTTTTTGGGGTTCCCGGATATCGAAAATGTGATTTTACGTATGGTAGTCCGCCTGCTCACAGCACTTGTGGCTATTTCAATCACTCCTTGTAAAAATTAGGATATGCTTCTCGTCGGTATACTGTTGTTCGTAAGGTTTTGAATTTAGCAAATATATCTGTGAAGTCTGCAGTTTGTTTCAAACCTGGATGTAAAAGGAGAGCTGGCAGCTTCTTCATTACAGTCGTGACTCTTAAGAGATCATCCTTTCCATGGATAATGTGGGAGCTGACGGTACACTAAGAGAAATGAAGTGAAAATATTTACCAAGAAATCTTGGTAAATTTCTTTGAAAATATTTCCAACATAACAGGAAATTTTCAGCTATGTTGACTTAAAATGAGTTAAAATTAAATTCAATGGAGGGATTAATGCAATAGGAACTAATGAAATTTCATCTGTAAATAATTGTCCGTAAGTTTTATCTTGCACGGAATAAATCGTTATATCTATCCTATAACGATTTATTCCGTGCAAGATAAAACGTACGGACAATTCTTTACAGATGCAATTTCATTAGTTCCAATTTACAAAATATGTAAACTCCAGGGATTATTTACGTGATTAACCAACAATGCTCTATCAAAACCACGCGCAGAGACAGTACATTTCACCCAATAAATTTTTCACAAATTGGTTAGCCTAAATTGTAAGATGAAATCAAACTCTTTATGCATGGGACTGAAGCGTGCAACACTTCATAATGATTGCAATGAACCTAAAGTTGAACATTTGAAGTAGAAACTTCTTTGGACTGACACTAACAACATAGCTGAAGTAGGCGTTCGGAAAATCATTGTAAATATAACTTGAACACTTTATTGTCTTCTTTTATTCCATGGGTGTATTTGCGCCATATTTTTTCCCAACAAGACAGTAGCATTTCCTCTGATATTCTGCTAAAACAAAATTGATTGTATTTCCATCTCATGAATATCTGTCAGTGAACATATTTCGTTCACGTTGTTGGTACGTTTCAAATATTTCACGAAGTGATTAAATAGAGTGATTGAACCATTCAATTTTACTTTTTATTTTACACAAAGACTGGATAATATATCTGAGAAAGAATATGCAAGAATTCACACCTCTAAAAAATGTTAAGTAAATTTCCTTTTATGTGTATCCGTAGCCTACACCTTATCTTCCGCATGAAGAGTCTCTTCAGATCTCGCTGACTCTTCCTCCATTGAACGTCGTAGAGAATCTTGCTGACGTCACACCCTTTCTACTTGGATCTCGCGTCGTCTTCGATCGCGACGCTCATCAGCCGCCTTCCAAGAAGACAGCGACGCAGCACAGATGCTCCTAATTACCGCATGACACCTCACCTGCCTTCATATTGAAGGCCCGCCCGCCACTGCCGTTCCTCAGAGTAAAAATGCAAAAATGATACCAGACGGGTGATATAACATTGCTTTATCGATTCGGTTATCGATGCAATGCCATTATGTTCTTGACGTTGATGAGGTGGAGGAGTGAAAAAGGAGTAGTATCGTTCAGTGACGAGGTTCGAAATCACAAATCGATGTTTGATGGGTTCTTTTTTTGTGTGTGTTTTTAGGAATCGCGAATCAACATTAATATTTTATATAGGGAAAAATCTTTGATACAATTCTATGTGGTGTTATACGTGTCAGATAGTATTTGTATCGCTTGTGAAATAAAACACTCAAGGACGACACTAATGGAATAAAATGTCCGTGATATTAATATAAAAAATTATATCATTACCTTTAATATTTTCTCATCACCTTAAAAAAAACTTTTTCTTGTAAATTGAAACTTTAATTGAATCATTTATTGAAGTTTGTTAACCATAGTCGATGTGGATTCCGAGTAATTAATTTTTACGCTGAGAGTTAATACCATAAATTGATTACTTTTGCTTATGAAGAATTTTCCTTTTCTTTTTAAAGTATCATCTCCAACAAAAATAGCAGTCAAAATCCATTTCCATTTCAATCGCTGGGGCATAGTGCTTATTTTCCCAGTGAATCGTAAACCACTCAGGCCAGGCGTTCCAAGCGCTTTTGTACCTTCGATCAAGATTACAACTCTTCGATCCTTCCAAACTATTACTGCAGTTATGAACAATTCTGCGCCATATTCTAAATCATGGGCAAGCTATAGGGACAAATTTACGATGTGCAACCGCTCGCAAGCGTTCTTAATGCAATAAAAACCTTGGCGCTGCGAAGAATTTAGAAGGCGATGCAATCGTTAGTCTGTCGAGCTCTGCGCGCTGCGCTCCGCGACCCGGCATTAGCGCATTGCTTTATGACAGCTGAGTTCGGGTGCTCGCGCGGCGCAGGGATTTTTTCTCTCTTCACGCACTCGCGACTTGGCGAAAGGATCGGCGCAGCGTCTGGGTTCCTTCGATGACTCATGTTGGATGCGTAGGTCCGAATTATGTCACATAGACTCCATATAAAATAAGATGAAATACCTTAAACGTTTATCTAAAATAAAATGAAAGAACTCAAATAGTAGGAAAAATCAAAAATAATTTTAAATTTAAAAAAAATTGGAGTGTGCTCTAATCCACTGTCCAATTACAAATCATAACAAATAGGCACATAATGCAAAATAATATCGGAAAATAGGTAAACACTCCCAGAAAAGTGTTCATAATATAAAATAATTATAAAACTAGTAACAAATTTAAAAGAGTAAAAGTAACAGTAAAAGGTAACAGGTATAAGTAGCAGTAATTTACAGAAACGTTAACAGTGCATTGTAGTTGTTGGCTCCTTTTTTAGATCAACCTATAAGGCAATTGCAAAGATTTTAAAGAGGAAGATAATTCATACAAACTATAAATGAATTTGCGGGTATGATGTTCAGAAGTGTCCTATGTAAGGTTGTGAGGATAATTATGTTGAAAGTCACAGATCTTTTAAATATGTTATGTGTTTTGTCAATTCTTTTCTGGAAGTGTTTTTCTGGTTTCTTATATATTTATTGTTATACAGAGTTTTAAGTTTTATTGCCTTCTGTCATGAATTATAATTGGAAAGTTGAGTGGGGCATACGCCAGATATTTTAGTATTATTATTTTATACAACTAAAATTAGAACACAAGTATCAGTTTTACCAATATTAATTTGATTTCTGTTTTCTCCCGGAATAATATACAGAATCTAAAAAATGACATGCAAAACACCAAAATGGACATCAGAAATGTATTTAGATTCTCAATAAATTGCTTCCAAAATGTATTACACGAAATGGTAAGTCCACGGGTGAAAATTCAAATGGAATAGTAATGAATGTGGTGCGAATATTATCGATTCTCATCGCCTCGTCAAATGTGCCGTAAAGCGCATAATGGTTCATCAGTTATATTAGGTCGTAACTTGTTATGGAAATGAAGCTCAATACTACAGAACTCAGAACAGAATTCAACACAAGAGGTACATAGAGGCTTCTCTAACCTCTCGAGGAATATCTTGGATTACATCCAAACCATACACGAAATGTCTGTCTGTGTACAGTCAGTCAAGGTAATTGTACATTACTCTCCTATTATGCATTCCTCGTAGAGTTATTTTGTATTAGAGTTTTAATAAATTGGCATTATATTTTACTTTTTTTTGTCCTCGTTTCGCTTTCAATACATCTATAACTTTCAGTGAAATAAACTCTGTCGAAGAGAAGAAATGAGTAGCACTTGTCCCTTGAGTAATGAGTTGTGTTTTCATGATAAATGAGTCATCTTCCGTGTCTTATTGCGACTTCCTGCGCCATTGGATTCTCTCTTTCTCTTACATGCTACGTTCTGCGATTACACCTTTAAATTACAGCTGTAGAGCAAAGCTATTAAAGAGAAGCATCTACTCGCACTGCTAGGAATATCTCGGGTAAATATCTATATTTGAGGAAGAGGGTGAAAACTATCATATTATTTTCATGAATCCCACACATTAGTATATTATTCCTTCATGCGAAACAACTATTTTTGTTATTTGGAGCCTTTTTCTGCTCTTCTTGAATATTTTTATTTAAGTTTCTGTATCCCAATGAAATGTTTAAATACGTTTTTTTAATTGGGACTTTAGGGCTCGCCAACATCTGGGTCATTAGGGTCCAAAATACTTTTTAGTCACTCTTGGGTTTACGTAAGATAGTAAGCATTTTCAGCTTGCCCTGCAGAATAGTATTTCGTGTTCGCCATTTACTTCTAAACTCTTTTCGATAGGTTGCACGTTTAGTGTGTTACATCTACAGTAGGAGTCAGCGTGGCTCAGTGGGTAGAGCACTGAGTTGCCGGTTGGATGGCCGCGGATCGATCCCCGGTGAGGTGGGGATTTTCATCACGTCTCAACATCCAGACTGGCTCCCAGGCCTACTCAGCCTGCTATACAATGAGTACCAGGATCTATCCGAAATGCTGACCACATCTCCTCAGGAAATCGCGCGAGCTCTACCCTCAGCGACGGGCCAATTGGCACCCACAGCAGCGTATGGGTTCAGGAGCCGATCCAGACCTAACGCTAGCTAGGGAAAAATAGAATAGAATGTACAGTAGTAAAATCAGTATTTCCAATTTTGTTTGCCTATTGGACAAAGTTAAAGGCAGTTCTTGAATTTTAAGTAATAATATTCGTTATCAATAAATTATTCATAAGTATCATATAATTGCAGGGAAATTCCAATAAACGAATAAGAGTCTATTTTTGTTAACATGCAAAAGTATCATATTCATTCTCTGATTCATCTCATTTTTTGTATTCAAAGCAGAAAATAAATATCTATGCCATTATGATAATGGGATATAATTATTCGTATACATCAAAAGTGTTTTGAATATAATTTTATATAAATTATTACAAACAGGACCAATGCAATGTACACAGTTGAATAAAATACGAATCTTTTAAGAAAGAATTGAAGAGGTAAACAATATACTTATTAGTGCATATTTATTGATACGTCAATTAAAAAATTGAAGATTGAGTAAAAGGGCCAAATAATTTGCAGTATACGTGTCAAATTTATGTATAAACAAATTTTAATTGTTTTTGAGGATCATAACTCTTAAACTACACATAGTACAAAATTATTTCAGACAATAGTAAATAATTTCCTGCAATGAAATGTAAGAAATCATACCAAAAAAATTAAAATGAAGCACCGATAGTGGCGCCACCAAGAAAACTCGGTGGGAAACGATGTGGGATATTTATTTAGCGTCTTTTTTGCCTAGAT
The DNA here is from genome assembly GCA_002313205.1 of Laupala kohalensis. NCBI lineage: Eukaryota > Metazoa > Arthropoda > Insecta > Orthoptera > Trigonidiidae > Laupala > Laupala kohalensis. The sequence continues at coordinate 522,640 of NNCF01127600.1, read as the reverse complement.
CATTTTAACTGGACTCGTTCATGATCCACTCGAAGTCCGTACAAAATATAATTACACAGTTTTTCTTGGTAATTCACTTTCCATAGCACACTTCTTTCATTTAACTCTCCATTTTCTCACCGCATTGTAGCGTAGTAAATAACTCAATAAAAGTTGAGAAGAATGATCTTTTAGTGAAACAAATCCGTATCCCAATCTTTTATCATTCTTTCAGTATGGGTATCTACTTTCGAGTACAAAGAAAAAGTATGTCATTTTGGTATTCTTTTTTCTATGTAAATGTAATGCGGAAAAATAATTTTGTTTTCTAAACTACGAAATGCCGTGTCATTTGTATCAGCATTCCATGAAATGAAATTTACGAGTTACACTATTTTGTAAGGAAGAAGTATTGCTCAGAGACTATTATCATTATTTTCACAATAGTTAGATTACGATTGTCTATTTTATTTTAATAAGTTCATTCAACTTCTATATGTCTTAATTATAGATTGTAAGTTAATTGTCTATAATTAAGACATACAGAAGTTGAATGAACTTATTATCATTATTATTATTTATAGAAATAGAGAGAGTTTTTGGAACCTATTCTTGAAAATAGTATCGTAATTACTTACAAGTAAAATCCTAACAGTTGTAAGTACGTAAGTTAGTAAATAAGTTGACTTACTCAAAATCCTAAATAAAATTATTGCTTTATCTACTCTACACGGAGAATCAGAAATATTATTATTTTGAGAAATGTTTTATTAGAAGTGAGAACTTTTGAAAAAGGAATTGTAAAAATTTTACATAGTCTCGTGTAATCTATAGATTCTATTGTTTATATCTTTAGAGTTACTACTATTAACTCATGATTTTTAGAATAGAATGTTAATTAATGACATGACATTAAAATTTCACATTTCTTCTGCATCACTGAATATAATGTAGTAACCCTCTAATTATCTTCTTAAAAAGTAATTACGTTGACTATATTTACAATACATTTGTGTTATACATGACAAATAAATATTGAGAAAAAATTCAATAAATATCTAAAGCTATTATTTATTTGTAAAGTTTTCTCTATATCTCTTACATTCATTCTGCTCTTGTACACTTGAAATATTAACGTGTTTAATAGGAAATTTCTGTCACTTCATACAATTAATAATGTCCCCAAGTATCTGATGAAGCGGCGCGAAATATAACTTTTTAATCCAAGTCCGTAAAGTGTTGATACCGTTGCAACAATGCAGTTTAACGAAAGGGCGAACTCCGATGGTGAAAAGGTACATCTCGCATGGAAGCCGGTTCCCTGCATTTGTGAAGAAAGGTGGAAGGGCATCACCCATGGGAACGCGCTGGGCAGCAGCACTTCGTCCCTTGACACAGGCAGCGACGACCGCGGACCTCGTGTCCACTAGCCCTGGGCGAGCGTTCCATTCCACCCGGAGGGACCTTCCGACACGGCACGGTTGTATACGCCCCTTCCCCGCTCACATGTCTGTTCTCCTCTCCCGAGCTCTCTCGACTTGCATGTTGTAGCTGTTTCCCTGGATAAACCTCCGGCAAATGTCTCTATCACTGCCACTCACGTAAGGTAATCAAGAAACACCTCTCATCGTAGCATATTCTAGAGTATACTTACATGAGAATCTGCAACATCACTGAATATTAAATATCATACGTGGGTGGACAACGAACTATGTTTTATGAGTTTATACACATGCGTTAACTAAATTTATTATAATAATGAAAAGAAAAGAAATATAATAAAAAGATAACTAAATGTAATAATTTTTAATTGGAAATCCGTAAATTTCGAATAATAATGAATCTGTAAGATGACACTATTTTTACTAAGATTAATCTGATAAACTTAAAGAATTAAAAAATATTTATTTTTCTCTGAACGTCGCGAGTCAAATGTAAAGAAACAACGGGACTGGTTGACATAGTTTTAATTTTTGGGTTTCCTTTTTTTCCTGTTATTTGAGGAATACTGGTGATAACTGAACTCCCTGATAAGGAATAATAAAATCAAGCAAGATTAAAAAGTGTTGAGAGACCAAATCTCTTTTTCCGAAAGTGTGCTGACTGCACCATCTAGTTCTTGGTGGTGGGTTGGCATAGTTCGAGTAAATTGATAGAAATAATATGTTTCAACAGAAATATAGTTCCTTATGCCAAAACATCGAAAAAATGCAAAACCTAACTTGATTATTAATACATAAACATGCTGTTATTGACATGCAAACATGTAATGCATATATTTATTTTAAAATATTGAAAATGAATTTATTTCTTGGTGTCGCATGGGTCAGACTGGAGAAAGCGTGTGCCAAATTTCTAAGTTCAAGGTCTATTCGTAGAATTTTTACGATCCGTGTCTTTTACTAGGAAACACTTAAAAATTTGTGATAGAAAATTGACATCGAAATTCGAACAAATTCCGGACTCTTCTTTAAGAACGTTTGTGCAAAATTTGCTATCAACCATTGTTTTGGTCTGATATCCAAAAAGACTTTTGTCCACACTCTCCGCATTATGCGGCTGGAACAGACGTAGACATACAGACATAGACATACAGGCACACACAAAACACAGATATGGACACACAAACTCTCTTTAACACGAGGGTATTGATAGAAGAAAGCAGTCCCAATTAACAACTCTATCAAAAACAGCTATTGAAAACGCCTCAATAATCTCTGAGGTTTTACCTAACAACAAAATCTTTTCGTGAGTCCAATTACTCATTAAAACAGCGTGTCCTCAATAGTGCAATCAACTTATATATTAAATTGCAAAATATCATGTAATTCTAATCGTTTACTATATCAGTATTGAGGATCCAAGTTCCCAACTTCAAAAGACCTGTGCAAGTTGCGCAATGTTCGAAGAACATCAATAACTTCGATCATTCGTAAGCTTTTTTGTCACAACACCGGGCACGATCAAGGGAAATTTATACTAGTCGTTACGTTATTCTTTAAGGAAGATAAAATTTGAAAAATAATGAGAAATATTTTGAATGTATCTCGAAAACTGTAAATTATATCGTTACGAATTGTAGGAATTTTATACAAATTTTATCTTCTTTAAACAATGCAAGTATAACATATTTTGTAGATTGCGCCCTATAGAAGTAATGAAGAAAAAAATGAAGAAAGTTGGAAGATTTTGATGTTTCCGTGGTCGCGCAAGTCTTTTGGGGTTGAGAAATCACTGATATTAGTCCTAGAGTTATATTTAAAAATAAGAAAAACGTGATTTTTTTGCAGTTTTAGCCCTCTATTATGTACACGTTGACTTGCCTAACACCATTAGTTTCTATCAGACCAAAACAATGGTTGATAACACACTGCGCTTTCGTAAAAAATAAAACCTGAATGCCAACTTACCCGTTATGCCTACTAACCCTGGTCACTTTTAACTGTGTTGTTTCTTTTTCAATAGGGATCTGTGAATATGTGTATCTGTGATATATATGGTACCTGATCCTTATCTATAATTCAAAGATATATACTCTGCTTTACAAAACATTCCACTATGCTCCTCTCTCTTGTCAGATTGATAAGGAATATTGTTGCCACTTTCGGGTAAATCATCTTCACTCACACTTTCTATAAGTTATCCGATTTTTTTCTATCACTCATTCTACATAGGAATAACATATTTTAAAATGTAAACTATAGAAATGAAAATATATTATGTAAATAGTGTAGCACTTGTTTCTTTTAGTAAAAATAAGATGCAATTGAACTCTGGTCCAATAAAACAGTTTTATTACACTGTGAAAATTACTTTCTCTCTTTCTAAGTACACAATCTTTCCCCGGCTTGTTCCGACATCACGAATCTTAACGTAGAAATAAATGTAGTTATAGCAAAGTTCGGAAATAAACAGGAAGACATTAAACTATAAGTTATTATAAAACTGGTAAAACTTGTGACCGTTATGAAAAAAAAAAAGAAGGAAAATGCAATAAATTTTGCAGTGCTTCTCCTTCCTTTTCCTTTTCCTTTTAATTCTCATTGAAGTATCTAACATTCAGTCATTTCAAATATTGATGACAATTTAATTTATCCGTCTACTACTCTTAAAGTTTTAAAAGTTTTTATCACGCTCGTTTACATATTGCATCGTCAATACCAGTTTGAGTGTGACAAGGCAATTACATTTTTCGCATGTCATAGTTTTTAATTTTTTAAAAAATTATTCATATTTCTCAAAATATTTAATTTATTGCTTCTGATTCTTAAAGTATGATTTCTATATTCCTGTTTAAATTCCTATAAAAGAATGATTCAAACATTCAATGGAAATGAAAATATTGAACTCATTTGACGTCTAAAGGGAACGGAATTGTTTTCATTACTCTGTCCACGGTGCTGTTTTAGAAACACGTTTTCCAAATTCCTTGACAAAATCTACTTTGTTGTGTCTTAAGCTGATCGGTTATCTGCTACGGTGTAGAAAAGTTTCAAACAAGAAAAATTGAAAGGATAGTAGTAATAATGTTAGTTTTAGATCACATATTACAATTAAATCACAGAAAAATGGATGAATGCGAGTTAAAGAAAAGATATAAACACCATTATTATTATTATTATTATTATTATTATTATTATTATTATATTGTTGTTATTTTCTTTCAGGCGTGTACCTGGTATTTTGGTCAGCTGCGGGAATGATATTTCAAGCAGCTGCCCCTATATATAGTTACTGTAGGGAACTTCTAACTATTTTGCATGTATGAAGAATAATGGATTTTTGCATGACAATTACGGTTGTTTTTTAACTGCGATTTTGAATAAGTTTCTGTGAAGTAGAATATGTACGATTCCTGAACTTGAAATAATTACGGGAAGATTGTGGGTGTGTTTTCCTCTGCTGTTGAATTTAGAATGCTAGGTTGATGTATTTCCTGATATTCTCTGCTCAGGTCATTTGGAAGTTGACATTGTTGTGAATGGCTACATCAATGACGAAGGTTATTTTATTTATTTTGTCTATGGGAGTTAAGTCAGGTCTATTGTATTCTGTGGCATTGGCAGTTAGCATGGTCCTGTCGCATTTACTATTTTCGATACTTATTGTTATTATTATTTTATTCCGTTTAGGATCTCAGCTCTTTCTACTGGCCGTAGTAGTGTACGGGCTACACCAAGCACACTCACTCTGGATGATTCAAAAATTTTCTGACTATTCTTGATGTGTTGAGCAAAACAGCTTTCTGAAATTGTACATAAATGGTCTTACGCAATTTTAACATGCTAATACTATTGTTGAGGGAGATAGGGATGACTACTGTAGAGGACATTTCAACCGGTACTATGTAAACTCTCTCCATGTTCCATATCCTTTGCATTTCTGCCTTAAGGTCACTGTATTTCTGATATTTTTCCTGAATTGTTTTCTGAAGGTTGTGAGTGTTTGGCACAGCTATGTCTATCAAATAGATTATCTTTGTTACTTCATCTTTTAGCACTATGTCTGGTCTGTTGTTATTAATTGTACGGTCCGTGATTATTGACCTGTCATAATATAATTTGAAGTTATTGTTATTATTATTATTATTATTATTATTATTATTGGTATTATTCTTAGCGTTTACCTCATCTGTTTACATGACTAATAAATTTCAGTTCAAAATTTGACTGGAGAAATATTTAAAATTATAAGATTAACTGAATATTACTTAACGTATCGAAAGATAGTTCATAGATTCAATGCAGTAAGTCAAATTGAAGGAATAGTTAAAAATTGGCGGACAGGGAGTCAGATGAAGCTGCAAGGGAGTAAAAAACCGTCGCCTCCAAAAACTTGTCAATTTTCTCACCCGTCCTTTGCTCTGGTTCAGAATATCTGCGCCAATGGCCACGATATCATTGGTGATTCGTGGTGTACATTTGATAATAGTACCGCCATGGAAATGAACGTTGGATTGCGTCACTTTTGTTTAATTTAGATTGGAATTTGCATTCGCTGGAAAGGTTCGTGGTCGAGCATTTCAATGCCCACAAGTACATTACCATTCGGATCAGATAACTTTTTTTAATGCAAATTGACAAGATAGAGAAAATTATATTTCATGCGCAAGCGCCATATTTTTGCATACTTTCTCACATTATTTCACCCCGTATGAATTCACAATACTCGTCCATAGTTAAAACCCATCCATTGTTTCGCGAAGTAACCGTATTCATGGAATCATCAATTGTTATATGACGCCAAATTCATTTTTATATACCGTTATCATCTTTACAACTCCTCAAACTACTTCTCAAAGTCTGCCTAGAGTAAGTGCGTCGCTCCATAGGCTTAAATAAAAACACAGGTTAAATAAAAAATACTATATACAAAAACATTTAAAATGATGACTATTCTTTCATCTGACAAGGTTATGGCTAAACTAAATAATTTTAATCTTTTAATCATTCAATAGGACTCATATGATGCTTTCTTGCAATTTTTAAGTCCGCTGCAACGTGTCATGCCACAATCGTGTACGATTGACTGTGCACTATTTAAGCGATATATTTCGCGAAATTTTACCTCCAACTTAACTCTGGAGACCGGAAGAGAGTAACAATTTGCACGATCGCGAGAACTGCATACACTTAGCTGGAATAAAAAATTTTCTTCGTGTTCCAAATACTACTTGCCCCAGCGGTGGCGCAGGTGTTAGTGTTGTCGCTCATCTCCAAGTAATCTCGTGTTCGATTCCCTATGGGGTCAGAAAAATTGTAGCTTTTTCACATTAATGTCCCAGTTCAGCTGTGACTAGTGAAAAGCAAACCTTCTTTCCTCTATCTAGCTCCTCTTAGTGTTAATAAATATTACCAACTATTTCTACTAACCCCTCCACGTGGATCAAGTTGTTACTAAATCCAGCTAACCGGCCCACCTATTAACAATGACCTACCACCCAACTTCTAACTCATATCGCTCCATGTAGACAAGCTTCAATAGAACGCATTCCCATTTACAAATACAACAACAAAAATATTACTTGATAATGTCATCTCGTCTTGAAAATTTACTGCTTTGTATCCGAATTTTCGTCAGAACTCAGCAGGAGATATTTTAAAAACAGATCAAACGCTTTTTCAAAGCAGTAGAGATTTGAGTTGGAATTTTATTTTACAGAAATATTAGTAGTCAGTTTTGGCTCCAGACTCATTGTGATTTATTTTTTACAATCCAAAATTAGTAATTGATATTTCGGCCACTTCCGAGAGCACCAACGTACCCGTGGCGTAGCTCCTAACGCGCTCTCCTTCTACCTCTGGGGACGTCGGTTCAAACCCGGTCCAAGTAGAACCCGAGGTGGTGGACGGAGCGGCGCTTTCCCGGGATTCTCCCGTTTCCCCTGCCTATCATTCCACCACAACATTCACTCATAATCATTCACCTCCATTTCATTCATAATCGCCGCCTCAGGGGAGGTATGGTAGGAAGAGCATCCGGCACCCTATTATTCCCCAGCCAAAAACCAAACGAAGCATCATATATCCATCCCCATTCGCCGACCCCACATGAAGTGGGAAAGGGCTAGGTAGGTTTAATGTAAAATATTTTTTAACAAGTTTTTATTTTGAAAAGTGCTGTACTGAAAAGTAAAAAAATAGTGTTCAGTGAAGTTGGAAATGATAAAAGTTGATTAAAAAAATTAGAAAATATTAAGTTTTTTTCTTCAGAAATAAGTAATATTAGTAATTATGACGTTTGATACCCGAAGCTTTTAAAATTTTATTATTTTCTTTTTTGATCAACTTATCTGAAAACCTTTTTTAATTTTTAATTTTACTCAATATGATTTATTACTTTTTAGTTCAGTACTTTCTTTATGTAAAAGCTTCTTTAAAAAATAAGTTAATTTTATTTATATTTACGCATGACCTTTATTATATAATTTGAAGTTATCACTTGTGACTCTCGAGTAAAAGCTGTTTTCAAATAGAAAATTGGAAATATAAACAAAAACTTTAAAAGACAGGAAGTTTTGATACAAAGAATAAACTCTCAAATCTTCATAAAGATGTTATAAATCGATTTCACGCTCTGAAATGTTTGAAAGTCTTCACTTCAGTTTTAGACGTTCCAGGATCGTAACTTTGTAACGCCAGCATATAAATATTGATGATCGCTAGTGTTTTAAATGTATTTATCTTTGCCCATTATGATTAATATCTTCACAGTGTTTGTTTTCCAAACACAAAGTGAAAGTTTAACTCTGTAATCCCTGTACTGAATTAAGTGAAAATGGAAAGTGTGGAAATTTGCTACTTTTGCTAAGAGTTTTGTTACAAAACAAAACATTATTGAAGGTCACGGGTACTAAAAGAGTGAACGACTGCGGAGACTGCGGAGACACAGTGCCGTGTATCTAAGAAGATCAAGACTACTTATTTCTTCGTCTTAAAACTGATCTTCAATAAATTATAAGCCTATGATCATTTAAGATAATAATAATATTTATTTCGTAAGATAGTTAGATTAAAAAATTAACTAAATTTAACAATGGTTAACACTCTTCTTGTAATAAACAAGTACATTATCATATTATAAAACACGTACTTTTTTACTTTTGTTTGTAGATTTTCAAATTGAATTCCCACTGTAAGAGTTTTTTCTCTTGTCAGAGAAGGTACTATCTATCTACTCCTGTAACTTATTTAACATTTAATTTTATTGTACTTATTTAAAATTTCCCTTTTTCACATTTTATTTTTAATTAACCAATTCTTTTTTCATTACTCATGTTTGTTTTATATTTGTTAACGAGAATGGAGTTTTTTGGAGTTAATTTTAATGTTCTTTCTCCATATTTATTATAGACCTTAGGAACTGTGAAGAAATTTCTATTTCTCATTTCATTTTTTTTTTGTCGTTTAATATCCTAAATTCTGGTGCTTTTAGTGATCTTTTGAAAGTAAAAGAGGTTTTTCACTGACGTTATTTCATTGCTATATCATTAACATATATTAAATATAGCAAAGCACCAAGGAAGCTACCTTGTGCTATTCCTCTATTTACGTCTATTGTTTTACTAACATTTTCATCAATTTTCATCAATCATGATCTTACTGTTAAGTAATTTTGAAATAAATTTAAAAAACTTCCTCTAATTCCAATTTGTTCTAACATATCCAAAAGATAGATAGATACATACATACATACATATTCTTTCTTTCTTTCTTTCTTTCTTTCTTTCTTTCTTTCTTTCTTTCTTTCTTTCTTTCTTTCTTTCTTTCTTTCTTTCTTTCTTTCTTTCTTTCTTTCTTTCTTTCTTTCTTTCTTTCTTTCTTTCTTTCTTTCTTTCTTTCTTTCTTTCTTTCTTTCTTTCTTTCTTTCTTTCTTTCTTTCTTTCTTTCTTTCTTTCTTTCTTTCTTTCTTTCTTTCTTTCTTTCTTTCTTTCTTTCTTTCTTTCTTTCTTTCTTTCTTTCTTTCTTTCTTTCTTTCTTTCTTTCTTTCTTTCTTTCTTTCTTTCTTTCTTTCTTTCTTTCTTTCTTTCTTTGTGGGTAAATGCACTCATATAATCCAGTCCCGGTATCAGGGAAAGTTAACGTAATCACCCGCGGCAGTCTCATTCTCAAGCGCATTTGGTTTCGCGTTGCACAGAACGCGGCGATGTCCAACGATCGAGAGGGAAAGTGAATCTCAAGCTATCAGTTGCGGATTTGCCGTTTAGATTTGGATTCTAAGTGTCATTGTTCTGATCAGTCATTGTATCTCATCGACTGCGCATTTCATAACATGCTTCATCTCTTTATTCTCGTGGATTTTGTTCATTAATGCTATTCTTACAATTGTTCGAAAAAGAATTATTATATATCCTCATTTTCTTCTTATTATCACATACGACGTCTCAAATATTAATTTCAAATTTTCGTTTCTTTCAATTATGTTATATTTAAGTCCGTGGATGACGTAGTGCCCACAGAGTCTTGATAAGAACTCAAAAAGACTAAACATATATTGATATAATATATTAAACTAGCTGCAAACAGTCCATTAATTCCTGATTACATTAGTAATGGAACTGAAGAATGTGGTAGTAAATACTTAAAATGTATAAATACCGCAATGTGTACAAATAAAAGTGAATGCTTTCTACATCTCCTCCAAAAATACTCGATCTATTTCAACCAAAGTTGAATCAATTATTTTTATTTTAGTAAAATGCTGAGAATGTTGTATATGCCTAGCGCAAATGTTGGGTGAGGAATGAAAAAACTCACAAAAGATATGCAGTGAGGAATGCAACCCGCATTGTACAAAGTAAACTGTGATGACAAGGAAAACAAATGGATAATTATAATGAGTATTAAATATATCTTTATTAACTCACACTTATTGATAATTAATATGTTGATTCAGATATGGTAACCGCAAGGCACCAACGAGAAAAACACTGAAGCCTGTTTCGTCTATTTTTATCTACCTCATAACAGAACGCTTTAAGAATTTCGTTTCATACTAACAATTCATTATTTATCACTGTACATTGTTACAGTGAGTTTCAAGGTAGCTTGTGGCGCTGTGGGACAATCTATATTAATTAAACCTGGTTTATATGTTTAAGGAAAACTCATCACAAGTATTCAATTGTCTTCAAAACTCTCTCTACGTAACTCAATAAAATATGCTCGATAGCTGAATGACAAATTTCATACAAATGTTAGACATTTCCATATATATTGTGACGCTGCCAATCTGTGAACATTTACGAAAAACGTACTATATAGCTAGGTAGATTTGAGAGAGAATAATTTTTCAGTACAAAGAGCAACACATAATTGACGAAAGTAAAGACGCATATTCTTAGTTGATGAAAATTTAGAGTCAGAGAAACTTTCCTTTCCATATTATAAGATATCTCTTTAAATATATCACATAACATTTTAATGAGTTATAATATTAGAACAATAAGACATATTTCGTGTTTCATGTGTTTCTTGCAAATACAACATAACACATTCATTTTGACGTTGATTTAAATTTTATTGCGCTAAGTGTTTTCTGCTCCGTGACTGTGTAGAACCACCTCATACCACCTCATTTCGTAGCACGTCCCTGCATCCATCCACATGCGTCGCTAACCTTTTATGATATCTCATTTCCTGTCTAACTTCATTCCCCATCTTACTTCTCTCACATCTCTCGCTTTACTACCCCTTCACCCACGATCTAAAATCATTCTGTGTAACCGAAAGACTGTCTCTAGTCTTAATCGAATCCTTTTGCTCCTCGTTGCCGCATTATGATATATTTGTAAAGGAAACTTTCTTACTGGAGTTGAAAGGGACAACAATTTGTTCCGAGTTTCTACGAGTTCAGCTGTTTTCGATTCGTGCGAGTAAAAGTGGACCGAAAAGTCTTTGTTATAGTGTGAACCAATCGATGAGGTTTAGTTCGTCATACGATCGGTGGCGAGGGTGTTCGTGTTAGTAGCGTTGATGGAATGGACTACTCGAGTTGCGTTTCCCTCCGCAGGCAACTTGTCGTGTCAGGAACGAGGAGAACTGAACGATTGAACGGACTAGAAGAAGACATTGTGACACTCTGATTACAGTGAGCCGTCTTCGAAGGGTATTTACGGAAGTAGAAACTCCACGAATGGGGAAAGAGTGGTGAACGAGGTTTGTGAGTTAACTTTAGAAGATTAGGACAGGATTGAGGTTATAAACTAAAAACATACAACATAAGTATACATAAACAAATATAAGACGAAATAGAAATTTAGACAAAGGCTACTTTCATGGCAGTTTGGGAAATAAAAGTAACCTTATGGGCGGAAAGTCTAAATTATAAACACATTTTACGTTATATTGAAATAGATGGGGATGAAAAAATAATAAGCACAATAACACATTAAATTTCGGGATTTTTTTTTTGAGTTGGGCTTGTTGGTTAATATATTGTATAGCTTCATCACTCACATTAATATCGCGGTTGACAAATGGGAGAATCAATAATTTCATCAACACATTGAGAGTCATTGTGTTAACGCATGACTTAATGTATTTACTTATTTCCTATAATAATACATATATAACAAATTATTTATGACTATATTAAATATTTCTTAATTCACTACATTTCACTTGGTTCCCAACATGGTCAACACCAGAGATTTCCTATCCCCATTTCTGCGCCTCTCCTATAATCTTTCTTCTTTGCTTTTCATCTCTCACCAGTCGCATACTTTCCTTCGTTATCATCTTTTTCTATAGCTTTGATTTATAAATTACATTCCGTAATATTATTCACATAGTACTGCTTTATTAAACTTCTCTTCGTCTGATATATATATTTTTTGCTACTCCTTTCTCTTTAACCCTATTTATTCATCTGACGCTCACTCCCATAAAATTGACAGTCAAATTGGTGTTTCTATATTTTTGTTGTTGCGTGGGTGTTGTTATAAAAAAAAAATTTTCAGTCTTCTAACAACACACTTGGAACCTAGAGTGAGACTCTTTTACAAGAGGTGACTGGAATCCAATCGATTACGGTACTTAAATATTGCAGATGCTTAGGCAATACGGTGACAAAGTCAGTTACGTCGTGCGGCAGGTTAATGACTTCTCCTTTCTGACGATAACCCACTTCTCAATCACAAAAGGAGAGAGAAAAGTATGTTTTAAAGCTCAATAACAACAACGTGTGCAGCACATTTTTACGGATTTCTTTAACATTAATTCCGGACTTATCGTATCATTTTTTTTAAATTTCAAATATATTTTCTCTAATAATCTCTATATACAACATGTAAACAAAAAATATTAACCTGATGCTCTGATAATCATATCCAGAAACTGACTGGAAACGTTTTACAGAATGCCGCGCGCCCAGTTGATTGTTCCCTAGGAACTGGATTGAATTATTTTTGCTTGAAGGCAAATGTTTTGTAGCTGTTTGTCACAACAACAACAAACAATTTTATTCAACAATATTGTGTGTTGTTTCTAAGATAAAATCTTTTTCTCAATGAATTCACCGACGTATCATTAAATAGCACTTTTATCAACACTATGTTTCAGTACTTTTCTATTGATCAGTTTCAAAACACTTCTGATACGGAAGATTTTCTTTTATTGAACTTAATTATAACATTTATTCAGCTGTTCGACCTTTTTTGGTACACAATTTTTCATTTACAATTTCCTTAAAATAAGCGTAAATAAAAATTTCTTCAAAGAAAGTCTTAAAATTTAATAAATTAATAGAATAATAAATAACGACATTGAATGATAGCAGATAAACTCATTACAAAAAAATTGAAAAGCCAAAATACTTGAGATAATTTATGTTATAAGTAGTACAAATATTTGTATTTCATTCACTTCTTTCAACGTTATCCGTGATACTTGTTTGTACGGGTTACGTGGTCGTAGCGCCATTTTAAAGATCTATGGGTCTGTGCAAACATCAATTTTGAGAAAATAAAAGTTTGTTAAAATAAACAATTGTGCACATATCTGTCCATATTTGACGCATCTGAGAAGTTAAGAAGACACATGAAGCTTTTGATATTATTCAGGACTCTATAAAATAGAAGTTCAAACAAAGGAATCTCATCAAATCTTCGAAAAACGTTCACATATAGATTTAATTCATATTGATTATAGACTTTCTTCTATTGAACCTATGACATAATTCTACTTTTGACAAGTGATCAGTTGCAGTAACTCGAACAAGCTAATAGATGTTTTAAGTACATTTTATTTACAATGTGTATTCAGAATGTCATATTTTCCACTGTCATACCTTGGTACTTTTTTACCTTTATTGGTGTTTAGGAGAAATTTAAGGAAATACTTAACGCTTTCTTCAACGTTTTCTCCAAAAAGGAGTATCATTTACCATTGTATTTTTTGCCATAACATAACATGATTAGGCATGTGCCACATTGTTTTAATATCCGAATCTTGAGAAAATTGTTACTCTGGTAAGTGGAGAGGGTATCGTAGTAGTTTAAGATTGGAAAATTATTCGTACACCTCTCATTACGTCCTAATCCACTCTCAAAATTATATTCGAGAACATAAATTCGAGTATTATATTACAATAGGAGAATGTTACAAGACATTGTAATATTTTACTAGTCGTTAATTATGAATTATATTGATCAAATTGAAACGAGTTTCTCATAATTGAAAAGGTTTTAAGAAAATACGAGTTTCACTTAACACAACTTCTCAAAAGAATTATGTCATAATCTTTTAATTTCTTGAAATTGTTATTTCCCAAATTACAATAATTGCGAAGCAAAACAAAATCATTCTCGAATAGATTCGAGGATAGAAAAAAAAATGTAAGAGATGAAGTGGAGAAACACTGGAGTTGTTCATAGAAGGAGAAGAGGAAAATGACGAAAGATGAAACTATTGATCAAATAAAAGTAAAATAACTATTATATTCTCAACTCCCAAAGATTGATAGTTTTATTTTAATGCGGAAGAATGTAATTACGATTTTATTTGGTGCACTTTACGTACGCGATACCGATTCTTTAGATTTATATGAAGTATCATTCCATACCAACATTTGAACGAGACTGCTCCGTTGCGACTCTCATCCGCTAAAATGAATCACAATGAAGTATGTTATAACGCAGAATGTAGGGAAAAGAGCCAAGTAACAAAATGTGAGGGTATTAGCATAAGACGTCGCTTGGAATAGGGCCAATCGTGAAGATCATAATTTTTCGTTTAATTTTCCGGAGACCGGAAGTGTCGACGACATCGAGCCCAGCATGACTCTCTTATTTCTTGAGAGACTTTTTCTTTTTATGAACACCTCAAACAATAACCAAAGAAACAAATTTTGTTTTGCGCGAATAGATTAGAGATGGAATAGAGCCAATTGTATTCTCCTTGAGAAAATTCTTACTTTGATGGTCAGTCAATATGTACTTGTAATAATAGCAGTAACACTAAAACTAATAATAATAATAATAATACAAATAATAATTATTATGACCCTCGCACTTTCAGCAGCTGTATCCATACTAATACTAAATACTAATGACGGAGCATCTTGCAAGTTTACCTTTAACCAGTAATGTACTGCCGGAATTGCTGTAATCAGTTTTCTAGCAAACAAGTCATCTGACAAGGAATTTTTCAGATTGGACTAATTTTTACTTCCAGTTTGGCATACCAGCCCTTCACAGAGTTGGACAATACAGACAGAGAAACGAGAACTCATGTCGAAATATAGCAACATCGACATTACCCGCAGTCGGAAGAGGGTAGGATATTTTTACATGTTGGAAATCCTTGTCACTCTCAGAGAGCAACACGCAGAACCCATCTCAGTAGTAATCAGGAAATTTCTTCTCCAGTTGATTGTTCGCTTTAGATAACGATTACACTTCTCGCATATTATCAGAAAGTTTTGATCTGGCCATAAATGACATCAAATCTCGGGATGTAAAGGTGCATTCAAAAATCATTGTACGAACAATTCACAAACGCTCAACAGGATTCACAAGCAACAATCAACTCGATGACTGAATCACGAGCAAGCCATCACAGCCAGATATTACTGAAAATAAGTTGATGAGTTGTGATAATGTCATATCAGCAATGGAACTATCCATCACACAGTTTTGGACTACCAAGCATTTGTCCGTTGCATTTACATGCAGACACAATCAAGTAGCCCAAATAATTCACTAACAGTCCAAGTTTTTGACGTAATTGAAACGTTTCTCCCCATTGTAAATACAAACCTTCTCCTGTCCAAAAAGAAATAAACGACACACGTACTAAGCAAATATTTTGTCATTGATGTAGCTATTCTTTCAACTTCTAATTTGAAAAAGACTGGACAAACAAACATTCAAAAGTATGGGGTTCTGAAGACAGAAATACGAAAGATTTCGGAACAGAGTGAAGTTGAAGTAATAATTTCAGCAGCCGGTGTCATTTTCAGATCACTTAAAGAGCATCTAAGAAGATTGTTTTTAACACCAATTTACTACCAAATTTGTGGAAATCAGTTATCTTGCACACATGTTTACATTGCTAACGAAGAAATTTAGTAAAGACTGAATGTACTTCCGGTTTGGCAAGTGAGCCTACTCCAACGACTTTTTAATAGAGTAACAACAAATCATTGTTATACTTAATTATAATAATTAACTATTATTATAAATGAGCCCTCAAGTACCTAAGCGGCTACAAATATATTTCATACAACTAAATATACACTTGAAACCTTGAAAATTATACAATGAATTGACTTAAATAACCAATAATTGAAGGATGCAAACAATACTAACAAAAAAAAACACATCCCAAAAGATAATGATATTGAATTTAAAATTCTAAGAATTGTTTTATGAAGCAAAATTACCCAAATGAAAGAAAAAATTAAACCACTGATAAATGTAGAAAAAGATAAATATATAACCATACGGATAACACAATATTAAATATAATGGCAACTCTTGGCTAAGAAATTTTAGTATACATTGATAAAACCAGTTTATTGAATCAATTGTTATTATTTTTCCTTGCACCATGTTCATTTCTTTAATAATACGTATCCTTATTTTTAATTACAAATTAAATACACGACACATCGGTAGTATTTTTCAATCAATTCGTAACAATACTGATATATTTAAGTAGTATTTTTCAATCAATTTGTAACAATACTTACATATTTAAGTAGTATTTTTAAGAGAGAAGTATTTCTAATAATTTGCACAATGTCTTCTCCTTCATGTATTACAATTTTTCGAGAGTTATGTGATACACTTTCGAGTATTTTAGAAAATCTTAAAAACATCAAACTTAGTACTTTAAATTTTGTATTGAAAATAAATACATTTTATCATATACCTGATACTATTTTACATATTTGACCGCTTCACTGGTTTGTATTAACGTACGAGTCAACCCAGATTTCCTGTTTTGCCAAGCAAGATCACATACTTCTTCAAATATTCATGACATTATGAAAATATTGTTCTCTAGTCCAAGATGTAAAAATGAAGAAAAGTAATTCACATAATTACAAATCAAGATAAGTCGGCAATGTCACTCTCTCCTGGAAACTCATTGAGCATTGGTACCAACCACCGTGAGAGATAATTATATGCTTAGCGAGGTTGATTGACCCGGATAGCAGTTCGCGACAACTGTGTATAGTCTTTTATGACAGAAAAGTGAGAGGTATTTGACGAAAGACATTCTTTGACTATCGAGATATTTTCAGTAGTACTCCTCAATGGCTGTATTTGTTCCTTGAGGACAATATTAAGGTGAGAGAAAGCTTTAATATTTGAAAGTCTTTCTAATTCTATCCAGTCTCGAAGAAGAATTGACATCCATTGACATGAAGTATACCAAAGATATTGTACTTAGATGAATCGTTTGAGATTTTGTTTTCTATTTTGAAAGAACATTCAATGAATTTTGCAAACGTTTTACTAAAGATAAATGCAATTGAGTTAACTGATTTCAACTTACAATAATGTTATCAAGGAGAGTTAAGCGAGAGTAAAGTATAATTAAAGTGTTAGATGTTAATTCAAATCAAATGTATATTCATTATTAAAAATAGAACTGTAGTTGCAGATGCAACCAATTTTCTACGGGAGAGATATATTATGATAATTTGTGTACTTGAAAGTAGTTGATACAATCAAGGAAATGTTTCACACAATATATCATAATATCTCTCATTGTCATTAGAAAGTTAATCATTCAAAGTTTATTACGTAAAACGCAATTCAAACCGACTCCCTCCTTCAAAGCTTCTGCGAACATAACATCAGCTGTGAGGCGTTTTGTTCGAACTATCTTGGTCCAACACGCGATAATCGAGTACCATTTTTTATAACTTACTTTTTTAAATTTCAAATCTAGATATTGTATTGATTGTAGTTTTATATTTTTTAAATATATAAAATAAGTTTTAAAATACATTTATTATAGTTAAAAACAATAAAACCAAAAAAACTTTTATTAAGTTTTGAAGATTGCTATATCTTAATTCTAACACGTAGCTTTTGAAAAATACTCGTTTAAATTTTTTTCTCAACTTACAATGAATCGTAATCTACTTTTCAACTATGAATCAATTATTTTCCAATTTGTGTTGGAAGTAATTTGAATTCTAATAATAATATAATTATAAATTATTTCAAAAATTTGAATTCAAATACTCGTATAATTAGTTCCTAAATTTGTGGTTCCTCAATTTCTTTTCAGGTGATGCTGTTCACCGCTCGAGAAATTTCAATTAAGTTCACAAATTGATTGTTTAGTTGATGCAATTGTTTAAACTCACTAGACGCTCTTTGTTTAGCTTCTATGCAGCCACGCTCGATAATTATCTGTTACTATTTGGAATCTAGTTGGGTAAACTCGAGGTGACTATTTTTAAAGTGATATTGTGAGTCGGATATAAATAAAACTATTGTGATTTTTCATTGTGAACACTCGCGAGTCAAGGACTACACGATGAAACCATCTCCGTTATAGTTTGTTTGTATTAAACACTCTAAAATGATACTACAAATGGAGTAGCTGGCCGTTTTATAATATGACTTTAATAAAAATATCAAAGTAGTCCTTAACAGTATTTCGGTTTAAACTTCCTCGATCCTTGATTGGAAGCTCGATCGTGAGATAACTATCATCGATGTGAAACTCGCCAATTCATGCTCTAAACATTTTATTTTATCGAGAACCCAGGAAACGTTCTTTCTTCGCCATGATTGCTTTACTTTCGTTGGCTGATTGTCTCTGCTATCCGAAAGGAAAAATCCTCTGAGGGTAAACTCCTCAAAGCGAAAGAAAGAAAGAAAGGTTGTCGTTACGTCGTCCGTGTCTTGCTTGAGTGCTGTGTCAGTGAAACTGATCGCTCCTCTTCCGCGGATCAGATACAGCTTTTGAAGGGTATACAGGGAGGGAAAGTGTCTCAAATCAATAAACAGCTCGCTATTCCTCTAATGGATGCGATGTCTCGCGCTTCATTCTCATTCTTTACCCTTTCATTCTTTGCTTCTTTTATTGCTTTGAGATTCTTGTTTTCTGTACGATGTATTGTAATCTAGATTCACCATCGAATAGCTGCATTGATTAAAGGTGCGAATGTGATGAACCTTTTTTTGTGATCAGTAAGTTAACCATGTATACTAAAGGTGGACAGGTAAGGAGAGTGAGCTGTGTGGAGTGATGTTAGTTTCTATGAGTTACTTTAACCCTGATGATGACCTCAATAAAGGTCAAAACGACGGCATAATATAAATATGTGTGTTCTTATTTTCTGGCCAAATGCAAGAAAACCATTTATGACCACTATGGACGATAACTCTCATACTTATTTATTATTTGTATGTATGTTTTCTCGGTTCGGCCAACTGATGACCACGACAGGAGCTAGTAAGACCCAACTCTACGTGAGTTAACTCACTAGACACATCGTGAAAAGTTTTGGGGGGAACAGCGTCTAGATGAAATCTAGATTGCCATATGCAAATACTGCAACTGCGGTAGTAAGCCACAAAGAGTAAACTTTTCAATCATCACAGCTATATGAGCTGAGACATAAAAGTGAAAAGTTACCAATTTGTCTGGCCCCACCGGGAATCGAACCCGAGAAATCGCCGTGTCGGACCCTGATCTATCGTAGGGGCATTTATTATTTTCTTTTAAATTTTACTTTAGAACATGACCTGCATCTTAATGGGTCCTTGTAGTTCACTCTTCCTTTAAACAATGGAATATAAAATCTAGTTCAAATTTTACAAAATAATCGTCACAATATGATTTGTTTTACCTAAATTAAGAATATTTTTACAGCTATG
This sequence comes from Laupala kohalensis, assembly GCA_002313205.1. Classification (NCBI taxonomy): domain Eukaryota; kingdom Metazoa; phylum Arthropoda; class Insecta; order Orthoptera; family Trigonidiidae; genus Laupala; species Laupala kohalensis. The sequence goes on along the minus strand of NNCF01127600.1, from coordinate 502,812 downwards.
TTATTCGTGTTCGGGAAGATTTTTCTGGCATTATTGACTACTATTACTCTATAAATCATTCTGTATTAATGTACAATGCACCTGATGAGGATGTTGTTCAAAGTATTTTGTGAAATCTTTTAACCTTTTTTTAAACGTTATGTGAATAAGGACGATTGGATTCGTCTTTCCTATCTCTCTTCCTGTTTAAGTAAAAAGGTAGAAAAATGGCTGTTGATTGCTTTGGAGCACAATAGTATGCTAAATATTCCAAAAAAAGAATGATAGAGGGGAAGTAGGTATTGAGTTGAAGTTATATTACTAATTAAGTTCGTAAATTTCTTTGAGAAACACATAAAATAAATCTAATTCTTTTCCAGTTCTTATGGACAAAGGAAGGGATAAAATTCGAAGGGAGCATCACAGTACTTACTTACTTCACTTGTCGAATACATATAGGTGTTAGCATTCCAAAGCCACCTTCAGTGAATGGATACTGCACATTTTTGTTTATTAACGTTTCCGCAAGTTTAATTTAACCAGTAACGTTGCATTGTGTCCACTAACGGCTCCACCGGAAATCAACAGTTCCACGGAAGAAGGGAGTGCATATTTACGAACATGTTTGCCGCTTCTACCAATATCTTTGCCAAAATAAACAAAATGTGTGTACCCAATAATGTGAGTAACGAGAAAAAACTGTACCGCATAATTTCTTCTACCAATATTGGATACTCTTAGTATTTACTCCGATTATAAATTGCGTTCGCCCATATGTAAGAGAAATTTTATTTTCCAGAGCTATGTCTCTCGTAAATCGTCTGGTTGGTGAAATATTGGGAAACGATTTATGGTGAGACATTTAGAGAATATAGCTTCGTATATCTTTCGTAGTCTGTAAGTTGACAAGATATGAAAAAGAATCAAATGTACTGCGTGTTCGTGAATTGTGTAAAATGCAATTTCTTCACTATTAGTCATGTGACTTAACCAGCTCGTTTCATGACATCCCTGCCTTCTAGTAGTATTATATTTAAGGCAATCATCGTAACTCTAAAATCTTATTCCCCATGTAGTTTCTAGTTGATGTATGCCTTCGTTTAATGTTTTTTTTATGATACTGTTAACCCCTTATTATAATTAAGACTAACCTACAAAAACCGAATTGATATCTCAATTAGTTCGTGGGTATAAGGAAAAATACAAACAATTAGATAACTTCCCAATTTACCCCTTTACAATAGGAATTACGAAAAATCTTTTCTAAATGTGGCTTTATAATACGAAAGCTACAACCTCTCAAAATTTCTAGTTCCTTTCTTCTCTTCAGGACAACGAAGCTTATACGACGGAGACATAAATATGTATTACCTAGAGAAGTACCCGCACAGCCAACGTCTTAAGACTGCAAGGAGAAATCATGTTAATATGATTTCCAGATAATATTATCTCTTGCTCTCTCTTTTTACATGCAGAGTGCAATCGTGATTAATCGTGTATCATGTAGATCAGACCTGAGTATAGTCTATAGTTTTTCCCTGCAGAATATGTTTGAAACATTTTTTTGACCGGATATTCCTTCATATTACACCATCAATACCATTGCATCTCAAGGTTTACTTTAACACCTTTAATTGTTTATGAACGGTACTATGAGATATTTTACCGTAATAACTATCACAATGATACATTCCGTAATTTAATTCAAGGTCTTGGCATTTTGAAATTATGTTCTCCGTTTCACGAACAATGAGGTGAATGTTTTTATCAAAGGAGTTGGTTTTATTAGTTGACTTTCATGCAATACCTCTCTATCGTGTTTAATAAATATGGTTCTGCGCACGGACAGTGAGATTACAAGAGTGATCGATATTTAATAAATAGCTTTGACTCTTGTAAAATTATATAGAGAAATTCTTGCATTGAAGTCTCTTCCGTCAAACAAATTAGGCTAAGAAGCAAGACATGAAATTCTTTATCCTACAATTCGAAACTCATCAGACGAAATAGAAATCAGTTTCTATTCAGTATTGGCGATTGAAGCTTTTCAAAATTCATGAATTTTATTTTTCAACATATAGATAGAAAGAAGTACTTTTTCTTTTGTGTTTATCTCATTCTACAATTGCATTACAATTCTCATTGCATGGTGGTGTCCTGGTGTTTGCTCCCAGACTTCTTTTCTTAATTTCATGTATCAAATAGTTAGCATAAAAATTAAGATCGAAATGTTGATGAATATTTGAAAATAATCGAAAAACAATACCGCATTCTTTTATTAATACTGTTTTAACTAAACATTTAAGTCAAGAATATAGAAAACGACATTACTTGCCTTTTAAAATTGATATGTTTGAATGGCGTCGTTAGAACCAGTTCGTTGGTACTGTGGGAATAATCATCTTCAATTTCATATTGTAAATTACTCTTTACATTAAATAAATCACAAGTTATGTAATATTTTTATACTGAAAAGAATTATAACAAATGTTAGAAAATAAAATAAATGTCACATTAAAAATAACTAATTTTGTGAGAGGAATTAAACTATTTTCAAAATAGTTCGAAGTTCAAAGATCCTATCACGAATGGTGACAGATGCAGAAAGTGTTATGCCGAAAGTGAAGTAATAGTTTATATCATATCCGGGTTTTTTCCTGGGTACTTAAAATCAGATACTTGCTTTATGTAAACAGATTAACTTCATTTTTCTCTGCTAAACCCTGCACATATGTTATTCATATACTACTAACACGATATCTAAATCATACCGATACCTTCGTACGATCTACCACCCACCGTGTGAAAGGGATAGTAACCGCAAGAGGCGGGGGTGGAGTGGGAGGGGGGTAGACTCCGTGAGAGGGAGGGGAGCGCGTTCTCCGCGCGCCTTGCTTTTAATTTCGCCGCCGCTCGCGCCGCGCGGTCACTAGTGCGGCGGACGCAGAGTCGACGGCTGCTGAGGTGCGACGCGCGCAGCCTTCCCATCGGCATCAGCGCGATGGTGGCTCCTCCACGCGTCCGCAACAGGTAGGACGCAACGACGGCGATCGACGATAGCAGTGGCATGGATCCTTCCTTACATCCAGTAATGTATGACGACGCTTTGGGTGTTATTTGAAAGTGTTACACTCGGAATTGTGATTGTTAGTGAATTTCGACGAGTGCATATTTAATTTTTAATAGTGTACGTGGCGTGTGATCCTATAAAAATGTCAAGTTCGTTTTGGTGGTGAACTATCCATTTTAATACATTTGCATTGGATCAAGCACGGAATAAATAATTGATTTAATATTCTCTTCGATCAAGTGCTGAAATTTTTATTTTAACATTTGGCCACATTTAAAATGTTAAAATAATTTATCTTTTGAGAATATTCTCTTTCACTCTCATAATCATATTGTGATATATTATACACTCTTTTAAGTAGAGAAATGTCTCGTTTTAACTCACAACGTTATGTATTTATTTACGTACATTTACGTTACAATAAACAAAATAGCTGTCAAAATGTTATGAGTTAAAACAGAAAATTGTTCTATTTAAAAAATCGTATATTGCAATACTTTGTGTTTATCTAATGCGCCATGAATATTTCACTAACACCTTTATAGTTCTTATATTGTTTGTGCTTGGTCTTCACAAAATTAAAAATACATCAGTTATCGTTCACTTTTCACCTCGTGTTTCAATATCAATTAACACTTCAAACGTCATTCAGCACGTCATGCATTGAATGTTTCTGTTCTCTCCACGCATTTCGTGTGTGTTTCTACCTGGCAAGAGCTTTTGACACTCGAGTGTCTGTGGCGCGAATATTCGAGAATACTATGTGCGTATAACGCAAGGTCTCCACTCTGTGTATGCGAACACATGCTAAAGGACCTGCTACGCAATAGAGCCACGGGTTTGCTTTGTATCATGTTGCTTTTATGAGTACTGGTGTATACAAAGTGATGTAAAGTGGCGTAGTCCAAAATTATACTACTTATTTTTCAATAATAAATTTATCAAAATGTTTTCTCAAAATGCATACGTTTTAGCAAAAATACTGTTATCACACTTCCCAGTGCTATCTTCCATATCTGAACTTTATCGTTAAACATATACAAAGGTAATACCTTCTTTAAGATGAGATATATAAAAATTACGAAATGAGGCATATAAATTTTTATTACATTTAACCAATAAAATGAATTTGACAGTAATGTAATATGAAAATTACTAACGAATGAATTTAATCCGACCAAATTTCAAATTTTACAATATTATAATTTTTGGATGTGGTTTGTTAGTATATTTAGTATCAATAAAAGAATTCATTTCATTTAAAAAACTCACTAGTAAAGAATTTTACATAAAATGTGAATAATCCACATTTATTTCATATAGTAAAATTTATCTATTGATTGATTTTTGTGACCTATAATTGACCTGTTATTGCATTATGTGATTTTCAATAATGTTTTTGTGTTACGAAGTAATTTAAATACCTCTTAAAGTGAAAAGTATTTCACAATATAATATTTATACACTTTAAACGGAAAAACCTCATTAAAAGTTTTCTGATGGCTAGTTATAAGTAGAATGACACTACGATTTTTAAATTGTTGAACATTCTGAAGTTAACTGCTGAATTTCACAAATGATGAAAGTTTAGTGAATACATTCAACCATAAATTAACTTTGTAAAAGTATGTGCTTTTGTTTAACATGTAATTTAGCATTTTTAGTTTATTCTGCATGATTTTAACTCATGATTATTATCAACAGTTTTCACCTACTCGACAAATTCATTCAATTTCGTTCAACCGTAGTTTTTCTAGATGAAGACAAAATCCAGAATTTATTGCACATTTGAAAGTTTTCGAAACTTTTTTTTCTTTTCATTATAAAAATATCTTCCGTGTTATCACTTTGTCGGAATTATGCAATTTATATAAATCCCGTACATGATGAAATATATATTCTACGAATGCAACTCCATCTCACAAATCGTAATTTTGTGTTATACCGATTTTCTATCCCTTCTCTATCAAAAGAGTTTGCATGGGTTGAAAGATAACTTCTGTTGACTATATTTGGAAAAGTTGAATATAATAACATATTTTTGTTATTTTTTTATTTTTTTAAATATATTTATTTTTTATTAGTATAAACTCTCTGATATTTGAGAACATGTTTTGCAATGTTTCTAATATGTCTAATAAAATAAAGGTTTCTTTAGAGAAACAGATCCTGATTCAGGAACGTTTATAATTGGTTTCAATTTCTCTGGCTTAATATAAAACTCACAGTCTGAGCATCGCGTCTCAGCATCGGACGTATATGTTGGCGTGTTTACACAGTTTTATCCAAATCAACGTTGCCATGTTCCACTCATCCCCTCCACATTCGAGGCGTAAACCGCAGTAGCATTTCCCATATCGTACATCTATCGCAAATTGATCCTCGTAAACGTCTTTGATACTAACTCGGAAATGTTCCGTTGGCGTCGTTGCTCCATGTTATCAGACACCTGTGGTTGTGCAATTACGCTTGAATGGATATGTGTGAATACGTAACTGTTTCTCATGTCATTCTTACTGACGAACTTATCAAGTTTTCTTAAGCTTCTTCTAGCTTCATTCTCATAGATGTAACAGCAGTAGATGATGCTTCTAAGAACATCTGTTGAAGGGAACAGGAGCAGTGCATTGATATAAATAAATTAAAATAGTATTTATCCTGGAACGTCAATGGAGAATCGCCATCTAGTGATCGTGTAGGCGCTCTTGTTTACGAGGACTCAGGAAAATTGCGTCCGGAGGCAAGACGTGACTGAATTACCAGCCGAGAGATTTCAGCTCTGATACATTACCATTCCTAGGGTGAGGTCGTTAGGTTAGCATTTCTTCCCCTGCGAGTGTGAGCGCCATCGGATGTGTTTTCTCCGAACGTAAAAAACAGCTGTGGTACATGACCCTTAAAAAATAATAAATGTAATTACATGGTTTCATAATTCTTTCATAACATATAATTTAAATTATTAGACATGAACATGAAAATTCAAAGAAATGTCGTAATTCATAGAAATATTTTGGATATCCCATTAATTAATTTCCTAGGTTAATATTTGTAAAATAGTTTTGTATTTCTGGCTGTTGGAAGTATAAGTAGAGACGTTGCCTTTGAGAGAATAGCACCAGAGTGGTCGAAGATTATGTCTATACATGAAGAAGACCCTCTAAGTACCCCTCAGGTAAAGCACCATAATAATTCTTCTATATAAACAATTTTATTATTTATGTATAAATGATTTAAAATATAATTGTATAAAAAATTACAAATTAAAACACCATATGTATCTTTAATTGTTCACTCTCAGAGCCGTACACACGGTGGTATCTCAGTGTGATGTACAGGACACTCAATGAATTTTATTGTATAAATGAAAAAAAAATTATTCTATGTAAGGAATTTAGCATAATTCTGTTTCCTTGCTTTATACAATTACTGATTACTTCATTTAAGCTATGTGATAATTCACTCAAATAGGAGTGAAAAATATTCATTATGTTTAAATGAATCAAAATTACAATGTATCAAGTTTGTACTAGCGTAAAAGTGATTTGTCTATGCAAACTTTTGATTACACTAGTAAATCTGAGAACAGAAACATGAAAATGAGATATTAATTCCATAAGAACCAAAAAATCATCTAATAAAAATCTATGTTTTTTTTTATTTGTACTTTATTTCAATAAAGAAGATAATGGTTAATATCTATACAAAATCTAGTACATAAATAAATTCACTTAATTGCAACAATAACCTTTTTTAAATATCGATGCTATTGCATCTTAGAACTTACTTTCCATAAACATAAAATGTGTTGATATAGAATGGAAGTTCGAACTCCATTAATGAGGATGCAAATGAAACTGTTCTCTTCAAAAATCACACTTCGAATATTTTTGAAACCCATATTCTTTTCTAGTTACATGGAAAATCTTTTAGTGTGCGCATATCCAGAAATAGTTATTTATAGATTCATTATCGTAAAGGAAAATGATATCACAAGCATTATGAATTGAATAGTAAATCCCATTTTATAAAATAAATGCCGATCTTGCTGTCTCTCAGTGGATAAACGAATAAGTAGAAACAAAAATTTACTGGCTAATTAAATAAACAATTTCGCTTAAATGGAACTCCAAAAAACGGGCAGTCAAAATTATGAGTCACATATCAGATTCCTCTCATGGGGACAATGTGCTAAATTTATAAGTGACCAATTTGTAGTAAGTTAACTTTCATTGTGTAGCAATTTATCTTCCTTACTTCAACTACCAAAATATTACCGTAAATATAATTCATTAAATTTTAATAACTTCTTTATTGTGAATGGTTAACTACGTAAGTGGCATCTACAACATTCATTCTCTCCCCCTGTTAGACGCAATCTCAAAGACGAATGTTTCCTAATCTAGATGTTTTCCTCTGTGTCTACGGTGTAAAAGCGTGATGGCAGTGGCTTCGGTGTTAAACTGCCGCATGGGACCAAGCAGTGTGGGGGCGTGCACCCTTAGCTTTGTCTCAGACAAATGGCGCTCTCCTTCGTTCGCTGGCATTCGCTTCCCATGTTACGCGGCGCAATTTGAGCACTGCCGTAAAAAAAAAAAAAAAGACCCGAGTGGCCTGGAAATGAAAGGAACGTATGAGCTATTACTCGGACGAGTCTACGCATTAGCCGGGAGCATCCGATGTTTTTTGTCTTTTTTCTTGGTTTGTAATATCGCTAGAGATAAGGAAACAGAGGAAATAGAGCGCCAATTATATAACCCCTCTGAACTTTGCATTATTTTTCTTTTTCAAGATTTTAAAACGATCAATTATTTTTGGTGTTATTTATATTTATGAAGTAGGATATATCAAGCATCGAGAAATTTATTTCTTCTCACAGATTTTATTCTGCTCTTTATACGAGAGAAACGTAATACTTCAAAGGTAGCGGCCAACAATTATGAAATTTTTATTGGTGTGGAAAAGATTCAATTTTCTCTTGCCTTGTTGTTTGGAAATGAAATTTCATACCAACTTTTTTTCAGTATCCGATTCTGTGAGAGAAATTGTTCCGTTTGTGAGTGATTTTAAATTATTTATAGCAATTTTTCATTTGTGAAGGTGACAATCTCCACTAATTCTTCTCTACTTATTCCTTTAAATATGAGTGTGAAATAAGTATCATAATATACATTTTATCATATGAATTATTTCTTTCATTTCGGCATTTCATATCTCCAACACACGCCCAACGATTTTTATATGAAACGCGTGTACTTGGAATGGTTTTTCGTGTATCTGTTGTGATGTTTCTCACGTAGTAATCTCATGCGATGCTATTTTTTTACGATGCAATTATGTTAGATAATTTTACTACAACAAAAATCTAAACGTGGAAAAGAATTCAGAAAATTCGATAGACCCTTTTTAATAAAATCCTAAGCCAACCCTATTTATGTTATTTTCGAAAACTTTTTTTCTCGATATTCCACTTCGCTGCGCAAAGGGTAGACATTTTCGGAGCACTATAAGTTCATAAATTCAACGTTGGAGCGCTGCAACGAGAAAATTTCATTCACGTTGATGACGCGGCGTGAAAATGAAACTCAGAGAACAAAGCATGGTTTACCGGCGCCACGCTACAGAGCCATGCACATGCGTTCCAATTTGCTTCCGAACACCTCATCCGGCACAGTGTGCATTTCCCGACGGGTGAAAAGCTTGTATGTGTGTGCGTGTGGGTGCGCGCGCACAAGCCAGAGTGAACAGGGTGCGTTAGCTGTGCGAGGCAGTGCAGGGAGCGTTGCGTCGTCCTATGGACACAGCAGTAACCACCTTTGTCATGAGGATTCTGGCTGGATGTCAGCGAATTGCTGTGAGCGAGACATGAAGAGACACGTTCTCTCATGGAACACAAAAGATATATTTTGCCTTTCATTCATGCAATAAATGCACGCACCACACAATACTATGCGAAGCAGTATATGTGCAAATCATAAGTCCCCTTTGCAACCACAGTCTTGGTTGTATTTTACCTGTAAAATTATTTTATTTTGAACAATACTCTAAATAATTGCTGTAACATCATTTACCATTGTTTTTGAAGGAGAATTATTAATTATAATGGTTTGACAACCATTTATGTCACTAAAATTATTTTAAAATATTAGTTTCCTTTTATATATTTCCATAGAATATATTATGAGTAACTAATGTAACAAATAACTCATGTAATGTAATTTAATAGTACCGAGGACGTTCAAAAAAAATTATGAAACCAATCAACTTAGCATGGAACAACAGAGAGCTACTTAATTATTCTATGAGCGCAAGCAAGGATTATTCCGTCAATACGTTCATGAATCCATCAATTCAAAAACCCACTGAAAAGTAGATGTGGATATGCAGAAAAAAGAAACTGTTGGAATATTGTAGTATATAGAAATGTTGATATGGATATTCAGAAACATGTTCCCCATAAAATCAGTTATCACTATCGTAACAGATGAAGTAGACTTCGAAATGAGAACTCGAGCCCCTGCGCTGAAAGTTGCATGTTTGACTCCACGTAAGACATGGACGTTTAAGGATGCTATTTCATTAACCCATTATAATGAAATATCGGTCATAATCCTATTACAATTAGATATCAGTCACCAAGGGTCATAGAAAACTAACTAAAATACTTATCAATTTCCCCTTTAATACAGAAAGTTGGAAATTTCTGAATAGACCTAACGTTCCTTCCGGAAATTTTTATTCTAAAAATTAAATGTTCGATTCGATGTAGTTCATTCAATCAAATTTCACTAAATTTTGTTCCAATTTTATCTAATCAAATACTGCATTATCTTCTTAAGATATAAACGATATCATCCCAGAACATCATGGCGTAAGTAAATAGTAGTGTGTAGCTGTCCTCCTTTTCCTACTTTCGTTTACCTCCCATCATTCCAATCCATGCCATACTTTCTTCTGTATCAAACTTTCGTTTGCTTTCGTACTGATCTTTTCCTCTCATACTATTTAAGCGTACCCATGACGTATCGTAATAAACGCTGCCTTACCGTCAATTTGAATGAATTCGTTACTAGAGAACTATTCTCTTCACTGCTTAAAGCGACACTTCGTGATGCATTAATGCATTACGTCAAGACACGCCGACTCTCAACACTGAACCTACGAGAGACTTCTACTTTCGAGAGTTGGCTCAGCGTTACAAGACAGCGCGGCGTTCAACAAGGCGGATGTCCAACAAGTCGATAGTCCAACAAGGTGGGTGGTGCAGCGGTAGCACACCTGCGGCCAAAGCAGGAGGTCCCAGATTCGAGCCCCGGTCCGTAGCAATTTTCACTTGGCCGTAGATAATGCAAACTTCCTTCCCAGAGTAAAAACTCGGAAGTTGTAAGTTAAAAATTCATTTTCAGTTGGTTTTTTTACTTTTATTTGATTAATTGAACTTTTCATGAAACAGAAGAATTATTATATTTAGTCACATTACATTCTGTATTGTAACCATTTGAAAGGCTAATCAACTGACTTTTTTGCAGGTAATCTTCAAATATTTTTTGTCCGAAAGAAATTATTTTGATGTAATGTTGAAAATGTCAATTTGTGAATTTCAATGAGAGCATACGCCGTGCAATTTTGGAATAAATTTCGAAGAGTGAGCTCAATTTACGGAGACTGAAGAGTAAAGGTCTCAGTAAACCTTCCGCACTGGCCAATGTGTCCTGTCAGACATATCCGGTAGGATTTTCTAGGAGATACGGTTAGTCTGGTTGTCGGTTTTGGCGTTTATTTATGAGTAAAAACCCAAGACTTAAGAGGAATCAATATAGTCAAAGCAAACAGGTATTAAACGTCATTTTTTATTTACGTACATTTCACACAAATTAAAAGTAACTTCTGTTGAAATTGTGCAATGTATAATTTATAATTTTATGAAATATGAATTCATTAGAAAACTCGTCCATAGTGCAACGCTTCGGGAAAATAGTATTATAACAGTTTTTGGAACTCAATGAAAACTACCATGATAAATTGTAGTGCAATAGTTCATAGAAAACCAATTTTTCCCTCTTACTGTTCCCCCTTTGCTTTATAAGAAATGCATTAAAATCCCTCCATAAGCTCTATTGAAACGTGATAATTGTTGCGTTCATTTTAGAATTAGTACTTATGTGAATATAACCTTTTCACATAACACGTATTTATACATTGCCCTTGCCGTTGACGAGCCCTAAAGCCCCACAAAAAAAATACATTCCATTATAAACGACTAAAAACATTTTGAATTTTAAGTTCAAAAGAATCTCACTTTAATAGATTTCAATCGATATCCAATAGATCAAAAATGTTTTCTTAAACCACATTACTCAAGTTATTTATCCTTCGGTGTGTAAATTTGCTCAAATGTATTATTATTATACGCGTATAACTGTTCTTGATTTTTCATCAAAAATTATTGCAGCTAATGACTACTTTATACTTAAAGCTTTTCGTACCACGACGTTTTAAGTCTAACAGTAAGAGGGAAGCGATTTGTGGCGTCATGTTTAATAAATGTACTTCTTTTAATGACTTTTAATCACCACATATTTTTCACGGCAAGTTATAAGTTGCATGTTTCCGCAAGAGAAGAACTTATTTGTTTAAGAAGTTTTTGTCCGAACATTCTTACCATAATTACGAACATTCTTACCATAATAAACATTTACCAAAATTTATGAAAGTGTATCAAAACCATTCACGGACTTAACTTACGTTAGCGAAAATAATAGTTTATAATACGTTTTAGAAAATACGCAATAAATTTGCAATTTCTTTTGTTCTTGCTATAATAACGGTTATAATTTTCTTATAACGGTTATATATTACATAGTTTCCAAGTACTAACGAAATACATTTTACGTCCCACTAAGAGAGAACACAATTAAGATCGATCCCGTGACTAATTATTCTCAGTTTGAGACAAACGAGTTTTCTGTAAAACTATACTTTTGGGAAATTTCTCGTGGGGCTTTATTTGTTGTGGAGTGCAGTAGAGTTTCAAGCAACATTGTTAATTGAAACTGAATTTGTAATCAAGAAACAACATTTGAAAAGCTTTATCAAAGCATTAATGTTTGATATCCTCACAAATTAACAAAGTTTGCGTAATGAGTAGTAACACAGAGTAACTTTTCACGTTGTGAGCGCCATGTCTCCGTGAGGCATAGCTAAGTCTTATATGTCCGTGCAATTAATCCACTGCTTCACCCCTTAGGTTGAGGAGGATTTGGACAGAAGAAGGTGGTGAAGGGTCTGGGTTTAAGATTTTCGTGAGATTAATGGAAGTATAGAGCACTGAGGACAAATGAGAAAACGCTGTGGTGATTGCTGAGGACGATTCCTGGAGATTCTTCAGCATGTGAGGGTAGATGGTAGAGAAGTGGATGATTTGGAGTGTCAGGGGAGTTCGTATGACATAATAATTAGACTTCGCATAAGATCTGGTTTATACAGAGGCACTAGTATGTAATGACGGTTTGGACGACGAATATGAAAAAAAGATAGTTGTAATCGTGCCATTTATTCTCGTCCATTATAATGAGAAGGGCTCTAGACGAACATAGCGATGTTAGCATGGTTCTAAGTTATCTTATCAGCTATGACTATGGAAAATGACGTAGGAGTCTGTGTCTAAAGCTTTGGGGAATAACAAGGGAATGGAGTGGGGGAATGGAGCACTCCTGGCAAGCACCCGGGTTAATTGGTGAAACTCGAAACTACGCCTTACTACGCTGACTCTGCTCCACCAAGGTTCTTGTTTGGTCTCAGCGCGGTCTTTTTAGCTACGGCGCGGCAGCGTCGACAGTGGCGCCGCTGCAAGTTGGTGAGCATCACTGTCATCAGCGTGAAGTACCTTATTAGACTGGTATCTCATGCTGGAGAAAATCGCTGGAACTGTCGAAAGAAAGTTTATTAAAACACTTTTGAAGGAAAATGCGGTACGAGTTTTGTGGAACTTCGGCGAGTTTGGAGAAAGGAAGGCTTAATGTGCTGATGTTGACAGAGATAAGAAAGATAATTGGCTGGCTTTATTGGCAAATTAGGGAAGAATTTGAATACATCTCGCCATTCTTTTGCTACAAAAGTTTATCTGAAGTTGTCTTTGTCCTCTCAAGTTGTATTCATAGTAACTTATGATTGACTTCCTTACCACATTTATAATTTGAAACATAGAAGTTATATGATGAAATAAAATACTCCAAATGGCGCCGACTTAACTCTGAAATAATGATAATAAAAATAGATTATTCGGATATTGAGCGCAACACTATGATTTTTAGATATATGATAATGTGATGACTCAAATTAAATATATTCCAGTTAAATTTAGTATAATAATACAGGTTAGTGATAGAAATGTTAATTTTCTACAATACTAGGTAAAATTAAATGCAAGTATGACGCATTAAGTATGAATAAACGGAATGAATTTATCCGAAAGGCTACCACATCACAGGTGTTTTCTGGAGGATATTTAGGCGAAATGAATTTACATATAAAATTTGATTTCTGAAATTAGATATCCTTAAATGTACAATTAACTCTCAATATTCAAAGAATTACTAGTCTTCTTGAAGGTTAATCGGTATAAAATAATTAATAATTATCTAAAGTGTAGCATTCTTGCGAAAATTTAAAAATTATTCATACTAATTCCTATTTCCATTATTTCTCAATGAGATCTGTTCCATTTCTGTTACGTAACACTTCCCCCTACAAAACATGAATTGGTGAAAATAAAATTGAATGACATTGTCTTACGAGACATGTATTGTCTGATGAGAATAATATAAGGTAATAAAAAATTATTCCGCGGATGTTGTAATTATCCTTTCCACAGTGTTTACAGAATATTTAAATAAATGAAAGAAATGATCCATATTTTAGTGAATATTTTTGTCAATTACACAAATTTTAGGAATCATATAATAGTAACGTACATAGTTGGGCATCTTTATCCTTTCAAAGGTTTAGATAAAATTATATCCTCAAATATACAATATAATATACTCAATTTACAATATACTCAATTTTTATACGTCTAATAGATTCTTCGTCAATATTTTATCTGGATTCTATAATATAAATTATTCACCGACGAAGCTCATCAATACTGCAAATATTCTGTAGAAGCAGTTAATAAAATATTTGACTATAACAGTAAAATGGAAAACTATTTCCAGGTTGGATATCACTCTAAAAACTATTTTCAATGATAAGCAGACTTCATTAAATTTTTAAAAAATCTTTTTTGTTATGTGTCAATTTTAGCAATGTGTTTCATAAACATTATTTATTTTATCTAATTTGTTTATGCTGTTATGGTTTCATTCTTTAATAGGCAAAACTATGCATCTTAATAGTAAAAAATACTATTTAAATTTCTTCTCCGTGTTCTCAATTATTTAACCGTAACCATAAATAAATAGGCATAATTGCTTTTGCTTTGAAATGATTTTACAGGTAAATTAGTATTAAAATACAAAAATTCTGATGCGGAAATTTGCTAAAGCGTGCTTAGCAAAACTTGAGAACTCCAACTATATGCGTACTCTATCTAGTATAAAAACAAAATAACCTTATACATCCAGTAAATAATATTTTTAACACAGCTGATGACATTTTTGATTCGCAAAGTTATCTAAGAAAGGCTTGAAAGATCGTTAACTATATAAAAACGTTCGAAACAAATCCTTCAATACAAACAATTAGTGACTGTTTTGAACTCATTTAGGGAATTTACCGTAGGGGTTGCCCTCTATACAGAGTGCTTAGTGAAGCGTTGAAAATTAAATTATACAAAATTTCAAAATCTCTTCATACCGTAATCCAAAGAATAGAGCTTTTTAAGAATTATCATCATTTGTTCACTTTATTTTCATTTTTTCCTTTCATACAACACGTGTCTGCCTAACATTTTCAATACCGGGTTGTATATGACACGTTCTCTTTATACCTTTTAATATAAATCTTCTAACATAACTTAACATAACTGTGGCTTAATCTGTCTTACTTTTTTTACTTTCATAATAGTTTCTGTCCTCCCTTCAGTTCAGGGTTGCGTTATCTATACCACCAAGTATAAGCCGCACAACATAATTCCCACTCTTGCTCAGTAGCTACTAGCCAGTCCGCCAACTATGGCTGGGTCTGCTAATGAGGAGGGGTGGTCGCACTTTCCACGAAAACGGTTTCACCGCCCCTTCGTCATATACTGCCCTTCGTCGGGGGTCAAATTCCTTCGTCGCACTCAGTGGTCAGTGGGGAAATGCGCGAGGTATGCGCCGGATTATTAGACCCTTCGCTGTGAATGACTTCAGATATTCAGTTTATTTTCCTCCTCTTTGACCTCCGCGCCCACACTTTCAGCTCAGTAGCCCGAACTGGAGTTATGTTGCGCCGGTTATACCTAATCTCAATAAATACAGTTAATTTCGATTCATAATATATCTCATTTCACATGCATGCATGCCAATGAGAGTCTCTCATGAAAGTAATGGAAAACGACAGGCATATACTAAAATCGAACAACCGGATGAAAGCCATGTGGAATATTGTTAAAAATTACACATCAACTTCTGAAAATCGCGAAGAAAATGTTTCTGTACTAAACGATGGAAAAAACGTAACAAATCCTCAGGACATCGTNATTAAATATCTTAACACTTCCCTGCATTTATATTTATGAAACGGTCGTGTTTGTTAAGACCGAATTACTGAAACACCACCCTTGCTTTGTACGAAACAGTCTCGTTCACGAACACAATACTCGCAATAGGAATAATATTCATCGCCCTAGAGTGTCAACCACTATTTGCCAAAAAGGACCTTATCATTCGGGAATCGTTCTATATAATTCCCTGCCCAAGAATATAAAAGACATTATGAAATTGAATATATTCAAATCCACGGTTAAAAACTACCTCCTGCACCAGTGNAACCTATACACAAGAAAGGAAACAAACGTAATATTGGAAATTACCGACCAATATCTCCACTACCCACTTTCTCAAAAATCCTAGAAAAATTGTTCTTTAAGCGTCTTCTAGATTTTTTATCAAAATAAAACATTTTGTCTGACGATCAACACGGTTTTCGGAAATCCTTTTCCACTACAAGCGCCATATTTTCCTTCTTAAACGATATTACCACATCTCTAGACCGTGGAGAACNTTCTGGTAGAGGCGGATTTATCATACAGGTTCTCTAGGCTTTGTCTACGGGCGTGTTTATTGTAACAATAAATCGTGAATTTAGTGTTTTTTAAACTCTTATGATTTTTAATCACTATACTCAGAATAATCTATAGTTCGATAATAACTTACATGTAATNAGCGTTGTCTTTCAGAAACAAAGCCACTTACTTGCGGAGTACCCCAAGGATCAATTCTCGGCCCTATACTCTTTTTATTGTATGTGAACAACATGTCATCATCCACATCAGATTGCAAAATGGTTCTTTTTGCTGATGACACTAATTTACTACGTAAACACGCCAATGGTCAAAATNTTGCTTCCGGAGAGTAAATTAGTTTATTGTCCTCCACGTGGTCATAAGCAGTCTGTACTGTTTTTTGACAATAAATTTATTATTATTACATAATTTGGTTGAAAGCTATTTTGATAGTTCGAATTTTCTTCTCCATTTAATACATTTTCGCATTCCTCTATTTCAAATATATTTTTCAAGTGAATGTTTTTCGATATCATTTACAAAGAGTGTGCATTTTGGTTGCAGGGATGCGCTCGTGACCGACCAGCCCAGCAGCAGACGAGTCATGATCTCCTGGACGCGTGGCCGCTCCCTCACGGCCAGCGCCGCCCAGCGCCCTCTGCCCCTGCCAGCGCTACTGTGCGCCGCACTCCTCGCCATCGCTTTTGCCGCCGCCGGCGCCACGGGTAAGTGACACACATGCATGCATGCCAATGAGAGTCTCTCATGAAGAACCTCTTTCTCACATATGGAAAATGACGGAAAGCAAGCATAAAATGCTGATGTTAAGAAACAGACTCGCCGAGCAATTATTTTGGAAGAATAATGTTTCCTAAAAATTGAAGTGGAATTTTGTCTTCGTTCGAGTGAACATGTATTTCTCTGATAACTTTCAGTCAGATGAAAATGGCGACGTTCCGGGAATCGGACCCGGGACTCCTCCTTTGATGACGGGTGTGGAAATTGTGTAAAGTTGCGGAAGGTGACGGTTGATGTAGAGGTGGCAGGAGTCCCGGGCGGTTTGACTTCCAGTTCGTCGCCATTGTCACCCGACTAAAAGTTATCACATACCTTCTCCACATGTAGATAAACGAAAGAAATATATGCATGTATTTTTCTCTTATAGTGTATTTTCACTCGGAATGAGTGATTGATTTCACTCTGACGCATCGAGTGAAGAAATTCACATCAGTATGGAGAGTCGTCGATGGGTCAAATGCTAAGTCTCCCGATCATCGTTTAGAACATTCAGATTCAGTTTAGAGAATTCAGTGGCTCACTCGAACGTCATTCAGATAGTCAGGAATTTAAAATAAAATGACAATACACCATTGAAGCTATGACCAAGATACATGTATGCATGCAAATTATGCTTCGTAATTATAATTTTAATCTCAGATGAGTTTTAATGTGAAATTCCACTTTCAGAGAGTGAATAATGTGACCTAACATTAATAAGGCTTCGGTCATGGATCATTTAAACATTCTTCTTAGCAGCTCATGATCTTATGCTTAGAATTGACAAAATATTAGCTGACGTTTGAATGTTCGAATCCTTAAAAATATAACACGCACATGTGAGCTAAATATTTTGAATAGGAAAAACCACACGTTGATTGCAAAACAGACAAGGAATAGATAATCTCTAATCAACTGCTTTATCTTGGTTGAATATTCTTCGACATTTTAATTTGCATTACTGGTCAACTAAATACTATTGTTGTTTTTGTTCCTTCTAATTTTCCCTCGATTTTTTAAGATGTGAAATAATTATTTATTGCGAACAATCACAAGATATAAAGTATCATAAGAGTAGAATTACGTAAAAGGTAACTTTACTGGTCTTGTGCTTATCTCTTATTATCCCACTTCCTATTCTACTTCTGGTGACGCTGGTTCAAATACCAGTTGGTCCAAGTAGGTGGGCAAAGTGAGTTCGCGGTAGGTTTTCTCGGGATACTACCGTTTCCCCTGCCTTTCATTACACCACAACATTCACTCAATATCATTCACCTCATTCGTACACAAACACCCGTGTCATCCCCGTCATTAGCAGGTCGTCGAAGAGCAAGTGGTGGTCGTGCACAACAATCTTTACATAGAGGAACCTCCACGCTGTACCCCCTGAGTAAAGTATACTGTTCGAAGTGTTCTAATACCAAAGTAATTCTGGTATGATTTCACTCATTCTTTCATTCTATCGCAAATGTTTTCAATCCTCTATTTGGTTATTACAAACTTCATACTTTCACGGAAGTTCCGATGAGTTTCCGTAGAATGCACAACGTGAAGTTATGCTTTGACCCTTCCCCTCTGCTTTCATCAGTACATTATATACGCCAGCACGGTCTGCGAAACACGTGTGTCACTCGACTAATTATTATTCTCATCTATTTTCTTTCTCGAGACTCAGTAATCATTATTTTTTCATCTCGTGTCTGAGAGAACTCATTAAATAAGCGATTCTAGTCTCACCTGAACGAATTTTATTGTGTCTCTTTTGTACTAGTACTGAGAATATTTCAACTTTCTCGTATTATGGCAACGTTTTCGGTGAACTGGCAAATTAGTGTTCAGCTTGTATCCACTTTTGCGGCAAGAGATTTTTCTATGTAAATTTAATCGACAACCTATTACACCAAAAAATACAAATGCATATAACGGTGAAAAATGTTTGTAATATCAGAATGAATATAAATCAGTATTGCATTCGACGTCAGTGAATAAAATTAAACGTATTAAAATTTATTTCTTTTTTTAATTAACAATTATGATTTCATTTCGACAGACGCATGTTGGAGTGCTTTTCCATTAACGCAATATGAACATCAAAATTCGTACCTGAAAATAAATCTCGTATAAATTATTACTACAAAGGAAAATGAGTTTTAATTAGTTCCTATGATGATATGAGGACGCTGAAAACGTGTTTTTATCTGAGCATGGTTATATAAAAGCAAATTCAGAGAGTGATGCGTACGTGCTAGGAAGCCAAGGAAGCAGAGGCTGAGCAGAAAGCTGTACAAAAGAGATAATTACTAATATAATCCGGTGAAAGTAACATCTATGTGTTTTGAATTAGCGCAACGGAGAGTATTGCTGACGGATGGTAGAAATGATTCTGTCAGTGATGTAGACGAAGTTGCTCTGACATGCGAAAGGAGAGGAAACATTTCAAAAGTACACACAAATAACGAATAAGAAGTTCCAATAAGTGATTAGAAACCACATGAAGAAATAATTAAAAAGTGGTCATTTTAAAATAATTATAGGCACCTTTGTGGTATTATTCCATAATCACCATTAAATTAAACTAATTTTGTAATTTTTCGCATTATATTTGGTGCTCTGACCACTTGTGCGTCTCGGGGAATGGAAGGCAAATAAAATTCTACTTGATTTATCAATGGGGAAAAAACTCAAGCTTCCAACCAAAATTATGGGACGACAGAGCGATACAAAAAAACAAATTTAAAACTAAGTATTTCTTCCGAGTTATTAAAAAAATGTTTAATATAATTTTACAATAATCTCAGTAGGAAGACGTCTACTGGCAGTTAAACACGTGTGTTCATATCCCATGGATGTATCTCTTAGTGTGACCAGCTCTGTATTTCATTCGCCGTTAATTGAGAACAAGTCAAATTCAATTAACATATCTACTTCGATTAACAAATCAATTCCAACCAAAAAACAAGTTAACAGGGGTTCAAATTCAATTAATAAAATCATAGATAGCTCAAGTTTAAATTTAATAACTGCCTGAGCTTGCTTAATTGTTTTGTACTGTTTCGTCTGGCACATACATGAACCAATTTGCTAACCGTTGCCGATGCAAGGAAATAAATATTTCTTCATAATTCTCCTATAAATACCAACCCTGATGGTATCATTTTAATGACGAACTATTGTTTTACAAGTGGAAATGAACAGATTTTTATTTGTGAACGTACAAGTTTATCTTACGACTTCAAAAATTGCAGAAATAGCTCTCTACGAAGTTCTAGGGTTGCTTCCACCATACATGTTTTAAAATATTGTATCACCAGTGATTTGAGGAATACTCTGGAAGCAAATTCATCAAGTATCTGTATTTCCTCAAACAACCATCTCCTTTCGCTTTCATTCAATTCTCCTGTCTTCCACTTTCTTTTTTTACAGTCTGCTGAATCCTTGACGATTTCATCAAACCTGTAACTTGTAATTGTTCTTCCTCTTCCTTGTCGTCTTCGCGGTTTAACTTCTAGAAATGATTATTGGCCTTCTACTATGTATTTTTAATACGATCAAACAGCATCTAACTTGCTTATCTTTCTACATTTACGCAATCTTTTAAGTCCCGTTCATTACGTTTTGTTTTCTAATACAACCAATGATATTTTTTCAAATCCTTTCCAAAAATGGCCAATGAAACAATAGCAACGAGTAAAGTTACTTTCTAGAGAGTATGCACAGGTAAAATTACTTTACGGAGAGATTCTATTACTTAGCTATATTAATACAATTAATAGATCGATAATTAATATATAAATGATTTAATCGACATTAAATAATAATTTCCTGATACGGAAACATTGTTTCTTATACTGAGCGTTTATATTTCTTTCATCACGTTAAGGAAATAGATGTGTTACGTGTGGTTAAGGTCTCCTCAGATGTTCCCAGTAATATTTGAAAACAAACAAGATACTTAATTCATAACTATAAACCATGATCCACGACAATTCAATGAATGTAAATAAATATAACAGGACGAGTAACCAAACTGCGTAGTTAATAAAATCTATTCATAATTATTTTCAATCTTTTATGATTCATTATGGCTTGAATGAAAATATGTCAGTAGGATATCTTATAACGTTCATGTTAAAAATAGTGATTACTCTCACCTTTAATAAACTTGATATTTAATTAAAATCACATGTAATAATGTAATTTACTCCAAATACGCAACGTGAAAGAGCCCTGTTCAACCGTCTTTCCAGAATTTCCATAGAATGAATTATGGGGGGAGGAATATCAAAAACGTAGTTATTATTCTGGATTCCGAAGTCATGTATTTAAATTCCATTGACACTTTTCACAATAATTTCTTGTTCAGATTTGTTCACAAAGTTGCAAAGAACTAAAATCCCATACTTAAGTTACCGATTAAAATTTAAAAAGTGAATTCTTCCGCGAATAATAAATTATTGGTAGGTACAAAATAATTTACATAATAATTATATTATATTAATTTTATATACATCATGTAAGTATTTGTTACTGACTTGAATCGGAAGCAGAAGGATTTGAAAATATTATTTCCGAATAACTTAAATATCTAGAAGAATATACCATTGTTATCGAGATATAGCCACACGTATTGTAGTAAATAGTGAATAATAGCTTCCCTGTAATATCCCTGCCATAGTCCTAGCTGCATTGTGTAGGTAATATCCTCATCACTGATGATACGCTTCCTCCGCGTGAGTACAATGTGTTCCTTCGATTCCAGCGTGTGAATAATCATGTATAGACTACCTGCATTGCAGAGATCTAGTATAATAGCACGAATTCATATCCCTTGTGAGCTGTGTATCGCTCAGCCAGAATAGTCAACGATCCTATTCAACTGACGAGACCATAGAGTAGTGTTGCGTGCTCACAGAATGGGGATTTAACTCATTTCTCTGAGTTTTCGTATGGTTATCGCGTGAAAATTTCTTATTAAATGAAAATAATGAAACATTTCTGTGACAGTGATATTAATAATTACTTCTGGAATTTGCATTGAAAGTATTACACATTTAGTCAAAGGGTAATATTTTTATCACAGAAGAGTAATATCACCATCAAATGACACTATTTACACCACTTATTGCCAGAGTCAAATTATTTTCTATTATTACAAATTTACTATCTTTTATATTTTTAGTGCTTAATTTCGCAAACAATCTCTCTTTCTGCTTGTTCTGAGTTACTTGGTGAAAAGTTATTAGAATATAAAATTACAGCACTTTAATAGAGATACCAATATAAAATAACTAATATTTCGTGAATTACAGTATTTCAAAAGGTCTATCTCTTGAAAAGTAGAGAGTCGGTCCTTTCTCGAAACTCCATACAATCGCTTTGAAAATTCATTTTTAACAAGTCCAGGAGACCTAAGCTGCTGACCAATCTCTTTTCTTTTCGTCTGGGTTCTGTGGCTGAATGCAGTTCCTTTTTGGATCCCTCACTTTTTGCGAACTTCCGGCCTCCCCCTTATAGGTAAATCCTGCCACAAAAGAAAAACACACCCCCATTGTGATTTAAACCTCACTACTCTCCCCTCTCACTGATACCGTCACAAACGCCAGCACTTTCATTACTTTAGCCACCTCCTTTACCGATGTTTCATTTCCGATTCCCTTCCCTAACGCCTTAAAACAACTCGTTTTATCGCAGCCTCCCAGTCAAAGTCATCCGCATTCTTTTTTCTTTTTTTTTCCTCCGTACTCTCTCCTTCCCTTTCATCTCATCCTCGCCTTATGATTCGCATTCGCATTATCGTCACCCGCATCCTGTGACAACAACAGGCGACCCAGAGTCCCCGCTGTCGCCTTAACAGAAACGCTTCCAAGCGCGACGCGCACTGCTGGTTTCTCATTCCCCTCCCCGCCGCTGCGCACTGCTATGCTGCCTGCGACGACCAACTTTACGACAGCCCCACTGGGGGGCCGGGGCGCGCGCGCGACGCCAACCGGCTTCGTCGAGTCCTCGCGTCTTCCGCCGCCGCCGCCGCGGCGGCACGGCGGGCGTCGCCCTGGATATTGCTATTTACGTATGCGGAGCTAGATGCACTTCTGAACACCTCGCAGCTTTGTCGGTGGTGATAGAGAGAAGGAGCGGGGGAACGAATACTGACGCCCTCCGGGTGGCTAAAGGAAAGCTGCCTGTCATGCTGTGATGTCACAAATTTATGAAGGGACATAAAATGTGTGGTTGGTTTAATGTAGAAGAAATTCTACGACTCAGTTAGGTTCAGTAAACATCGAAGATGTAAACGTACATATCAAGCACTTAAATAAATTACCTAGGAAGGAAATGGGCAGTGAATCCTCGTCATAAAATGTTCTGAAAAAACTGTGATATTTTGGTTAAAAACATATATTCAGGAGTCATCTCATCCGTCTATTGCTGAAAATTGTCGAAGCACTTTTCCATCTCTCTTCTTCACGCGCGTTGAGAAGAAAAACTCCTGTGCGCGGAGTTCCACTGATGGAGGATGGCACTCCGATCAGCTGAAGCGTTTTCCAGAGACTTCCATCGACTTGATTGATCGCATCTCTCAAGACACGAAGGAACTGAGAAAATAGCTCGTGTCCGAAAATTTTTAGAGTTTTCTCTCTGGATACTCTGAAAGAGAGTTGAGTATGACTGTATTTTAAAAATAAAAAAGTATCAAAATTTTAACGTTTTCATAATTTTACTCGCTTTAATTTAAGTGACAAAATGCATGGACAAGTGAAGATGAAAAAATTAGTGAACGTTTTTTCCTGCTCATGAATTATATTTATTAAGTTTTTCTCGTGGAAGGAAAAAAAGTTTAAATATTTTAATTAAATTTACCTGTAATTATTTTGATTCAAAACTAAATGCAACATGAAAATTTGTATAATTTATATGGTCTCTCTAGAAAATGTGTATGGCTATAATGATTAGTTTCATCTAAATTGATACCATATAGAAAAGTGTGTTAGAATTTATTGTTTTATGTTATATATCAAAATATTTATTTTAGTTTAATAAGTAACATTTCCTTTCTTACTAGTGAATTCAAGCGGAAACAGTTATCTCGTCTAGAAGTTAACTGATAAGCTGTTTGAAAGCACAAACAACCTCGGTTCATTTTCCTCGTAGAGGGGAATAAAATACCTCTGGAATTGCTCAGATGTACGATTTCTAAAGGTTCAATGGATCGCATATCGCATTTCGAAGGGGAAGTTTTTAACACAAATTGCTAAGGTTAGTCCAATTACTTCGTTGAGAGGAAGCGAAAGAATTTCTGGGTCAATGCACATCAACACTTCCTTCCATCAGATGTATTTCCCATGTTTGGTTATGCATTGAGTGAAGTCACGAATTTGCATTCGTTGCGCCTGGAGTCGCGTCCACCTGTTCTTTTGACACGTACTTGCGCCAAGGAAACGGAATCGAAAGTATAAGATGATGTGGAGGGAGGGAAGGGGTTATATTGCGTCACTTCTTATTGACAGGTCATGCACGGAATGGATTGCTTCCTCCAACTTCAAGAAATATTCAACTTCGTCGTTTTCACGATTGACCAGTCATACGGTGCGTAAAATATTTAATTTCGCTGGTAATACTTATTTTATAATTTGAAGTTATCTTTCTTCGAAATATACATGTGCGGGCTTGTAATTTTATGCTTTAGTCCTATCAATGACGTGTTATTTACCTGTAACTCACAAGAACAAAACAAATAATTAGAAGAAATTATTTTAAATTTATTGTCACATCAGTTACGTCATTGGTTTTGTTTTCTCAATGAAACGTTTTAAAAGGGAAGTAAGAAATTATTGAAAGCTAACTAAACAGGTACAAGTTGTTAATTCAGAATTGATATTCATTTGAGGGAAAACACAAAATAGAAGTGAACAAGCAAACTATCACACCAAAATGTGACGTACCGCATTTCATATGCGTTGCTTATAAAGTAACTTTTATTTTCTTACTTCTAAAATATCGACAAAATATTTCAATTTATATAATCTGTGACAAAATATTTCAATTTATAAAATAATTCAAGTGTTAACCTTTTTTCTCATAAGGCTGGTTTACAAATTTATCTTGATGTACGAAATCCAACGAAATAATTATAGATTTTACTCTCAGTAACAGTACTAGTATGTCTTCACAAGAAAAAATCATCAACCTAAGAAATGATATTTTACCATTGCTACCGATATAACCGTGCGTATTTGTGTATTCGACTTTTCCACTCACTCCCCAAACACAACGATGGTGATATCTCGCCTGGTCAGAAGAGAGAGAAAAAATACTGTCTGGTCGAAGACGGAGCCTGCGGCGACGGCGCCCTGTGCACACACCGTGGCGGCGCTGCACACGCTGCGAAAACTTCTTACGCAACCACCTGTCATTTCTAACCAATAAATACCGGTTTCCTTTTGACCATATCCTGTTCAGTGTGTTGATATTTCGTATCTGCCATTTCTATGATAAGGATCGCAAGCAAATTTCGCAATTTTGAATCGAATACTTTCCACATCGTTTTGTCCATTGGGCCTTTAAATGTGTCAAAATTTACCCATCAGGTTTAGATAATATTAAATAAAATAATAGTGCAAAATTATTTTTTCCAAAGAAATGTTAAAGTATGTTTAACAATATAAATATTCAGTTTTAGTAGTTTTTGAAGTTCTTTAAGTTGTAATGTTAGTTCTTACAGTTCATTGATAGTGTTTCTGTGTTAGAATTTGATCGACTCAAAAGCAATCGTTTTCAATTTCTTGAATTTGTATTTCCTCAGTTTTTTCTAAAATCTTTCCTTCACGTTTGGCGTACTAAATAATTATTCATTAGGATAAGTAAACTACAGTTTCCTGTCAGTAACGAAGAACTCTCAATAAATTTTTCTTTTTTGCTTTTTACGTTATACTTCAAAAGGCAAAATATAACGTTTCATTCACTCAGTTTTAATTTATTTTCAAACTCGTTCTAGTGGAATATCTAGTTTCTTCATGCACTTAACTGTTGTGAAATTAAATTGTCGAATATCTTTTAATGTCTTAAAAGTTCTTTATAGGGATATTGTATTAAGAAACGTGATAAGAGATATCCGATTTAATCATTGATAGTATTTAATTGTGACGTCAACACAGAGTAATAAGCTTAAAAACATGCTAGTACATCACTATGAAAATAGGAATAACTGTTGTCTTTGTAGCCATTATTTGTTATCTAATTGGACGCAATCTATTTTTTTTATTAAGTTCTTTTAAAGTATTTGCTCGGTTGCAAATTCAGATGCAGTTGATAAAGATAAGAAATGGACCGAATTATAGTCATTGTCATAAAAATTCGGCAAATTCTTATTTTCGAAAGACAATCTATAGTTGCTCACAAAGTGGTGGGAGAGTGGATTAAAAGCGGATGTTTCGACCCACAGTGAACAAGAGGGATACCATGAAGTTAAAAAGGACTAGGTCTCAAAGCAGAACTATTCTCATAGACGAGTAATATAGTAAAGGAGTAATAATTTACAAAGATCTCCTATTTGCTTGGGTAGAAAACTACTAAATATAAAGTTATACAGTTACAGAAACTGACATGAATATGAAGTAAAGGATGAGTTGTAATGGGATGGAGATAAATGTCCCAATAAGAATACCTCGAGAGAATATACTCGTATAAAGGTCCCAAGTAAAGATAGAGTGAAAGAGTGAAGCGTTGTAGGTGAGGAAAGCCTTTTCATCCTGGACTTGGTGGGTGGTGCAAGGGGTGGGGGTGGGGGGGGTGGAGTAAAAAGGTTCCGACCAACTCGCGCTACCACCATTTGCATAAGGGGGAATAGTATAGTCGCTTGTTCAGCGTCCCACAGCGTCGGTGTGCGCTTCGCTTCCTTACTTCCTACTCTGCTGGTCCTTCTACAATCACCTCCTCCACCCTCCCCATCGTCGTCAGTCCCACCAGATTGCAGTCGCCGCCCCCATAGTGGTCTGCACACTAATCTATAATTTGCTTCTCCTAATCCTTCCTAAGCTTCGATCCTCCAATACCTGATACTTTGACTCAGCAAACTTTCCTACCAAGCAACTTCAGATGATATCTGAAATTGGTAATTTTAACATTCAACGTAATCTAATTACGGATCCATCACATCTGAGTTGTCAGTTTTCATTAAACTAGCAAGTCGGAGTATTAGATATTGGAGTGCTACTTTTATGTTTTTATTTTAATTCTGGAATTCATCTTCAATAAACATAATTTTTCGACATAGTACTCCTGGTTTTTATATTATATTTTTATCATTTGCTTTTCATTTTTTATTCAATTGACTCGTTGCCCCCATTAAACTCGTTGGGTTTCACCCCCAGACGCTCTTTGGATCTTCGCCCCATTCAGGATCCAAGCGTGGTTACCTCCCTTAAATCAACTGTACATCGTTATTTGAGATCAATTTATGATTGTGCATACCTTTCAGCCAATGACTAGAGGGTGAGCTAATTTGTATTACAATTTGAGTGCATTGAACGTTCTAAAATGTCTATCAAAATAACGTGCTTACCGTTGTATTACAGTAACTTCAACGCTTACGTGAACACACCGCTAGATATAACCTCACTCACTTACTCACTGCTTGAACTTGAACTTGAACGTTAGTGTGGTTGCACACATCTTTTATTCATGTGCTACACCCTGAGCTAATTTTTAATACTGTATGGGAATATTAAACTCCATAAAAGGGTACAAAAAATGAGGTGCTTGTCGTATATTTATAATGAATGATGATGCTGATATTGCTGAGCTTTTCAATGCTAAATAAAGAGTAAACATCATCACCTCTCTAGCCACTTTGCTCGTCTTACAATCACTCTCTCCTCCATTCCATTCATATTTACGTCAAAATAACATTCATTTGCTCAATACACATCCACTCCCTCCGACCGCAGTTGCGCGTTCTCTACCCGCTTCCATACTTCGCGTGGCAGACGATACCAAGTCGTGGGAGAGGCCCCCGCATCAAGATGGCGTCTGATGCCTCAGTCAACCAGACGCATGCGGGTGGGTCTCGAGCAGCTTAAGGGAAAGTTACCGGAGAAGCCGTAACAGCTTCTGGAACAATTTCGGGAGTCATTCGAGGGAATCGGCGGTGGCTACTCGCTTCAAGTGCGCACGGCGGCAGACAGGCCTAGAGAATGGCCAAGGACAACTTCGGCGTTCCAACACTCAAGCTAGCATCACAGTTGAGGGAAGAACTGTATGTAAAGCATACAGCTAATGCTACAAAAGTAGTTTCCAACTGTGCATGAACACGTGGAGAACATGAAGCTACAAGTAAATTACTCCCGAAAAAAAAGTCACCATCTATTATTTCCAATCTAATTATCACAAAGAACACAATCATGCCAAAATATAGATTACAATAGAAAATAAGTGAAACATACTTCAAAATAAGTAGATATATATTTAGAATCATAGGAACAGATGAATTGATGTAAATTAATATTAATTTTCACAGAGGATAAATGAAACTTATCTAAAATTTTATGTCCCATAATTATCAACTCAATCAGTTTGTATTGATAAATACCACTTCTCACCTAATAAATATTATCAAATGAATGATGGAAATATTAACACCAGGGGAAACCCCTGAAAATGAAAAAAATACGTGAATAGAGATCATTTCCGATTTCATATCAATTACACGAAGGGAGAAGTGAAAAATCTTCTAAATTAACGTCAATCTCGTATTGAATTAAATGGTTTCAATGGTTTCATAATTAGTATTTAGAACATTCTCGTCAAAATTAATTCAATGAAGTATCATTAGTATAAAATAATCGATAATTTTCGCTAATTAGGTAGTTTATTAGCAAAATTCATAACAGTTTATTATACATTGTACCATACTATAATAAATCGTGGTATTAGGGGGAACAAAGAAGGGAAGTTTGAAACCAAGAAGATTACTGAAACCCAGAGAAACTCTTAGAACCTCTCTCGTCCCATGCTTCAAATATTAACGTATTCTCTCTCAACAACATAAGTAGTGCTTTCTTGCATCAACCGTGACGTCAAAGGATAGTAGTGGAAGTGTGCGTAAAGAGATGTTGGTGCTGGAATGAGAGAGAATACGAAGCGTCATTTCAGGTGACGAATTATGTAGGGTACACATAAGACCACAGAAAAAAGGATTATGCTGCTATTGATGTAGAATAACGATATTGATATAGATATAGCCATTGATATTGATACAGACATTGATATTGATATAGACAATGGGAGAGTAGGATAAGAAATTCGCTTATGGAGAAAGGTTACAAAATATTTCCCAACTTTAAGTTAGGTTGAGTGTATTTTGAAACTATCGTGGAACTAGTCGAATAAACTCTTGATTTATAACTTGATATAACTTGTAACCATGTTCTATCTCTCCGCATTAAAAATATTTCATAAAGTGAAAGAAGATATTAAAATAGGATAACAGATTATTATTTGAAAGAAGGTAAAGAATAAGAATAAAAAATGTATTTGATTGTAACGAAAGAAAAATAATTTCATGGTATAAACTGTTTTGATCATTGAACACGTGTCGAACTATTTTTTATCGTTAGGTGTATGTTGAAAATGTTAAATCCGCCTCTGCCTTAGGGCTCTTGACCGTAATGGATGGGATGGTCCCTTTCTTGCTTCTGGAGAGTAAATTAATTTATTGTCCTCCGCGTGGTCATATTCAGTTTGTAACTGCTTTTTTGACAATAAAGTTTATTAATTAGAATTTACCAGTTGAGAAAATAAACTTGAATCTGATTTCAAATTGACAGTACTATTGCGTTGGCTCGTTAACAAGAAGGAACGTAATTATAACGGATATATGGACATCTCTTTCCTGTTCTTGTAAATTCTCCACAGCAATTACTTTCCCTTTGCATTCACGAATTGCTGAAAGATACAAGATTGCAGGGAAATTTCTGATAAACCACCTGGAAGAGAACGCTTCTCGCTCATTAGAACCTGAGTCCGCACACACGCGAATATAAAAGACGAAACCACAGGAACATTGCATGCGCGCTTGCTCTCCTGTAACGGCAGTGGAAACACGGAAGAGCGGAGTTGTCAGAGTGCATGCACACACATATACGTACACTGCGAAGCACATACGGCAAGGCACCGAGCACACACTACACCAAATTTATCTTACACAGATCTCGTATGTATCATAATTAGACTATCATTCAACGACTCTTGTAAGAAAGTAAGCATTATCGCCAACGAATTGCATAAAAATAAACGTATTTAATAAAAAAAACATTTATTATGCGTTATACATTTGTTGAGTGAAATATGTAAAAACTTTAGAAAGAGAGGTTCATTATGACAAACTATCTACTCTTGGTTTTTTACATCCAACGTCATTGGCTCTGACTCTCCTTAGCCGTCAACACTTTTTTCCTTTCTGGGTCTGGCAGTATGTTCACTCACGGTCAATAAATTTGCCATTGAAGTTAAATTCCAGTCGAAAATTTCCTCCAGTGTTTACCAATATTTTACATTCATAACATATTTAGTAAACTTTTGTTTTTTGTGTATTTAGGAAATCAGTTCACTTTTGCATGACAGTAGAAACTATAACAGATATATACACGAGAAATACGAATAAATTGGTCATGGTTCATACTTGAAGGTTTCAGAGAATTTAAATCTAAACTTTCATACATTAAATGTGATAGCTTAGTACATTATCGATACTTAATTGCATTTTTGAAAAAACAAATTTTTAATGTCGAGAACACAGGATTATACATATACCAATTAAAGGAAAAAATGAGAGTTATCATGAAAATTGCCCACAAAACTAGATGTAGTTCACGGACCAATCGGGTAGGAAATGAAATATTGCAGTACACAATAATTACGTGATAAAAGGGTTTACGAGTATTGAAGAATGTAAGTGGAAAACTGCGGGTCCAGAGTAAGCAATACCAAATCGAGAATAAATGAAAAGTTACATTATTCTTATATTCGTTCGAATAAAAATATAGGTAAACTTACATGTCATGTACAAAATATCTATGTCGTTCTTTAATTTAACCTATATATTTCACTTTTTCTCAAAGTGTTTCATATTTCTATTGTTTTATGAAAGTGTAGTGAGTTTAGAGAATGCATGACAGGGACACAGGAGTAAACTTTACTACAAGATTTATTTTGCAGTTCCCTTGCAGTTCCTCGAAATTGGAATAATGGTCTTCCAGGCCATTTCATACAGATTCGTGAACTTTGATAAATATCAATATACAAATAACATTTCATGAATCACACAAAATAATTAGTATCTTATATATTTATAAAATTATTACGATATCTTATGAAAAGACATGAGAAGGATAATAACAAATACAGCACAAAATGAACAAAGTACTTTCAGTATCGTTTTATCGAACAAAGTAGTTTTAGTCCTTATCAAGGTACATATCTGAACACATATTATCCCCAGATCAATATTCCAGTGTTTTTCATGCACTGCTTGAGTACTGACCCACTAATGAGATGACTCAATTAATTCTTACAATTCATGGGTTTCATTTGGAAGATGAACTTAAAAAATAAGAAATGAAACATGTCAAAATGTGTCGATTAATTGAAAGGGCAAGACGTAAAATTATGTCCCGAACTCATTATGAAAAGTTTCTTACATCAAATTCTTCTCCTTGGATTTGTATAAACTTAATCTTACTGAGAACATTAATNTATATATATATATATATATATATATATATATATATATATATATATATATATATATATATATATATATATATATGAAAGATGACTCGAAAATGGTGAAAATTATTACAATTCAAGGAATATTATGATGTAAAGAAGATATTAGATATTTTATTAAAGTTAATATTTATTTACATCATCTGAATTCATGTAATTATGAGAATATATCCAACCCTTTGCGTATGAGGACAAATGTATTGTAGAGTTTATGAATGAATAGAAAGTGTATTAAATTATTTAAGTTTGCAATGGCACACGAAGTTAAGTAAAACTTATAATGTACTCATTTTAACCTTGATGAGAAACAATCTCATGCAGTGTAGACGTAAATCTGTTCTCACAAACTCACATGCAAATGTTTCCACCGAGAGATGTTAGATTTATTCTCAAGAAAATCAGCGCCAGAATTTACTGACGGAGAAACGAAATACGGAGAAACACTCAAATGACGATTGCCGACGTCTCATTATTTCACGCTCCGAGACCCTTGGCGCAGTTTCCCATTCCGAAATCGCCTTTCTCGCTTGCATGCCTTTCGCCAAGCATATTTCGCGGAGCTGCAGTCAAATCGGAGGAAGACGACAGGGATCTGGCGAGGGCGAATGACGCCACGCCGCGCGGAGCCGCTCGCCGCTGATGAAGCCGCAGCAGAGTCGAGAGCTCGAGCGCGGCGGCGGCGGCGTCGCGTCGTTTGCAAGCGAAGGACAAGCGGCGGCGGCGGCGGCGTCTGGCGGGTGAGAGCGGAGTGAGTGCGACCCACGAGCCGAGGAAATCAAATCTCCCTACCGCGACGCGCTGCTACGCCGAGATTACGTTAAGACGCTGTCACCTCGGGCTGGAGTTAAAGAAGAGAAGAACGAGTAGAGGAGAGATCAGTAAAGATGGAGAACTACGACGGAAGAGAAAAAATTTTGTTTACAATGAGAATGTAAATATTGTTTATTTATATTTTTTAATTGTGGTTCGCCGTTACATAGTGTTTATTAATCACGAAATTATCCCATAGGCGCGTTAATTTTGATAGATGATCACGTGGATCGAATAATTTTACTCTATAAGGAATCACTGTCCTTGTCTTGGTTACAATACTGTCCTATGTGAAAGAGTTCCGAATACTATTATTCCTCTCAGAGTCACATGGATATACTTTGATATGCGAATCTGATTGAACTGAGTGCGATACAAAGACGGATAAATTAAAAGTACTCTGAGTTGTACTGATTGATGAACGTTTAGTTGCTCACATGTTTCGTTAATTTGGCGAAGACAAAAGGGTGAAGTTTTATAAACTTGTTTGCACGTAGGAGGCAATTAAATTCAAATCAATAAAATTACATGAGTGTGAATGAAGTATCTACAAAAAAATGGTGTAATTGTGGCAAATAAGAGGAAACAGTGGATCATTTACTTCATAATTGTGAAATAGTTGGTGCTGAACGAGCAGGATGGATCAACGAACTAAAACGTTATAGTTTGTTCACCAATAAAGACTGGACAGAGTACATAAAAGAAGAAGGACTATATAAGAGTTTCGAAGAATATGCAACAACTATTATGAGTATAGAGAAAGAATATAACAGCTAGATGGTAGTGGAGTTTCTCACCTCTTCGAGGTTGGGATGAGAAGCGTCAATACCTTGTAGTACGGACGGCTAAACAGATACGTCCATTCATGGCAATAAACATAGGAACAAAAAATGAGAAAATAAAACCTAGGTAATGGCCACATGGTCGAGAAACCAGGTGAAACAAACAATGAAAAAAAGAAAGAAAGAAGTATATACTTTTAAAAGATCAAACACCTATTCGATACTCCAATTATCATATACTAATTCACACAAGAAAGTAATTAGCTCACGCTAGACGCTATATTTTGACTCACTGGGGGAGAGAAACAACTAACAAGTAAGCAATGTGCAACCGAGTCAGCAACGAGTCGGGAACTGAGTCGCAGACGGTCCAACGAGTGCATCGGACCAGTCGAGGTCGAGCTGAATTAGTTCAACTGTACTACAAATTAATTTTGAGTTTTATTACACACATCAGACCCTCCTAAGATGTCAACCTAGGCCAAACCTAGAATAGTGCCTGGTATACATTTTTAGACTCATCACTAAGGTATGGTTATAACGCTAGAAACTGAGCAAATATTAAAAGCTCTTAGTTACAACATTATTATTATTATTATTATTATTAATAATAATAATAATAGTAATAATAATAATTCTTTGGTCGCACCCTGTGGGCGGAACCACATTCACAATTTCGACGTTCCGGCTTTTACTGTCATCTGCTTGGGAGCATTTTTCCCCGAGATTTAATTATGCAGAGAACAACCTATGGTGATCAAGAAATTTTTCAAATGCAGCATAATCATATTACATGCCGTGTATGGATTTTCGTACCCGAAGAATCCATCGACTTCAACCGGGTTCGAACCTGTGTCCTGGGGTTTGAGAGGCAACTGTGGTAACCATCGGTCTCGATGCTACGATGATGCAAGATGGCATCCTGAGTGGACAAGCTAAGCTCACTTGCGAATGTTCAGTCACCGTGCAGTTACGAGGCGTATTGGTTGAGATTTGACGTGATAGAAAAGGTTCTTAGTGATATAGACGCGTTACTGCCTGATGTCACTGGTCTCGAAGAGAAAACATGAGGTCTACTAGGATGAAGAAGCGATGAGCATATTCCTTGAGAATTTGCTGCTCAGAATGACGCCTTCGTAAACTCGTCAGGCGAGTGGCATTATCCTGCATGATGAAATTAATCGTCAGATTCTAAACGTCAGATTCTAAACGGCTCGAGACACGATAAAACCATTCTTACTTGATAGATTTCATGAAAAACAATTTCATATTTCATTGTTTTTTAATATTTGCATCTATTAATAATGAGATTCATATGGTTGTACGAATTGCTAATAAATGTGTTAACATTCTGACTCATAAATATTAATTCTACGATAAATTTCATGTGTCATGGATTTATATATTCGAACTGAATGTTAAGCTAATACGCATGTTTTGCATCATTTTATTGCTTTAAGAGACGTTTTTATTTACCGAGACAGGATACTTTGCATTTAATTTACGCAAGGAAATTACTTCACATAGTTATGTTCATCATTACAGACTGACATGTAGTCATGCTCAATAGATCGCTAAGATACGGTTTTGAATTTGAGATATTTTTCTTCACAGTGACCGGATGTTATTTACTCTGTGAAAAACGTTGTTAACTGTACTAAATCAAATGTGTCCATAAACAACTATTAAATAAATTTAAGAGCAACATAAAATGGAGAAAAGTGAATGAGATTTAGAAGATCCTGTTCCCTTTCTATCTCTATCCCATGCTTTTGTTGAAATAGTGCAATACATGTTCACAATATTAATTTAAATAAATTATTATCCCTAAGAAGGGAAATTTAAGTGTATGCGATAATTGGAGAGGAATCAATTTACTTTGTGTTTACAGTAAGATCTTTAGTATAACAATACTCCATCGCATATCAGCAGCTGTAGATAAGAATATCCGCAAAGAACAAGCTGGATTGAGAACCAATAGATTGTGTATAGATCAAATATGCTCACTGCGAATTTTGTTGAACAGTCTCTGGAATGGAGGTCTCCACTTTACACCTTGTTTATAGATTTTGAAAAGGCATTTGACTCTGTAAAACGAGAGGGAATCTAGAGAATCTTAGAGGCGAGAGGAATGACAATTAAAATCATTAACTTCATAAAAGCGTGCTATCTACATTTTAGATGTCAAGTTCTTCACAACGGTGCCCTATCTGAACCTTTTGAGATAGGGTCTGGAGTAAGGCAGGGATGTTTATTATTCCCTCTTCTTTTCATACTGGTGATGGATGAGGCCATGAGAAACACCATCCGCGACAGAAGAAGAGGAGTAGTGTGGAAATTAAATGACAGACTAGAGGATTTAGACTACGCTGATGACATATACCTTCTTTGACACTCCTGGGAACATATGCCAGAGAAAGCTGAAGCCCGCAAAATCGAGATCGAGACCCGAGAGATCGAGTCAGCAAAATACAATTTAAAGATAAATACGAGAAAAACAAAAGAGCTGCGGGTTCAAGCTAGAAACCAAACGCCTATATCATTGGGAGGTGAAACAATAGAAAGTGCTGAATATTTTACCTCCCTTGGTAGCTGTATCTCCAAAGATGGTGGCACAACTCAAGACGCTTGCGCAAGAGTTCAAAAAGCCAGAGGTGCCTTTCCAAGCTAAGAAATGTCTGGCAAACAACAAACATTAGCATTAAAACAAAAATCAAAATGTTAATGCAAACAAACACTGAGAAAAGAGGACCGGATGAAATCCGTCCCAATGCTTTGGAATGGAACCCGCAAGGATCCAGACGACGCAACACATGGAGAAGGTCAGTTGAAAAAGAATATGGAAAAACTATGAAATTAATGAAAGTTGATGCAAGCAACAGAGTTCGCTGGAAGGCAATTGTCGATTCCCTATGTTCTTCTTAGGAATAATGGAACGTATTATTTAAATAAAATATCAACTGACAAAACATTACCATTAATGTTGGTTGCACTAACTTCATAATAGTGGAGTAATGTAAGCAGTAAACGTGTTTAAAATTATCATTAAATTTACGACGAAAATCGAACAGAAAGCACAAATATTTCAATAGCAAGGATTAATTTGGAAGTCGGCATCTCTTTTTTATTCTTATTAATTCACAAAACTGAAACGTAGTTTAATGCGTGTTCAATGCACTTGTTTACTTTCTACACATTTTGAGCTACAGGGTCATGGTTGGGCGTTCACTTCCGGTAAGTGATCCCGTTCTACGTGTTTAATTCATATCTCACTCGCAAACGGCACGCTAAGACTGTGCCACTCCGCTTGGTCACGCCCGCTGCTCCCTTGGCTACCCCACCACTTTCTTAGCCATCTACCATGACGATGTAAATATAACGTTTTGCATAATTGCAGTTTCGATGCACAGCGAAGCATTGAGGCATTTGGCGATATTACCGCCTTCCACGGTAACGATACTATCGCTGTTATCGACTAATTATAGTTTACAGTGAAACCTCTTTAATCAGGCACTATAATTCGTAATGTTCGATAATCCGGTATCTTCAACATGTTTCCTTAACTTCTTTTCCCTTGACTTGAAGGACTCGCAGGTGCAGAATGATATGATGCCACTTTTGATTTGGCAGATGCATTACAAGGGTGCGGGATGCTCTTCCTGACGCGCCTCACCGAGGCGGATGATATATGAATGACATGACGCCGAATGATGACGAATGAATGTGGTGGTGCAATGAAAGGCAGGGGAACGGGAATTCGACGAGAAAACCTGCCGCGAACCCCGTGAATTCTACTTGGCTCAACAGGGTTCGAACCAGCGTCACCAGAGGTAGAAGGCTAGGCACTGTGCCACGGGTCACCCCATTCGTTAGAAATTATTTAAATAAATAAATAAAACAAATAACTCTTTTGTTTTATTTTGTCAATTACGTTAATGACGTTTGTTTTTATATATGACCATTATCTCCATTGTTATAAGTAGTAGACTTTACGATAAAAATAAAGATGTAAAAATGGATGTTTGTTTATTATTTGCAATAAACTTCCTTTTTTAAGGGTCTATATCTTAGAGGTTTTCTTTATCGAAGTAAATTACAAATACTCGTGTATATAATACAAAAATAATGATACACATTTTCGTGTTAAAACGCGTTTGTTCATTCATTCCATGTTTTCGAGTTTCACTAGAACGAAAAAATCGCTAATCCAGCACGTCACAGGTCTCAAGTGCGTCTGATTTAAGAGGATCTACGGTTCTACGAATCTCCATTGAAAAATTCTATCTAACAGATGAAATATCACTGTATTATTGAGTTCAGCAGAACACAAATTTATTTGTTAGAAATAATAATACGCGAATGCATTTAGAACACATCGAAATACTTTTATTCGTGAAATATTCTGTCTATTACGATAGTATATATAATCTCTTATATATATATATATATATATATATATATATATATATATATATATATATATATTC